>JACDJE010000028.1:0-476696 GCA_016647715.1 Pavo muticus
TTGTTGAACTTCCCGTGGATTCCCATGCACCTGCAGTTTGCGGCCCGGACCACGCAAGCATGCACCAATATGGTGTAAGAAAGTGGTCCGTTTATTCACGTGGTGCAACACCTTATATACTAAGCCTCTACCGTGTGTACGCCCCCAAAGGGGGGAGGGGAGGGGTTATCCTATCCCGTGACATCGCGAATCCCCGCCTTCGCCTATTACAACAGGGGTGACCTAATTGCAGCCTTTCAGTACCTAAAGGGAGCCTATAAGCAAGAGGGGAGTCAACTCTTTGAAAGGGTAGATAACAGCAGGACAAGGGGAAATGGTTTGAAGTTGAGGGAGGGAAGATTTAGGCTGGATGTCAGGGGGAAGCTCTTTACTATGAGAGTGGTGAGGTGCTGGAACAGGCTGCCCAGAGAGGCTGTGGATGCCCCGTCCCTGGAGGTTTTCAAGGCCAGGTTGGATGGGGCCCTGGGCAACCTGGTCTAGTATTAAATGGGGAGGTTGGTGGCCCTGCTTGGCAGGGGGCTTGGAGATTCATGATCCTCGAGGTCTCTTCCAACCCGGGCCATTCTGTGATTCTGTGAATATGCTACCTGGATTTATTGCAAATGCAATGCATTTCTCCATACCTCTTAACGTCATTTACATATAGAAAATTGTTTTTGTGCCATTCTGTGCGGAGGATGTTCTTTGACATTCAGAGTGTAGCTGGGCTATTCTGCAGCAAATAGAGAATCTGTTCAGCCATAACTGTATACTTGCATTTTTCATATGTAGCATCTTATAGTCTTCTGATTTGTTTTCATTGGCATGAATGGAAGGTGAGATTTTTATTTTATATACCATTTTTAAATGCCCTGTTGAAATGGATTTTTCAAGGACAAAAATCAGAACATTCTTGAAAATGGCAGATTCTAATTAAGAAATAAGAAAAATGTACTCTGTTGGTTTTGTAGTCTGTGTTCCTTTAGCTTGTAGTAAGTGATAAGCCTGTACTGAGACCATGGTTCCAATTATCCTTGAATTTTTATAATAGTTTGAAATCTGGATCAAAATATTGTGACTGTGTAGTTTTAATCATCTTAGCAACAGCTTTGATAGGTTTTAACACAGGGCATTACAGTTTAGTGATCCGTGTGAGGTAGTGCAAATAACTACTTACTTTTCTTAATTTCTTGCTTCCTTGTTTGGCAATTAAGATTTTTGACATTAGGCTGTATTTTGCATTGCTCTTGACTGTGTCTCTAGCACACAAGCCAGCTGGACTTTTCAACAAATAACCTGCTCTGTGATTTGAGGGGTTACTCCTAATTAAACCTGTGGTGCTGGTTTTTATGTGATTCTTCTAAAGCGTCTTTCTGAATATCAGAAGGAGTTCAGGTGAAAACGAAGCAGTAATTGCCTGTATTTGGGCTGGCTGAATCACAACTGTGTGGCATTGCCTGAGAGAGTGGCTCTGTTTCCTTTCCTCCAGGTATTTTAGTTCTAAAGGTGCTCCCACTGCTTTAGAACTTGGGGCCACCTGATGTATCAGTATGAAGGATGGGCAGCACTGCAGTCATGCGATACATCCTATTAATCCCTACAAGAGCTTATCTTGGGCTGTTACGTGTTTAAATACAGCGCAAAGATATGCTTCTGAAATGAATGTGAACTCATGGCAGCCTACTTGAAGAATGCTATATATCTGAATGAGCTCTCAGTACCTTCAGCAGAGACCACCTGTGGATGGAGTGGAAGATCTTGAGAGAGCAGTCTCAGGGAATCATTGCACGTACTGCATAGAAAAGTAATTTGCCCTTGTAATTCTACCCATGTTGTTGCCTGAGTTTTACTTATGTCCTGAGGCATGATTCTGGTGTCTGGCATTTATCCTTCCTGAAATGATCTTGCAAGTATAATTTTTAAACCATTTATTAGGGGAAGAGAAAAAAAAGAAAAATTTTGATTAAAGACAGTAGAGGAAAATAAAATAAATGTATACAATATAATATTAAAGAATATTAAATTTGGAATTGCATTTGTGTTTTATTTCCAAGATGGCTGGAGTTTTAATTACTTACGAGATCCAGCCAGCAGTTTTACAAAGGAATGAAATTATGTTCACAGCATTATCTTGTTAAAATCTCTTTCTAATATAAAACTGATTAAGACAGAGACTGAAATTTAATCATTTGAAATATTATAGCATAGTGGTGTCAATTAAGTTTTCATTATGATTCAAAGACAAATTCTTCCTTGTAATCTTATGTAATGAACTGTAATCAAAAAATATCCACATTGCTCCATCATTCTGCAATTACCAAATACTGTTTGGGCTGCAAACAAGGATCATTATGGTCAGATGAAGCTTTTAGAATGTAATGAATTGTTGGTTAATTAATTTTATTCATAAAATTGTAATCTAGAAATGTTTGAATCTTGCTTTAGGAGCAGTTTTTCTAGCTTTGTAAAGAGCTTTCTAGGGCGTTGTGTGTTAGAGCCAAGCTAGAGATCTTCACCATTTTGAAATGGTCTTAGGCTTTGCAGATAAACAAGCTGAGTTCATTTTAATCTATTTTGTACTGTACCAAAAAGTAACAATACCAATCTCGAACATGTTATTATTTGCTACTGAAGCATTATTAATTTGGGGTGTTAGTTGATGCAAGCTATTCAACTGTGTCTTTATTTCAAAAACCTGCTAATTAGCAGACAGTTATTAGAATTATTGTGTTCACTCAGATGAAATGCTGTTGGTGAGTCACTATATACCTCAACTAATGGCCTAATGAGGAAGTTAGGGTATGGCATTACAATGAGATGAGTCTTTCTGTACGTTTGGGCTCTTTCAGACAAATTTAAAGTAATAAGACTAAATTTAAAGCTATAATACTATGTCAGAATAGAGAAAAATGATAAGGTAAAAAAAAAAAAAAAAAAGTGGGATCTCAAATTTTCCACAATCCTAATGTTGTTTTGAATTGCAGTCAACTGAAAATATTCGTTCTGCTTTTGGCTAGTCTTCATTTTGAACAATGCTAGCTCCTCCTACACACTTCCTTTCATCGTCGCCATTTAATTCTCAGCTTTTCTGCCTTCATTTCAACACTCCATTTTCAATTAAGTATATAGTAGCCTATATTCTCATACTCTGTTCATCTTAAAAAAAATAAAAAAGAAAATCTCATTTTGTGGTGCTCTCTGACTGGTGGCTTTCATTCCTGCTGTCCTTAGAAAGGCAGCCAGAAATCAGAGAAGACTGTACTCTATTTGTGCCTTTGTCTGTTTTCCAGTTCTCAGAGAATCACAGAATCACAGAATGGCTTAGGCTGGGAGGAACCTTAAAGAGCACTCAGTTCCAACCCGTGACATGGGATGATTACCACACACCGGATCAGAGCCCAGGGCCCCATCCAACCTGGCCTTGAGCACTTCCAGGGGTGGGGCCAATTCTTCAAGTCATTCTTCATATTGTCAAGTAATTTTGGGTTACAGCTTTGCTTTCCTCAGGCTCAAATATGGAGGAAAACTGTGCCTTCATTTCATTACCCGCTTCATGCAGTGTGCCGACCTCCTTGACAGCACGGCCCAACTAAAATGGATACTAATTCATTCCCCAGGAAATTTTCAAGGACAATAGTGGCAGAAACTGGATCAACTGTTAAGACCCGTCCATCCTTTGTATTCGTTTTTCTCATATGCTGCAACTTTCACTGTTTTGTTCACACACGTCTCCAAGTCTAGAGGGCTTTTCTTTTGCCAGTCATTCATATTGCCTATATCCAGAGCCTAGAAAACAGCCACATCAATAAGCAGAAGGAATTAATCCCTTTGCTTTTGCCTTCATAAAGCAGAGTTTGCCTCCAGGTGAGGGTCCTCCATGCATTTTCAACGCTATTTGCTTTTACAATTATTTTTACAGATTTTTACAGTTTTACCTACAAGGTGTATCATAGTTTGTCACGAGTGCACTTTTTAGAAAAAGAAAAGCAAAAAAATATGTCCCCATTGTTGCCACTTGCAGTGCTTTGGCTCATAGAGTGCTCAAACTGCGCTTCTTTTGAATGAAACTAAGAGAATGAGCTCCAAGAGCATATTTAACAACTCTTAGCTACTGGAATGAGATTAGAGATAGTTCCAGCTATCCCCCACACATCCCAAGAAGTGTGTAGCTGAGATGCTGCATTTTGAGAAGTAATGAGGCAAACTTATTCCTGTTGGGCCATAGCTCTTTCTAATGTAAATGTTTCAAATAGTAGTTTCAAAGTCTTTTGAAACAAAACCCAACCACAATTTGAGAAACATTTGCTCTCCAGTGGTAGTCCAACTTTATGGTAAAACTAGCTGACCACAACTCAAATCTGATGTGAGTGACTCTGATTTAGGATAGAGTAGTCGAGTCCATACCAGGAATAATGTGTTTGTAGATGAGAATACTGCTCCCTTTGCTGGCTTTAGATAGAAGTTTAAAGGAATTGGGCTCATTTGCCTTCCCCTGCCAGTCCCTGGATGTCCTTCTGCACAGGCTTACTTAGAGGCCTGCCAGAAAATGCCTACATGTATTTTACAAATTATAAAGCTTCATCCAAATATAATCATTGCTGCATTTTCTCATTTTTTGTGTAAGTGCCTCTTAAAATTAATCTGAAAATTCTTGAAGGAGTTCTTTGGAGAAGGTTGATGTTCACCAAGGTTGAAAACGCCTGAAGTGACAGTCCAGACAGCTTCAGGTTAGATATATTTGTCTCCAGTTCTCATCAGGCCATAAAGCTCAGGTAATGCTTCTACTTCTGAGTAGGATTTCTACCAGTGAATTGTTTGAAGTGTGTCCTTAGAAAAGTAATTTGTGTAATGTGTGTGTAATCATACTGTCCCTGGTACAGACCTGGTTGCTTCAAGAAATCAATTTTCGTTTGTTCAAGTTCCTACTACTCTGCTGCAAACAAGCAGTGAAGAATTGCTTCTCAATATCATTTGGATTTATTTTCACCTATGAACTATTTTGTTTTTCATGTTTCACTGCATAACCACCACCTTTGTTACCTATCTGTTTTGTGATATAAGTAAATTGTAGAGCCGTTCTACCTCAGAGGGTGTGAGGAATGATCTAAGTTGGATATTAGGTAAAGAATTTCATACCTTATATCAGAAATTGGTTATTTTCATTCTTTCCCTTTCCTTGTTTTGTTAATCTTTCCTGTTCACAAAGATAATGTCTTATAAGTAAAGATAAAAGATCTGGTAGCCCCATCCAGCTAATTTGCAATTTGGATGGTTAAGTCGCTAATCTTTGCTATTTGTTTCAATGCATGCAATTACTTGAAAGGCAGTAACCATTTCAAATCATGTACCGCTGTGAGTATAAAAAATGAAGGTACTCTTTATGCCATTAATATGAAGCGTGCAGTCTGTGAACTTCAGATATGACACAGATTAATTTTTTTTCTTGCTACAGCCTCAAACCTTTATTATTTTGACAAGGTCTGACAAGGCTCTGAATCTGGGGAAAAACTGAAGAGAAAGCATAATCTTAATCATATTCCATACCCCAAAACTCATCCACAGATATTTACTTAAAAAAAAAAAAAATCATCCTTTTAATTTCCTGATTTAACAGGGTTGTATGAGAGAATTTTTAGACTTTTTTTTTTTTTTTTTCCTGGAATAAAAATACCAGAGAGGGAAAAAGACATGAGGTTCCTACTGAGGTATGAAAGAAGGGCCGTCTCTGTGCAGGTCACCAGTACTGATCTCAAGTTCTGTTCACTTTTGATTCTCCCTTTTTAACACCTCAGAAACAAAATGTCAGTCAGGTGAATCACATCCTAACATAAAAAGAGATGAATCACTGGAAACACTCTGTAGGATGCATGGTATGCACAGATCTGAAAATATATAGAAATCTCTCTTTTTTTTTTTATCTGATGCCATTTGTATTCCACAGATTATTTAAAAAGATTAATACTGAGTACCCTAAATCCTATAGGCTGACTCAGTTCTGCAACACTTTTACATAGTGCTCAAATAGAGCATGTGCTTGACTTCAGAGATGCACACCTGGAGCAGGAGGAACAGGCGACAGCATGCAGTGAGAGGAACAATCTGAAAGCTTTGAAGAGTAATAGGAGATCAGAGGGAAAAGAAGGATGTTTGGAGAATGGGTGATATTATCAGGTGAAAGGTAGTATAAGAAAAGGGAGACGAGAGTTTGACACCAGTCAAAGCTGATTTTTTCTTTGGCCCACACTGCACCTATATGCAACATAAATTTGTCATAGGTCTGGGGCTTTGTTTTCAGGAGAGCACTGCAGCTGTTTAGTTTTCAGTAGGTAAACTCTGTCACTGCTATTGCAGTCTAGTCTTGGCTGCTTCAATGACAAATGAATTGCTGAATGCACTCAAAGCTGCATGCTGCCATGGGTAATTGGCATTTTGAGGGCTTTATGGGGAAAGGGTACAGGGGCATGCATTGTATCATTATTAAAAGCAGTGCTCCTGGGATTCAAGCTTCTGATATAATTTACATTTGGATCTCTCTACTTCAGGAGTTCAATTTTTAATAATCTACTTTCTTAATGATGTATAGAATACTTTCCTTGTTTATTGAACATACCAGCTGAAGTACCACATTAATTATGTATCCTCAGGGAATTTTGCTATTGGGTGTGTTCTGAATGCCCTTCAGAGAAAGCGAAGTATAGGATTGAGAAGCTTGACAAGGTCTCTCTAAGGGAATCAGCAGTTTCTCCTCTTACTTTTACAGTTGTTTATATTAAGATGCACATTCTCTTTGGTTCAAATCAATTAAATGTCAGTAGAACAACTGCAGATATGTTCTTTTTAACAAGATTAAAGCGTGACACAATGTAATTCTTGGCCTAATTGCTTGCATTTTGGCCAGTTCTTAGCACAAAATTCCTGTCATCAAGTCTGCTCATGTATGTTATCCTCAGGGCACTTTTCGCCCTGAAATGAAAGTCTGGGATGCTACACAGAATACATCCCCGGTGATTCAGATGGAGACAGTTAGAAAGCTCCTCCTCCATCTGGACTGTCACAAGTCCATGGGACTGGACAGGCTCCGCCCTAGGGTGCTGAGGGAGCTGGCAGGGGTGATTGCAGAGCCGCTCTCAGCCATCTACCAGTGTTCCTGGTTATCTGGAGAGGTCCCAGAGGGTTGGAGGCTTGCAGATGTGACTCCCATCTACAGGAAGGGCCGTAAGGAGGACCTGGGAAACCATAGGCCTGTCAGCTTGACCTCGGTACCAGGGAAAGTTATGGAGCAAATCATCTTGGGTGAGATCACATGGCACATGCATGGCATCCAGGGGACCAGGCCCAGCCAGCATGGATTCATGAAAGGCGGGTTATGCTTGATCAACCTCATCTCTTTTTACAACTGGGTGACCAGACTGGTAGATGAGGGAAAGGCTGTTGATGTAGTCTACTTAGTCTTCAGCAAAGCCTTTGACATGTTCTCTCACAGTATTCTCCTGGGGAAACTGGCTGCCCACGTCCTGGACAGGTATGCCCTTCTTTGGGTAAGGAACAGGCTAGAGGGCCATGCCCAACAGGTAGTGGTTAATGGAGTTAAGTCCAGCTGGCAACCTGTTACAAGTGGTGTCCCCCAGGGATCGGTACTGGGGCCCATCTTTTTTAATATCTTTACTGATGACCTAGATGAGGGGATTGAGTGTACCCTCAGTAAGTTCGCAGATGACACTAAGTTGGGAGGTAGTGTGGATCTGCCTGAGGGTAGGGAGGCCCTGCAGAGGGATCTAGATAAGCTGGATCGCTGGGCTGAGGTGAATGGGATGAGGTTCAACAAGGCCAAGTGCTGGGTCCTGCACTTTGGCCACAATAACCCCACGCAGCACTATAGGCTTGGGGCAGAGTGGCTGGATGACTGTGAAGAGGAAAGGGACCTGGGGGTGTTGGTTGATGCTCGGCTGAACATGAGCTGACAGTATGCCCAGGTGGCCAAGAGGGCCAATGGCATCCTGGCCTGCATTAGAAATAGTGTGGCCAACAGGAGCAGGGAGGTAATCATCCCCCTGTACTCAGCACTGGTGAGGCCGCACCTTGAGTATTGTGTTCAGTTTTGGGCCCCTCACTACAAGAAAGACATTGAGGCCCTGGAACACATCCAGAGAAGGGCAACGAAACTGGTGAGAGGTCTGGAGCACAAATCTTATGAGGAGTAGTGGAGGGAGCTGGGATTGTTTAGTCTGGAGAAGAGGAGGCTCAGGGGAGACCTCATTGCACTCTACAACTTCCTGAAGGGAGGCTGTGATGAGGAGGGGTTTGGCCTCTTCTCCCAGGCAACAAACAGGACCTGAGGAAATGGCCACAAGTTGTGCCAGAGGAGATTTAGATTAGACATAAGGAAAAACTTTTTCTCTCAGAGAGTGGTCAGGCACTGGAATGGCCTGCCCAGGGAGGTGGTGGAGTAACCGTCCCTGGCAGCGTTCAAAACCTGTCCGGATGAGGAGCTATGAGATATGGTTTAGTGGTAGCAACGGTAACGGGAGGATGGTTGGACTAGATGATCTTGTAGGTCGTTTCCAACCTTGTGATTCTATGATTCTATGTAAATACTCAACAGGCAAAGTGGCCTTCTGAACTGGTATTCCACCTAATGAAAAATCTTGCTTTCTTGTTTCTGTATGAATGTTTGGTTGTTTTAGACCTTGGTACTGGGGAGAGATATAAAATAATAGTACAAATAATGGGTGACACTAGGGTGACTTCCTTTTCTCTGCTGTCCCCTTTTCAGTATACTTTAAAGGGTGTTGAAAAATTGCCTCAGGGGCTGCAGTCTCAAAGTTTCCAGAATGTTAACCTTTGCAATATATTTTAAAATACTTTTTACCTAGGTGTCTGTCAAGGGAGACCTTTGAGAGAAATGATATGGTGCACCAAAATCCAATAATAGCATCTTTATTCAAGCTAGGAGGCTTTTCTGAACACAGCTATTCACCAAATTCCTTTAGTTTAATAGATTCTCATTAGCTTTACATTAGTTATTTCTGAACCTGAGATCTTCATTGAAGGTAGGAACTGTATGAGACAAGGCAAAATAGTTTCATAAGAGAACTTGTCAGAGGAAAAATTTGGCAGTAATTTGAGCAAATTACGGCAAAAATATCAATGGTCTCTTCAAATATTTTCTAGAGGGCTGTTATTTTTCTTTATAGCATAAGGGCTCATCATTTGCTACTGAAATTAATAGCTCTGTTTTTATTTTTAGCACTCATAATTAGACATTAATTTGCTCTCTAAATGCTTACGTTTCAAATTCCGCAATCATTCCCCTTTGAGCGAGTACTACTCTAAATCTCCCTGAGAAAAATTCACGACAATTAAGTACATTTGAAGTGTTACTACATTATCTGGGAGATTTATTTTTACGTTCATATGGGTCTCAGTCCAATCCATGCTGAAGTTGATGTCAGTTGGAGATGACTCAAGAGAAATTCCGATAAAGGCTTCCACATAACGTCATGGTGCAGGCCTAACCATTATATAGATCTTTTCTTTTTGTTTTTAAATATGACTTCTCCCACATATCCCAAGAATTGTTTTAAATGTCTTGGGTTTTTTTTTTTTGTTAGTTTGGTTTTTTGTCTGCTTCTAATGTTTCTTTGCTTGTCAGTCCGTGATGGCTGCCATGTTATTGTATGTATGTAGAGCGCTCTTCCCATTCCTGGAAAGAACACTAAGACCCCTGATGTTGGAGAACTTCAGCCGTCGTTCCTTCTGGGCCCTAGAAACATGCTGAACATGGAGCAGTAGCTGTGTCTGGGGAGTTACTATGTATGTATCAACACAAGTGGCATCAGTAATCTTTCTGTTTTGAGTGCCATTTGTCATCACACAAATAATACAGTGATTTGTGAAAAAGGAATATATGAAACAAATTATTTTCTCTTCCTCCAGGTGTAGTGCTGAGTTTTCCAGAAACAAGTCTTCAGAACAGCGTTTTTGTTCAGGCAGCTATTTACAAACATCTTCCAGCGTTATGTCATGTGCAACCAGTGAGAGGACAAAGCCTGTTTTCTTTAATATCCCTTTGACCCTTTGATGCATCTAGGACATTCGTCATAGCCTGAGGTTTTCTTGTTGTAACACACTAAAGGTAGAAAGCTTGTACTCTTTTTTATTACACTGATCGTAGTGTAATATGAAGTCTTGTTTGTGGAGGACCACTTCAGAGGAGAAGGCATCAGGGTGAGAAGTGCAAGAAGCATTTGCCACTTCACTCTCCAATTTTTTAAGAGATCCCCAGATGTGGGATTTCATGTCAGGTACCTCGAGCTTGAGGGCTGTGTGTCAGAGGGATGTTCTCTGTGAGGAGATTGAGCTCTGTCTGAGCAATGCATTGTCCCTGGTTCTTTGCCATCTGCAGAGCCCTGCAGAGATAAGGGGGAATTAGATGGGGCTGGAAGATGCAGCAGCAATGAGTTTTTCTCCAGAAGGGCTGATGTTTTTGAATGCTGGGCATCCACTTGCATTCTCCTGCAGGTAAAGACGGCTACAGGGGAGACAGCCTCTAGCCGGCTGGTGGAAGATATTCATAATTAAAAGTCTCTCTGCTGTATTTGTATGGGAGTTCTCAAGATGTACTCCGGAAATTGCTCCTACAGGACTTTGGAGGATTTGGCAATGGATGGTTTTAAAGGGTGTGCGAATCCCTGGGCTAAACATTTAGCACATGCTCACATGCACTTGCAGAGCTCAGTCTTGGTGGCATTGGTAATCCCCACTGGTAATGCTGCTTGCAGGGTCCCAAGGTGAATACACACTGTGAGGTATTTACTAGCAACACCTCTGTCAGAGAGGCTGAGAGGCTGATCTCTGGCACATCCAAGCCTGTGACAAGACGGTCCTTTGGCAAAAATGCTGGGGAACAGGAAAATGTAGTATTTGAGGAAGGACAGCAAGCTGCTGTGCACTTTTGTCTTTTAGTAATATTTTCAGGATAGGATTTGAAATCGTCAGTGCAATAAATAAAAAACATAGAGCAAACAGGTTGCCTAGCACCCTTATTAAGAAGAGGAAAATAATCAGCAGACTCCAGGAGGCCAAAAAATGTATCTCTAGCTTTTATAATACAGCTGATCTATTTCTCAGGTTTCACATCAAATGCTCTTGCTAGAGGGCTGAAACTCATCTGAATTATTAATATGAAGTTTCTAATGGTAAGAGAATTGTCATAATGAGAAATAATGCATGTAAGTTAGCAAGCTTTATGGTAGAAAATATCTTCCTCGTAATCAGGATGTGGATATACATGCAAAGATAAATGATCAGCCCAGCAAAAATCTCTGCTATTTTTTCTAGGCAAACAATATATTACAGCAGTCAAATGGAAATTTGTTTGTTAAATTCAGAGCATGTTGCTGTAGCTTCTGGAGGGTTACGCTGACAAGAATCAAGATGGGTAGTTTATCTGCAGTTTGTATTCTAATTTGTCTAAATTCCCGAATAATTCTAATGTGATTCAGATGTGTAAAGCAATTAAATGTGATGCTCCACAGTCAGGTAGTGTGGTCTGTGAATCACCAGTAGGTTTAAAATGAGCCCAAAATCCTTTATAAGATTTGGTGTGTGAGATGTCCCTAGGATGGCTAGAGGCATGAAATGAATGTACTGTAAATAAACTATACCGAAACTTTCACTAGTGTGAGAGAGGAGAGGAAATGCTGATAAATGTCAAAATGATAACATTTGAATGCAGTGAGTAACTCCTGTCTCACACTCGTAGGGCTGGAGCACAGGAAAATTGATTAACTCATCTAGCACAAGAGAGAAAGAGAGAAACATGATTCTGACAGCACCGTTAATTAGGAAAAATGTAGAGAGGTAAGTCAAGTTATGCTATGTGCCTTTTCATCTTTGTTCTACACTTCCAAGTAGCTGCAGCCTCCATGTCCTCTCCGCAAACATGGGGCTACAACAGAAGAAGACACAGCAATTTTTGCAGGGTTGCCCTATGAGCTTGTGGAGAAATTCAGAACTGAATATTTCTAGTAACTCAGATCTGATCATCTCTCCTCCTTTTGGGTCTCTACTGCCTGGACAACAGGCAGCAAATTCAACAGTAAATCTAACCATAGTGTAGAGCTCGAGCATGTGGCTCCCCAGATTTGGCTGCTGTTTTCTTCCGTGTTCCCTGGATGTTTCTCACTGTTGTGCTGTTTGTCACTGTACAGTCCTAGATTAGGATTGTATACCCCAAGACATTGAATGTAAATGTCCATTTTTCTCTCTTCTGCTCCTGCTGTATTTTTTACATTTTTTTCTTCAAGGAGTACTTTTTGCGATATATACAGCTGGGCAGCTCCTTGCAGTATGAATGCCACAAACATCAAAACCTGTCCAGACAGCCTACAATGACTTTAAAACTGATGTAAAAAACAAATGTTGCTATGCGGAGTATAAAAGTGCTGCAGTATCTGTATGGCAACTGAGAGCCTTAAGGGAATTATCCTAGATTTGTACAGTATAAATGCCATCAAAATGGGACAGCCAGCAGCCTCAGATGAGCTACTGAGAAAGAGCCTTTGCCTGTTGCTTTCTGCCAGCAGTACTGCACTCCTGGGCTGCCTCAAGACCCTCACAAATTGGCCATCTGCAGAAGAAAGTGATGTGCTTTGTGACTGCTCTTCAGTAGGTGGGGTGTCTCTGGAACGTCCGTTTCAGATGATGAGTGCTTCCTTCTGGTCTTGATAACAGCTGCACCACTCCAACAAACTGCACAGCCCTATCTCCTTGAAACCTCCCTCTTTTTTATTTTTTTTTTCCAGGAATATCCATTTTTTGTAAAGATTGTGTGAAGTGATATTCAGCATTAAAAGATTCAAAGCAATCCATCAGTATTGATGTTTAGCTCCTTTGGATGGCACTAATGGAAGACGGTGCAGATGTGTCAAGGTTGTTTGTGACAAGAGTGGTACTTTTTTTTTAAATAGATCTCTTGCATGGATTGATAAACAGCTTTGGCTTGCTAGCAAGTATATATAAGCTGGAGAGTGCTAAGAAACACGATGCATTCAGTTCAGAACCTGTAGAAATTTGAGGTGGGACGCAGCAGCTCTCTAGTAATTTCTGAATCATAGAATCATAAGACTACTAAGATCATCTAGTTCAATAGTATATGCTGATACATTTGCTCCACTAATGCGTTGTTTCAGTGTGTGGGAGTTTTCTAGGAGAAACAACCAGGAAGAGAAAGGGGTGGCCAACAGCAACACATTTTCTACGGACACAATGGAGAGCTGTCCAAATGCAATGCCAGGTCCGCTGGCTCTGGGAGCTCTGGCTGAAAGTCTGTCATATTCACTCTTGATCTTAGGAGAAATAACATTAACTGTCTGAACTTCAACCAGTATGTGAAGTATGCATGGGTCTCGGGCAAGATACTGTAGCCCGGGGACTGGCCTATGAATAGGGCATTTCAGATTTCACATCCAAAAGGATGAAAAGCTAAGGGTAAGAAAACATTTGGTAAAGTGTGCAGGTAAAGCAGTATGCATAGCCTATGCAATTACAGTCAACAGATTATTGTGTCAAGTACTGTATAACAAAATAATAAGAGACAATTCACTCTTCATAAGCTTACAGTATAAAAAGAGTAATTTTTCTAACTGAATAACTTTAACTAAATGATGCACAAGAGTTGGAAAAAAACTTTTTTGGCAGGGATTGAGAATTGTGTGTATATTTTTATGAATTTCAAGTTTGGTTGTTTGAGTGGGAGCAATGTTTTCTCTCTGAACAAAAGAGAAATTTAAAGCTCAAAACAGAATTGGCTTAGAAGTGAGAGACAAGTGGAGTTATGAGGAGCTCAAGCAAGAAGTCATGTTTAATTGGTACTGTCTAGAGTGCCAGAAAGTGCATTTCATCTTCATCATCAATAGGTTATGAAAGAAAAATAAAAGGCCGTCTAAATCTATTTCAAATAGAATACGTGTTCAGCTTCCTTGCAAAGTGTGACTTCACTGGATTTGCTGTGTTTCCCATCTTGGCTTCCTGGGCTCTGAGGTCTCAGTAATGAGATGTTTACTAACACTTTTTTTCATTCAGATCTTTTCTCCTTGAGTAACAAGTGTACTTCTGTTGAACTAATTTAGTCTCTGGATTGTTTTTCTGCACCAACACAAGTCAAGTTGTAGGCAGTCCTGACAGTTCTAGCAAAAAACTCCCATATCACTGTATGACACAATCTTTTCTTTAAAGGGAGAGGGGAAAAAAAGCAAAAATGAGAATGAAAGAAAATCATCTGTGATTTTTTTCCTTTGGGATTTTTTCATAGTATACCCTAAGGACCATAGGAACATATTAAATGTGAATGGTAAGTCTGACAGCATTTTTTGATGTTCAGATTCAGTTCTGCATTTAACTTCTTGCAGTTTTAGGTCTCATATTCCTCACCTTCAGACTACTGTGGACTCTGAAAGCACAGGTAAGTGAGCTTGAATGAGAAAACTGTGATTCAGTTCTTGTGCTAAGTACAGGATGGAGAAATTAAACTTTCATTCGTTATTTCCCAACTTATAACATAAATACCAGAAATTAGAGCAAGACCCTTACTGTAATCTAAAATTAAATAGCTCCTACCTGCTTTTTGTTGTTCCCATCTCACCAGGTCAGTGGCACAGTAAGGTTCTCATACTGAGGGGCCACTTGCTGTCAGGTTGTCCAGTGCATGGCTTCCTCATCGTGCCATGCTACACAGATGGTGTCCAGACTGAGAAGCTTTCTACTGTAGGAACTGAATTAAGTGAGGGCTTCAGTGGGAGCCCACTGAAATTCATAATACATATGTGCCGAAAATACTTTTATTCCTCCTAATCTGGTTTAGAATGTCATGTGTATAGAACTGGAATGGGAAAGGATGGTGACTGGGTTTGATATTACAAATTTAATTAATCTGAGACTTGCTGCTGTTTCACTTCTAAATCATAGAGCTGTCATTGCTCAGCTTTGTATTGTAAATATTGTTGTGGCTTTGCAGCTCATGTGTGTGTCTGATTCATAAATTACAAAGGAAAAGTCTAGATGGGTGGATAAATTTAAATACAAATTCATTGGAGCTGACTTCAAAAATAAAAATTTCTCTGAAGAATCATAGTTAGAGTATTAGTGCGTATATGTCTGCGCTGGGCGTGCTGCTGAGAAGGTATTTAACTCCCATCAGGGATCTTTTCAAGCAATTGCATTTTGTGTCAGTGCAGTTTTGCCCTTTTCAGATAAAGACATTCTCCGTACTCTGGGTCGTAATAATTGTCTGCAGGAATGCTCTCTTCTCCTGGAGGGACACTGTCACTTCCCACAGGAGTTGGATGGGGGTCCATATGCAGCCTGGAGAAGCTCCTATCTGGCAGAAAGCAGAGTGCACTTCTCTGCAATATTGGTGATGCAGAAACTCACAGAAGAGAAATCTCAGGGTGCTCCAAACAGCAACTTTCCAAAGCCTGTATGACAGTACAAAGTTAAGCCCTTCACAGTGGTGAGTGGTGCCCTAAACACCGAGCTGGTGCTCAGGCAGATCTGATATGGTAAAACTTCAACTGCTAGTGCAGGTAAAGCTCAATGTCTGTGTACTTCCAATTGTAAAGTCTGGTATGAAAATGATTAGTAGCTATCCACTGGGGACAGCGTATGTACACTTAACTAGTGTCGTGAAGGATTATTGGATATGGCTCATACTTAGGCAAATTCTCATGGCAAATAGTGGGTCTATGGATAATGATACATCCTCTCAAGTCACATCATGTGCAATTTTTTTCAATAAATAATGCTGAGATTAAGTTTCTCCTCACTTATCAATTCATTTAGAAAGCAAATCTAAATTAATTAAATTAGACTGAAAAGTGATAAATACAGATTTGTAAGGTAAACTGCCCTGTGATCTGAGGGTTATAAAAGATCCCACAATAGAAGTGGAGAAGAATTGCAATAGAGACTTTCTCAAGAATGAGGGAAAAAGAAGACATTTTTCTGCAGAGTGAAAACATAGTCAGCAAATGAGAAGGGCAAGATCGAACCTCAGTTGAAGGGTAGCCACTGCACAAGCAGCAAATCTTTAATTGCATGAAAACTTAAGTTATTCTTTTTAGCTTCAGCTGGACAAAAACACTGTAACTAAGAACAGCTTTGCCCATACAGTCATGGAAAATACAAAGAGAAGGCAACAATAAGAAATGAGTGACATGTTATTAAGAATGATCAAATTGCTAAAGTTGTTTAATAACAATGAGACTTTTTTTAAAAAGATATGGAAGAAAAACGGAGACAACAATGAATATCTCCTGATACTGTTAACACCATGTAAACAGGAACATGCCAAGATTTAATCTATGCAGATCATCCTGCCTGGCTCATGGTCACCAGGATTTAGTGCTTATGTTGAGAACTGGTAGATCCTGGGCACATTTGAAAGTACTTTAGCCCTTTCCTGAAAACTGATTTAAAATTTGAAGGCTGGAAATTAAACTGTAATAGGGGATTCACAGGCATAGAAAATTTGGTACTAAGGCACTTCAGATTCCACTTAAGAGGGACAACGGAGTCTGACAAACCTGTGATTGAAACCATATAAACTTGAAAACACATGAATTGAAATGAGTATTGCTGAAAACAATTTCTCAATCCTGCCAGGGATGGAAGAAGGAGGATAAAAATAAACTCCACTGGACTCAAGTCTATCGTAAGCAAACCCAAAGCTCTTTGGGATCATCCAGCATGCTGCTGTGCAAGTGCTGAAAAACTACCTTAGTCACAAAAGGGAAGTATAGGAGAAATCCTTTCTTTTCAATGCACTGATTTTCAGGAAACAAGATCCTACTCTAGAAACATGACCAGGCTCTCTCTTCATCAAAGTGCAAACTTGCATTTTAGCCATATGAAAATAAATTTTATTTTAGTGAGGAAATTTCTGTCCAACTGCCTGTTGTTATTGAGAATTTCACTCTGATCTGCATATTTCTCTTCTTTCTCTCTTTGTTCACTGGGTTTGAACCCAATGTTTGACCTAGCTCAGTATTCATATTAAAAACTCCGGTAGTAGAAAAGTGAAGAGGATGCTTCTTGAGAAGACCTTAAATGAATTAGAGATCTGAAGGGAGTGTCTTCCGAAGAAAAATGACCGGACTACACCTACACAATTTAAGAAATATTTAAGGAGAGATATTATAACAATCTGTAAGAATTACAAGGTTGTAAATGTGATGGGGAAGAATAATTCTATAGGAAAGTCCAAAGGATGTAAATTAGTACATTAAAATTAAAGAAAGGGAAATCAGTCTAAGTAGCTATATAATCATGTCCTGTGACAGATTTTGGAGTGGAAATTCTTTTTAATTAAAAGTGCTGGAAGGGGAAAAGATTAACATGATACATTTTCTAGTTTGGGAGTAGAATTTAGAAACTGTTGAATTGAAAACTACGTATTTTGGGGTTTGCCATGATTTAAACATTAAAAATGCGGCTATTTATAGGGTTCTAAAAAGTTTAAAAGGAAGTGATATTTGTGATTCAAGTTTATTGAGACTTTGATTCATTTTAAGCTTAATTTGGAGTGAGAAAAATATTCTCACATCTTAAAAAATGCATTTGCTCCTTTTGATTTTGTAACACTTATATAACATTTTTTTCCTAGTGAATTGTACCCTATTTCCCTCTTTTGTATTCTTATCTGTTTCTGTGATGTGATTTGCTATTCCTCTCTCTGATCTCTCAACTTCTGTTCTGTTTCCATGACCAGTGTCCTGTGTCATGTACTCTTTGGTATCACATTTCATTCATTAAAATGATGTTTCTCATCTTCTGCTTCACTGCACTGTTGAGTAGATTCCACTTATTTTCCTCACTTTCTCTGCTTTTACTCATGGCAAAAGAAGTAATCAATCAAAGCAAGAATCCTAGATAGCTACAAGGCCTGCATGTAGAATTTGAATGCTTCGGTCATCACTTGTAAAAGTGAGGTTTGGTGGTAACATGGAGACACTTTGGCAGTTTTATAATGCTTGAGAGAAAATCAGACTTTTATACCCTTTGGACAAGCTATTTTGAGGCAAATTCTCAGCCACAGGAATGGGGGATTCTGAGGCTCTTTTCCTTGAGTGAAAGTGAGTTGTTTTGTGTTTCTGAAGTTACAGTCAGAGCAGTATCAAGTTCATCAGACTAGACCTGCTTGAATGAGAAATGGAAGTAAGGTGTTCTGAGAACAATGTTTTAAATGTTGCTTTTCATCATAAATGTCCTACAGAATGTAAGTTCTTTGAGAAACACTGTGGCAGTCAGGTTCATCCCACTTGGACCAAAGTACTCGTCCTTCTGAACAAGACATTATTGATTTGCTCTCCCATCTCTTCTATTCTTAACCAGAGTTAGGCTCCTAAATCTTCAGTGATTTTTAAATCCATGCTTCAGATTTTGTCTGGTGCTACAAGAGCCATTCTAAAGCCACAGGGAACCATGGTGAGGGGAAGAACTTGGTTTGGAGAGAACATGTACAGAAATCCAAGTAGCCAGTCTTAACTATCTCTGACTATATATTCCTGTAATCAGCTCCATGAGAGGATTTTTGAATGTGAAAACTGAAAGTAGGCACAAAATTAAAGCACTCCATTCTGGAAATTGAAATTGCTTGTGAAATGCTTTGTACCTTCTTAGCCTCCCATCTCTGGTTTCTGTAGTTGTCTCAAGAAATCAAAGCAGAATGTACCAAAATAAAGAGAGAATCCTTTAATATAATCTTTCAAAATTNCAGCACAAAATTAACCATTGTTAAACCAGTAAATCTGAGAAAAATTATTTGATTTTTTAGTTTTTTCTCTTGTGTTCATAGAAAATATGCAAACATACTGTCAGTTTTTCTGATATAAAGGAGTTTTTAAAATAATCAATGCATTAAAGTTGAGTAACTAGCTATTTTGATCCCTTCAATTGAAGTTCATTGCAGGGTTACATATTGTTCTGTAACTGAATTAATTACAGAAAAAAATGTTAAAGGGTTGTAGGCTATTTTATAAGAAAAACTCTGTACTAATTGGCTGAACAGTCTGGTTTTAATCTGCATATTAATCCACATAAACTGAGAAAAAGAATCAAGTGAAGCATAGAAACAGACTTTGAAACTGCAGTAGAAGAAAAGATAACAAGATATTAAATAATCAGGTCTGTAATACCTAGAAGAAACTAAGTTTTGTACGATTACCAAAATAGCAGTTTAATGCCAGATGATGAAGTATATTATAGAAAGGATCAGTCTGATACTGTGTTCCTGTTCATAAATATCAGAATTTATTTTTTCCATAGCTTATGTATTTTTAAGATGAGATAAAAGTTAATTTTCACCTCTTGCATACAGATCCTTGTGTTCATTGGCCAAAGAAATGAATGCCTTGCCTTAGACTGCCTAAATTTTATGAACCTGAATGAGTCAACATTGAGTGTTTTGAAGGGGAGGTAGCAGTTTTCTGGATCTTCATGTCTATTTAGTTCAGGTCAGATTCTACCATAGAAATAGTTGGTCTTTGGGAACTTTTATGGTGCTTTATATATTTTTCCTCATTGATTTCAGTGGCTTTATTTGTGGTACAACTTGCCACAAGCTGTGTGGGAGCATAAAAGAACAAGGTGCATAATAGCTTTCTTACAGAAATAAGCCCGACTTCAATCTTCTGTTGTGGCTTACCTGTGTGATATTATTAGCTACCATTGTTCTCCTCAGCAGTGGTACAGGTCTCTGAGGCACTGTAAGAACTTAATGCCTGATCTTCCAAATAGCACAGAAAGTACTTGCATGTACTAATAGTGGTCACATTTTTATATTACCCACGAAGAATGTGAATAACAGTATGTGAAACAGCAGGAATTACTGATGTCAAATGAATTGAAACTGTGTCTTCATGAGTTAAGACACGTACATAAAAGTAAGCAGTTTTAATGTCCTAGTTCATAGTAACTTACCAAGTGGCTATTTTCAGAGAATTGGCAGAAAACAGATTTTTTTTTTTTTAATATATAATGAATGATAACATCATTTTAGCTTTATAGGTACTAGATTTTTAGATTTCCACAGTGATTTGACTGATTTACTACCACATATTGCACTAAGTAAAATCCTTCCTTGCACCCGTGCCTGTCAGAGTCAATATTTCAAGTACAGGATACATGTTTAATGGATATGACTTATAAGAATGATTTAGCATTTATTGCTGTATTCTGCCTCTTACCAGGCAGCAGCACTGAAGCCATGAAGGAAAACCACAGGATTTTCCCTTCCCTCTTTCTGTTTTTTTCTCTTTTTTTCCCTCCCTTCTGCGACTGCTCAAGTTGCACACTCCCTAGTGGTGGGATGAGGAGAAACAGAAAACTGTGGAGGGAACACAAAAGCTACAGGTAGAACTATGGCTTCTCAGTGCCAAGGTTGAAACTTCTATAGGCTGTGGAAGATCAAACTTTCCTTAAATTTTAGAAAAAAGTCTGTGTTTGAAATATGTATGAAAAGGTACAGTTGTGGAAGATAACAGTTCTAAAGACCTGAAGAGTTGTGCCAACTACATACATAATAGAGGAGGAAGTTAAGTCAAAACTTTCACACAGTTTTCAAGTTTCTTTAGAGTGTACAGAGCCTTTCCCAGTGAATTTAAAGCTATTGACAACTGGTTTGTTTTCCTTGCTTACCTTCCAAGGCTGATGAGAAGCAGTCCTTACAATTCCAGGGGCCAAAGGCTGAGAACCACTGCTCTGTGGTTTAGACAGACTCTTTTGGATAGCAGTGTAAGTAGGAGCTTTTTTCATTAACATTTGCTGGACTGATACTATCCAGAATACACCCATATTCTGTTGTCCAGGGGGTGTTTTACCGAAGGATAAAGAACCCAACAAAATATGTCCACTGGTGTCTTTTATTAAGTAATGCAAAATACAGTATTAATTATGACACTGCATGCATTTTAGACAATATAAATGCAAGCCTACGGAAAATGTGACAAAGAAACCCTCAATTACTTTTGAGGTAGTATACAAGGAAAAATAGGAAAGCAGAAACACAGTGGATTAAAAGAACAAAATATTGGTATCACTTTGTGCATACATTAGTCACTCATAAATACATTTTTATGAAATAACTTGAGATACAAGTCCATTCTTTTTTTAAAAATATACTTTTTCAAATTCACCATTCTTTTTAGTTTTGTTTTTTTCACATGAAGTTTATGGTATTTTATCAGGTGGATTTATTTTTTTCACTGCCATCATCATGATTTTACCCTTTTCCTCCAAGAGTTTAGGCACAGATGGCCTCATGCACAAAAATAAATAAGAAACTTGCTTGAAGGGAAAAGAATTCTGCTCAAATATCTTAGGATAGTCTAATAAATACCATTTTGTTTATAAAAATATTTCAGGTTTATAAAAGAGGGGAGGGGACGGTCTCCCACGTGGAAAGGATGTTAAGTGAAAAGTGCTGTATAACATTTTTGGAGAGATTTCATTTCAAACATATAGTACCATTATGAATATATATTTTATAATCCGTTTCTGAGAACCTTACGTTCACAAGAAGTATCAAACATGGTTGCTTTCTTTTGCTTGTGGTCTTATTGCAATTCTGGAAGATGCCTAATTCAGAAGGGTTCCATATAGTTGTGCTTTTGTAAGGCTGTCCTTCCGACTCAAACCAGTACTCCCAGTCCGCTGAAACTGCTGCTGTTTGCTGTGAATACCCGAATGGCTTCCTTGCTCCATGGAAGACTGGTGGATTTCTGAAGCCTCTATAGAACTGTGATTGAGGGACTCTGCAGAGCTGTTGGGGCTCACATCCACATATTCTCTTTTTAACACCGGGCTATTTTCGATGTTTTTGCTACTGCATAACTGGACAGTGATCCTTTCAGTTTTTTGGTCTCTTGATTCTTTTGTTTTGTAAGTGGGCAACTTGTCCTGTTTACAGCTAGTGCTGATGTCAATGTTCAGGCCACTGTCTGTTCTCAGGAAGCAAGAATCCACAAGTCTGCTTTGGCAGATATCATCTCCCTCTGAGCAGCTATCTGCTTTGTAACTAGCATATATGGGACTTGTTCGACTGTCTCCTGTTTTAATAGGGCTGCTGTAATACTGCTCTGAAAAGCTGCAGGGCGATAGCCTGCCAGTGTTCCTATAAGAGTATGCACCAATGTCCTCCACACTCAACTGCCTCCATCGCCCTGGTAAGTCGTCTTCTGAAAGGTTGGTGCTCCTGCACTCATTCCTCATTTTCTGATTCGCTAAAGCCTGCTGTGGTGTTATGGCTGAGAAATGAAAAGGTTCGTTTGCATAAGGAGGCAGAGTCCGAGTAAAAGTGGGGGAGTTCTCGTTGTCATCAGCAAGTTCCATGTGCTGTGCAGGTTTTGACTTGGCAAACCTTGGGCTTCCCTGATGCTCATAACCTGCAGGTGACTTTCTTTCAAACAATTCATCTCGGTTGCTCATGTAGATCGCTTGCTGGGAGGCCGTCATAGTGTTGGCTTGGGCATTCTCCTTCTCTTCAGATGTGACGCTGAAGCTGGAATAGGAGCTGGAGGTTGGCAAAGAGGTGATATACTCCGGGAAGGCTTCGTGAGAGAAGCTGGAATGGAAGCCATCTTCTTCAACAGTACTGTCGGTGGAGTTCTGGGACCGCAGGAATCCCACATCTTTCACTTGCGTGTCCACACTCGGTCTCCTCTCCCTCCTCCTCTCGTCGGGGCAGTACAGGGCGGTATCACTGCAGTAGATGTCTGACTTGTACTGAGGCCTCTGCCCGAGTTTTCCAGCAGAGTCCTGAAAACTGAGATCCCTTGTAGAGGGGCTTGACAAGTGTGAAGACAAGCTGTTTGGATCTGGTTTCTCCAGTACTTTGGCGATGACACAGGTGGGTATGGTATCAGCGTAAGATGTGTGGCACAAGGGGACAGAAAGGCTGCACCCATGTTTTTCCAGATGGATGCTGACTCTTTCCTGAAAGTCAGATGGCAACTGTAACATAGATAGCGGAAGGGATAGGAGAAAAGGGTGCATATCAGTACTGGTATCTGCTTGGGTTTATGCAACATTGACATATGAGTGCAGTTTATATTATGTAGCTCACCAGATATGGTTCTTTGACTAATGTGAAGGCCACAGTCTCTGTGCATTTCTGAAAACAAATGTAATCAAATGAATTTCATTTATTTACTTAGCATTTAGAAGTGTTTATCTGCTTCTCTTATGAAACTGAAATGATTCCTTCCAAATTAATTCTAGTTGGATCAAAACAATCTAAAGAACATAGTAAACAACCACCTTAAAAAGGCAAGTAGGGAATTAGAGCCTACAGCAACACTTTCCAGACAGTCTGTCAATGTGTGTGATTTGAAGATGGGGTGTGGAGGTCTCTGCTGAGATGAGGAAAGAAGAGGAAGAGATTACATATATTGTGTTCTTATGGCCTTCTTTGAGCTCCTCTTGCCTCCAGCCCACTGCCAAATTGGCTCCTGCCCTTCGGTGTCACATTTGATAAGTGGTGTTATTTGAAGAGATGGGAAAGTTGGTTTCACTGACACTTAAAGCAGTGGTACTGGTTGCTATGACAAGAGTGTTTCTGTGCTGGGAAAAGAAGCAAATGAACAGCTACCTTGTCCCAGCAGTCGGACCATCACTTGTCAGATCAACAAACCTTATAAGCTTCCTCTGCCAGCAGCTGCTGTTGGCTTCTTTTTGGGTTTCTGACTACACCAGCTGAAATAAGAGCTATGACCCAAAAATGCATTATGACTCCTATGGCGAATGGCTCAAAATTAGTCAATAAAACTGTTGTGCATCAAAGACTGACCATTTCTGGAGAAAAATGGGAGAGAACACTTTGTTGGGTGCATCTCAAAAAACCCATTAGGTAAATCCTACGCAGGTGCAACAAGCATCATACAGGCTATTTATACATATATTTTTGGCCTTGCTCATTTCAAATCTCTACCACTGATCCTTCATAAAGGGTGCTGCACAACAGCTGACTCAGTTGTTCTTGCTGAAAATCCAAGGAGCTCATGTTTGGGCTAAGTTTGTATCTGGGTTTGTGAATTTGGGTTAGCTACTTCGATATTTATATTGGTTTATGCCACTTAAGAAAATAGCCCCTGAATTCTTGGTTGAAATCTTCTCAGCTCTACGTTTTTCTTTTAAGTAGAAATCAAGTTTCTCCTTACCAAAAACCAGTAGTTACACTTTTAGCCACAGCTTTCACACACAATCCTTAACTTTGTTTCTCTAGAGGAGACAGCCCTAAAAATACCGAGGTGGTCTCCCTCAACGCCTCTCTTCAGGCAAGAAAAATTCAAGTTGTCTACTGCTTCTAGTGATCTCACATTGTATAAGGTATGGGGTTTCTATTTTAACTTCTCTGTGAAGTGCTTGAAGATATTTTAATGCCCAAAATTCAGTGTATTCATAATATGGTATATTGTGAAATGACATTATTGTTACTGTGGAGTAGGATGAGTGTTTTTTCTATGGTATTTTGGATTAATCATAATGTTGGTAATTAGCTCATATATCTTCCACTGGAAATAAAGAGTATAAGATTGCCAATCTGCTGGCAGACAGAAATATTAGTCATAGTAAGTACAGATGCAACAAAGATTGAATAAACAGTAAGTAAATAAGGGTGCTGTAAATAGACATGGAAGTGAGGAAAGAAATACAGTTCATTTTATGTGAAATTGCTGCATAGGGCAGCTAATATTTAGTTTCCTTTAACACTACTGTTGGGTCTATTTTGCATACATTATTTATATTCTGAAACGTATTAAAAGAAATATTTTTCCTATTGTACTGGAAGCTGAAATTACAAAAATGATATTGCTGTCATTAATAGATTGTTCAGTAGTTCAGGTTTCTTGATAATACACAATACTTTTTCTGGCAATGTTTGTGCTTGTGAGGAATTTATTGACTGTGACAATATGTTTACACTCAGTACATTGATAAATATTCTGAGTTGAGAGTGAAGACTGCCCATTTAATTAAGTGTATAACAGTCTGTGAAACTGTGGGGAGATTCCAGTTTGTGATGCCTTTCTGCGAGAGAGCTGCTAAATACCTTTATGATCCTAATTCTTATTAATAGGCAGGAGGCTTTTGGTATGAGTAATGTAATGATGACTCCTAGATATGAAATGCTAAGTGAAGTCAGCCACTAGGAAAAATAATGGGATCAGAATATTGGTAAATTTGGAGGTTTTGCTTCAGATCCAAGACAACATTGCCCATGTGATGGAATGGAAGAATGTTGATCAGTCCTTGTCAGATTTGTTTAGTGCTCTTATTCAGTCTAGTGGCTTGGAAATGGCTGACATTTGGTTTTGCATTATTCTGTCACAGGACTGCACAAAAGAGGCCATTGTTGGGGATGAGTAACCTGATGAGACTGATCAAGGGAAGGTTTTTCACTGTGACCTTCAACAAACCAATATACGTGAGGAAGGTGCTATTGCTTTGAGGAGGGCCCTGCAACTCCAAAGACTGCCTTCTTGACTGACACATTTGCCGACCTTTTAGGGAGTCTGTTTCTCATGTCAGTTTCCTTGGAAGTCAAGAATATTAATTAAAGTTTATACGTTGGAATTCAATTAGCCAGTGCTGTGGTTGCTTTAGAAAAGATATTCGCTAGTCTGTTTTAAGATTCAGGTTTAGAATTAACTGGACTGGAAAATAACTTCAGGAAGAAAATTGATTGTGTCCTATCATGTCCCCACTCCTCTCCATGAACCCCAATATTTTGCAGCCTAGATTTCTCATCACTTTAGTTTTGTGAAAACCTTTACTACATAACATATTCAGCCGAGACGCATTCTGCTGGATAGCAGAGAGTATGTTCAAGTTCCATTACTGATTGTGATTTTGTCAGCACCTCCCCAGCTACACAGAATAGCAGCAGGTGCACAAAACCCCCAGGGCTGCTTAAGGGGTGAAAAAAAAATGAATAAATTAAAGCCTAAGGGGCAAACAAATTCTGGAAGTGATAAAACAGCCAGTTTTCCATACAGTATTTATTTCTTCAAATATTCATCAGGTTTAGTCACATTACCTCAGAAAGTTTATGTGCCCTGTCGTAATTCTTGCTGCACTGGAGCAATTGAGCAGCTAAA
Organism: Pavo muticus; assembly: GCA_016647715.1. Taxonomy (NCBI): domain Eukaryota; kingdom Metazoa; phylum Chordata; class Aves; order Galliformes; family Phasianidae; genus Pavo; species Pavo muticus. The sequence continues at coordinate 26,133 of JACDJE010000028.1, forward strand.
TTGCAGTCCTTCCTATAGAGCTCCTGGAGAAAAAAAAAAAAGGAAAAAAAAGGGAAAAAAAAAAAAGCCTGTTTTTTCAAGTTTGCAAACTTGTGGCTTTCACCCATGACTGAGAAATGTTTCAGAGTTTGACTCTGGGGAAGTTTGGAGCATACTCATTAAAATTCTGTACTTCTTGTGTGATGCTGAGAAGTTTGTTGATAAAATTGATTGATAAAATTACCAAAAATTAAACACTGTAGCTATGGAGCAGTAATCTGCATTTCGGAAGATGAATACTTACCATTAGGAACTTGGCTTTATACTGTTAACATGCATGGAACTATGAGGGTGAAAATAAACATGATATTTTAAGCGAAAAGAAAATTGAAGAACAGATGATTTTTACTGAGTGTTATTCAGATCAGCACTGAGATACTACTTTTGAAAAACTGCTGAAAAAATCTTAGGAGACTGTGGGAGCAATTCATATTCGTACACATTGCTTTTTCTTTTTTGTTTTAAATATCCTATGTCTCCTCATGAAATTTTCTTGCTGGTTCTTGGCTCCTCACTTATCTTCTAGAATATGACTACACAAATACATTAAATTTCACTGCAAATATATTGTGCTACAGAACATCATATTTTTATTGGGTAAGAAACTATCATGAGAATTTCACAAAGAGAAAAAGAGAATTTAAGCCTGACGTTTAAACTAATTTGTATTGAATGGTTCCCACAGCCTGTTTAATGGGAAAATTCTGTACAGAGATGTGCCCTCAGCTCATTTTTCATCTTAATTTAGTTTAAGACACATGATTCTAACAGTATCCTTCAACCAGTATCTTTTGGTCCTTGTGAGTTACATTTTGCTTCTGCTCAAGGTGCCATTAAAAACTAAGCTGACTTCCAAATTGACCTCATGTGTGGCAATTGGACAAACAAAACACTGATCACTTTGGCCACTAGGCTGTATTAACCTGTGAAAATAAGAACAAATTTATAAGGAAAAAATGTTGAATATTGAAATTATTTGAGTTTCCTCTGTTGCTGATGTTATATCAACTCATGCAGAGTTTTACCATTCCACTTCTTCCTGTAAAAATTGATATGTTTTCTGTTAAAAGGAAAAGTGGAAATTTGTTTTTTAAAGATACTCTGTAATAAGGTGTTCAACAAGATGTTGCTGGGAGTCCATGAGGCATGTGGCCAGTAAAAGTATTTTTCTTGTGATCATTAGTTGATTTATACCTTCGTTTTTAAGGGTCCTTAGATACTTCCATGTACATGTGTGTCTCTGTGTGTCTGTGACTGCGTGAGCTTTATACATGATGTTTTCTTCCTTAAATTTACAGAGGAGATAAGTAAGTCTTATGTAAGTCTTACATTTCATGTTGGTACACACTACCTTTATTCGTGAAAACAGATGCAAACACTAAGAATCCAAGAATTTAATTTGGAAGCAAAATCTGTTGCATGCGTGCTTGGTTCTGATGTGTTACATGCACATTAAGCACATACAGTTTTGCTGTACAATGTATAGCATAGACAAGTTCTCAATGTGTCTCAAATGTGTCTCTATGGCACATGAAAATGAAGTCATTCCAGAATTGAATCCTTTCTTTAAAAACAGTGAGGCTCTGTTTCTGTGAAGTGGTTGCCATGGAGAGTACAAAAAGCATTTCTTATTCTATTTTTAGCTACTTTAAAAATTACTACAAAAAATTTCTTACTAGTTGGATGTGCCACATGTACTTTGTTCTCAATACGCAGTGACATGCTATGTGGCTGGAGTGACTTTATGCCTGTTTACCTAGGTGGTGATGAGCCATATCTATAGCATCTAGAACACTAATCAGCACTAAATTCCAAAAGCTTTTTCATGATCTAAAATATATTTTTGCATCAGAATGCATTTTTTACATGTCCATCAAAGGAACAGGGGGAAATATGGTTGGAGGAAGCTGGAGGAGGAAGAAATATTGGCAAGAAAAATGCATGTTCTCCTCAGAATGGAGTATTCACTTTGATACAATCTCTTCTTGTATAATATTAAAAGATTATTTCATAGTTCTTTATTTTAAACGTTGGAATTTTTCTTTTTCTTTCATTAGTGACACCACATAATGAAGGGCAGAATTTTTTGCTGTGAATTGAGATGAACTGTGAAGCAATATTACCGGGTTTTGACGTTCCAGTGCTGTAAAATAATATTCAGCGTGGTTCAAAATAATTCTGTCTTGGAGGAAGAGTACACTGTATTCCAGGTCATTCTGAGCTACCTTTTAAAAACGATCAATATTGAAAACTCTTCTTCAGATGTAGACTTAAATCTGACTTCATGAAGTAGTAGGAAATGCATGAATACTTATTGGGAAAGCTTCCCCATTTCTTTCCCTTCCATTTTAAATTTGAAATAACTCTATTGATTTCAGCTGGAATTAGTCCAGACTTACACCTGTGCTTCTTAAACCTAAAGTTAGCCTGTTGCATTTATCAGATTAATTTAGCTATAGATATTAGAGTTACGAAGCAATGGCTGTTTCAACACAATTTCTGTAAAAGTAGAAGATCAGATTGTGAACTCTTTGTTTCCACTGGAAAGTGGTTAATCAAATCGTCACAATTCACATCAACAGTTAATGGGATCAGATGCCTTCTGCTACGATTAGGAGTTTCATATGAAATATGGGAAGAGAGAATGTATTATGCTGAAGAATGAGCAATAACAGAAACATCTTCTGTAGGTGATTTTTCTGTTTTGTTACTAAGTGTCTAAGGAATGACAAAATAATGAACTAAATGTTTCCTTTCTTTACTGACTTTGTCAGGTTTGTTCATGGAAGGATTTCATGAGTTTCATTGCCAATTGCAGAACACATGCAGGGTTCCTGTAATGTTTAATGAGATGCAAGATGACAATCACAAAATATATTCCCTGTTTAATTTCACACGGAGGAAGGGAAAGTGTGAACCACAGTTGGAGAAAACCTGACAATAATCTGAGTAACCAGGCTGCATCAGTCCTACCTACGAATCGTAGAGCTCGCTCGTGCTGGTCATTCCATGTCAATGAGCAAAGACTAAAAGATCACAGGAACTGTGGGAAATGTACGGCTCTATCCTGTGCCTACAAGCTTTGTGAAGAATCTGCAATGGAGACATGTCCACACTTCATGTCTGAATACGTTTCTACCAGTCTGCTAGATTGGAACCTATGGTAAACTCACTGTGGAAATGTCTTTATTTCTTAGAATAACTTTCTCATCAGTTTTAGGTTAGACATAAGGGAAAACAAAATCAGTGAAGTTTCTGTAACCAGAGAACAGTCAAAATTACAAAATGGCGGGAGCATCAAATACGGATTTTACCTATAGAGGTGGCAGTTACATTTGATGTAAGCAATAACAAATTCCTATAATTGCATAGGAAGTGTGTAGCCTAATTTATTAGTGAGCATAGTCTCAAGATGTATTCATAATTAAATACTTACATTGTCTTCTGACAACTTATCTATTGTCACCTTGGCCTCTATTAAGTGATTATTAAGTGCAATTATTTCATGGCTCAAAGCCCGCTTTTCTTCTTCGTAATGTTGACCCTGTGTAGAAAATGGAGTAGTCAGTATTTTTTCTACTGTCAAAATATTTCAAATACTCAAAGCTTGATCTCATTCTCAAACTTAAGGAAAAGCACAACAGATCGATACATCTTTATTTCTACTTTTTTGCTATTTTCAAGATGAGGCTATGTACTTTGAAAACAGGAAGGTCAAATTAAACACACACTAAGCACCACCATGGAACGCTCTAGCTAGCCTGTGGAAAAGGATTCAGTTGAGATTCAGCTGTTCCTCATTCACTACACTTCAGAGTTTCTTACCTAGAAGGGGCTTGGGCTGCTCTTGGCTTTTGCTACAAGAATGCTGTTTAAGTTGTCCCATTAACTCCCATACTCAATGACATGGAAGAAAAACAGTATTTAAAGAGGAAAGTAGCTGTGACTGAGCCAATTTTTTTGTTTTTCCCGTTGACTATGCTGGCTGTTTTAGAAGTCCTGTCTGTTCATTTCTCAAGATGAATGTTTTCCTGATTCCAGGGTTAGCGCATGTGCTAGTGGAAGGTGACCCACTGTGGGATAGTAAGAAAAGAATCTGATCCAAACTTTTTGCAGCTCACCAATTTAATCTTGTAACCAGTAGGATGTAGCCTTTCATTATAAAGGCAAAGAATTTAGCAGGAAATTGAAGTGCCACTGGCCATCCCCTTCTGTCCCATTTTCGTATTGCTGTGTTTATTATACCACCCCCTACATAAAAAATATTTTATATATATTTTATATAAAAAATTATATAAAAATATTTTGTAATGATCATTTATAACTCTGCTATTAGACTTACATTACTTTTAAAATATATGGTAGCTTCTGTGTGTCCTGCCTGAGATCAAGGCAACTGCCTTGTGCTCTGTGCTGTACAAGACCACAATAAAAAGGTTTGCCAGTTTTCTAGAGGATTATTTTAGAATGGAGCATTATGATAAGAACAGAAATTAGGGTAAACTTCAATGTACATCTGTTTCGTTTTAGGAAATAATTGCAGTGACAAGTTCACAATCACACTTCCCGTTCTCAAATCACTGGAGTAACTTGTGAAAGATTTTCTCCAGCAGGCTGATCATATTAGCTACTGAAATTTCCAAAATGCCATATTGCTAGGGTCACATGAAAGTCTTCTATCAGCGCATGCTCTGTATTTTCAGATAGTTGACAGCAATGGGAGTTTGTGCCTTGAAGTCACCAACTGAATATCAAAGTTAATTATCTAGATGCAAAGCACCAAGATACATTAAAGAAGAATGATTAAATTAGAAGTGGCAACTCATCCTAAGCTGCTGTTTAAAGAAAAACGTGTCCTAAAATTGTCTAAGTGAATGCATAGCTTGTTTTAAACAGTGGAGATATGATTGATGTTGTGAAGGTCTGGCCTCACCTATTTTAATATCATCTTTAATATCACCCTATTTTAATGCTTTTATTTTCTAGGGACAGTGTGTTCCTGCTCCTGGAGGCTGATTCAGGCTCAAACCTCTCCTGCCGACAAGCTCTCTCTGATCACCTCACCAATGCTCCTGCAGGTTGCCTGGGGAGTGGCATGGAAAACCATAGTGTAGTTTGGAGAACTCACAGAAGCTCCAACCTCACTGGTTTGAACAAGGTGCATGATCTTAGAGGCAGTGTTTTTTAATTAGACAGATTGATGTGGTTTTATATGAGGCCCTTAACTATCATTGATTTTAATGAGAATTAAACAGCTATGCACTTTGTAAACCTCCTGGACATCTGTGCACCTCTAGAAATTTGAGAGTGACTGAAGATTACATTTGTAAATGTATTTAGTTGTGTAACAAGGTAGACGAGTGCTATATTGGCATCTCCAGCTACCTAAATACCTTGGAAAAACATGTCTGTTCTGTTTTCTAAATTGTTTCATGCTTTTAAGGGATCCAGATCCACTGAGTATGGAGTTAATCTTCCAAATAACTCTTTGTATTGAAGATTTTATCAACCCTTGAATGAAAAGTTGTTGTCAGTGCCAGGGGAGATGATCTGTAGGACCTCCTTTTGCTCTAAGCCTTATTTCAATGAGTGTTGCTCGTGTCTAACCAAACCAAACCTGGCTTAATAAATTCTACTGTTCAGGCAAGATTGTCTAATAGAGGATTTATAGGCTCCAGCACAGAGAGAGCTCATAAAAAGGCAGCAGATTCAGGCTTTGGAAACAGTACTTTTTCATTGCATTACATAATATTGAATTGACTGAATTATGGTTTCATTTTATTTCAGTTACTTTAGCTTTTGGACTGACATTTTCCAGACTTTGTACCTGACTGAGTTTCATTTAAATATATATATACATATCTATTTGTTGAACTCATTACAGTCCAAATGTATACTCTCTACGTCAGGAGATAGACACCAAATCACAGCCAGCTCAGTAGTGCTGTGGAGGAGGGGGATGAGATAGAAAGGCTACTCCAGTGCTCCCCACCAGTGTGTGTTAGCATATTTCTCTTAAAAGTGCTGTTGACATAAGCAAGGAGTTCACCACATTGCAGCAAAATGAGGTAGCTTAAGGATGAACAGGACCCTGAAAGGCTTTGGCACATTGGCCACATTCTTGGTGTCCTGGTGTCCCCAGCTTGGAAAGTTCAAGGCTTCAGCCAGGGGTTACTGTGGTGCACTTGAGGCAGCAATGGCACAGAAGCTTAACCCTGAGACGACCTCGGGGAAAACAGTGCAGCTGGCAGATATGACGTGGTAGTGTTGGATAACTGCACTGAAAGGACTACTGGGAGCTGCAACTTAGAGCTCTCCAGTTACAGCCTGACAGTCATTTTTCCAGCAGTGAGGATAAGTGATGGAGTGGGATGGAAGGAGGACAGGAATCATAATATCAATGCTATGATTATGTGTTACAAATGGAGATGCTTATTTTACTTATAACCAGCTTCTGCAGACCTTTGTGCCTGGCAGCTGTTAGATGCTTGCTGTTAGGTGCTGCGGTGCTAGTGACCTCTCCTCTCTCTTTTGGCACTGCTCTCTATTCTGCAGGTGCTAGCAACCTATCTCCTAAAACTCAGGAACGGATCAAGTTAATGGGGTTATTGATATGCCAATAGCTTGCAGCTGGTCTGAGGACTCCTGAAGTGTGATCCAAAATGCTTTGGGTCTTTGTTCAGAAATTTTTGTTGAGTCAGCTCAGTGCATCTTGCCCTGGCCTCCTCCCCAGCACAGAGCCAGCATAAGAGAGTACAGTGCACTGTGACTAATTCACCAGAACCGCAATCATGTGCTCACGTCTGAGTCAGACCAGCAGTGCACAGCTCTGATATCGATGTTGGGGAATCAAGTGCTCATGGCTTTTGCTCCTAACCTGTGTTTAGCATGAGCCTTGCTGCCTCCTGCTCAGATCCTTCCTGAGGTACTTGCTTTTTCCAAAAGGATCAAATGATAGAACTATAGGCTGTTCTGAGTTGGAAGGGGCACATAAGGATCATCGAGTCCAACCCCTGGCTCCACACAGCACCACCCCAAATCCAAACCCTATGTCTGAGTGCATTGTCAGAATGCTTCTTAAACTCCAGCAGCTCGGGGCCATGCCCACCACACTGGGCAGTCTGTTCCATGTCCACTGCCCTCTGGGGCAGAGCCTTTCCCTAACCCCCATCTGACCTAACCACCAGTGAGTCCACATAGTGCAGAGCAGAGTGGGGCAGCCCCTCCTCTCACCCAGTGGCAGTGCTGAGCCTGGTGCACCTCAGGGTACGGTTGGCCCTTTGGGCTGCCAGGGCACACTGCTGGCTCAGATTAAACTTCCTATCATCCAGAACCCTCAGATCCCTTTCTGCAGGGCTGCCCTTCAACCTCTTGTTACTCAGTCTCCACGTATAGCTAGGGTTGTCCCAGGTGCAGAATCTGGCACATGCTCTTGTTAAATTTCATGTGGTTGTTAATTGCCCATCCCTCAATTTACAAAGATCTCCCAAAACCTTGTTTTTCTTTTAGTTTGTATATATCATAGTTAAAATACTCCTCATATAATCAGAGATCCAGAAAAATGTAAGGTGTGACTTTAAAAACCCTTATTGTCTGGTCTCTGAACCTGTTATTAATGGTGTAAGTGGGGTGGAAGGAGTTTTGATAGGTAGAAACAACATGAAATACTTAATAGATAATTGTATTCTGGAATGTGACAAATGAAAGGATTTCCTTGCAGTTTTTCGTGTGTATTACTGGATCCACAAAAGCTCCAACTGCAGTCCTTTAACACAAATGGATAAGATGCGATAAAACTGTTTGTCTCACTGGTAATGTTTTAGTATCCCTTCAGTGCTTTCCTGTATTTCAGTGGCAGAATGTTCTGCAGTATAGTGATGTCAGCCTCTTGATCAGGGCCAGGCTGCTTGCTGTCTCCTTTGCTGTCCTGTGGGAGCTCTGGTATGTGTACAGACCTTTAGAAATCAGTCTCAGTTTTGCAAATGAGCAGTGCTGCTCTATGGACATGTCAGCCTTTTCAAACATGGCAAAGTAAATATGTTCTTGATGTTCCTGTAAAGAACATTTCAGTAGATAGCGTTTCAGTGCTATCATGAGAATAAGTAGTCACAGCAGTGATCAAACATGTAGGCTGGCCAGCAGCATTCCTTTGGAGATGCCTCTTAATAAGTATCACCTGAATGACAGAAAGAGGGAGAGACATGTTCTGTTGCAAATACCACTAAAGTGGCACAGTTATCCTATCGTTACAGTCTCGACATCAAAGGACGGATGTTTCCTGCAAGGTTTTTATATGGAATACAGGCAGAAGTTTTTTCTCTCCCTCTCTCTCTCCCTTTCTGTTCTTTTCCCTTCTACATCAGAAATTTCCCATCTTCTTAGGCCAGATAACATTGTTATCTCAGTGCTTTTCGCCAAGCACCAGTCACGATCTTCTTGATACAAAAAGTTTGTTTATTTTATTTTATGGCCACACTCTATAATCCCATTGAAATCATTCTGTGAAAAAAACAACAACAAACAAACAAACAAAAAACAACCAGCAGCTTCTGAGACATAGAACTGTTAGGAGAGGCTGATACCCCAGGGAGCTGTGTTGCTGTGTTGCCATCCAGTGGGACCTAAATGGGCAGGAGAAATGGGCTCATGAAGTCCGACAAAGCAAAGTTGTATATGAGGAGGGAGCAATGCTAGGCATCAGGACATGATGGGGGGATCCCAGCTGAAAACATCTCTGCAGAAAGGACCTGGGGTTCTAGTAGGCACCAAGCTGAACATGGATCAGCAATTTGCCTTTGCTGCAAAAAAAGGCTAGCGTTATCCTGGGTTGTGAGCAAATCAAAAAGGTGATCCTTCCCGTCTTCTCAGAACAGACCATGCCAACTGTGTCCAGTTCTGTGTTCTTAGTCCAAGAGAGACCTGGCGCCACTGAAGGGAACCTAGCTAAGGGCTACAAAGATGATTAAGGACCTGGAGCACCTCACCTGTGAGGCTGAGAGAGCTGGGCCTGTTCAGACAGAAGTTGTCTCAGGAGGGAATTCATCTTTACGCATAAATATATGAGGAGATCTAAGCCCTTTTCAGCTGTGCCCAGAAATAGAACGAGATGCAATAGGCACAAACTGAAACATTGGAGTTTCTATCTGAAACATCAGGAAGCACTTATTTACTGTACAGTAAATAAAGTACTTATTTACTGACCGTGCTGGCACAGGCTGCTCAGAGAGAAAGAGGAGTCTCCTCCTTGGAGGCCTCCAAAAACCATCAGGACATGTTCCAGGGCACCCTGCTGTGAGTGTCCCTGCTTGAGCAGGGGCTGGAGCAGATGGACCAAGAGGTCCTTTCCAACCTTGGCCATTCTGTGATTTCTGTGAGATTTGTGAGGAATTATGGCTACCATGCCTCATATGACTGATGCAATAACATATATAGAGCATTTGTTCTTTTAAGATATTTGATATTTTCATATCCTGTTATTAGCAGATAATGACATCTGCCATAGAAGCAAATGTTTCTATTATCCAAAGAGGATTTAATGTACAATTAATAAATCCCTAGGTCCCAATAAAATAGTGAATATGTATGTATGTGTTGAATATGTCAAGATTTCAAAGAGACCTCAGGTTAGTCTTGGTGCATGTGAATGCATGTCTTCTGGAGTCAGTGCAGCAGCATCTAATTATCACTAATAATTACACTAATAATGAGGGATGTGAAAGGAGGATGTGTTATTTGTCACAATGAAAGGGCACCCAGGTGCTCCATGCATTTTCAGTGATTGTTCAGTGGCAGTATTTCAGTGATGAGGTAGAATGAATTTGCTTTATAGAATCTGTCAGTGCATCTCTTATATCATGGTGAGACAGAAAAGCACTCATCTCATGGAGAACTGAAGCCTGGAAGAGCACTCAATAATCTGTCCCACCAGATGTGGAAACTTTTCATAGCTGCAGAGGGTAATAGTGTACTTAGTTCAAGGTTATCTGAACTCTTCTTCCCATCCAGGTGTATCATACTCCCTGTTGGTCAAGGCACAACTTTGAAATTAAGTGTATGAAACAAGGGACCTCTTAGCTTGCTGGCAGAATCTAAAATGGAAACTGGGATGTTGGTGGGGTGATTAGTTCAGAGGCATATCCAAGAAAGTAAGTGAAACAAGAGTGAGAAATAATCATGGAAAGACCTTTTTTTTTTTTTTTTTTTTTTTCCTATTCTTACTCTTAAAGTTAACATCTGTTCTATTTACAAAGCTTCCCCATAGGCCATATGCATAACATATGTTTTATCAATTGACTCATAAAAAAGCAAAATATGGTTTAGATTTGTAGACATGACTGGATATTCTCTGCAGCAATTCATGTTCTTAAGCTTTACTGCATGTTAGTTTCTGCTCTGCAGATCTTCTTGTTATGACAGATAATGGGTTTGTGTGTGTGTGCGTGCATTTATGAACGCTTTGGAGCTGTGTGGTTTTACATGTGAACTCAGAGCCTAGCTACAGATATCACTACTTGCACTCACTTGCACCCATGGGTAGAAACTGTAATAAAAGTCCTGAGCTGACAACACAAGAACAAGAAACAAGAATGGTGACAGATTTTCAATAAATGAGGAAACTGTGCCAGCTGAAGCCAGTTTATGACAAGAACCTTGGGGAATAGAGTTCGGTACTGATTATTATTGGAAGAGGCTTCCCAGGGAGGTGGTGAAGTCACCATCTCTGGATGTTTTCAAGAAAAGTTTAAGCGTGGCGCCGAGAGAAGTGTTATTGGGCATGGTGGGGATGGGTTGATAGTTGGACTAGATGATCTCAGAGGTCTTTTCCAACCTTAATGACTCTATGACTGCTTGATAGCACCATTTGATGCCTCTTGCATTTTCCATTTTACTTCTTTGCATAACAATCTTGTTTTAACACAAAAATAAGTATCCAAAAGAGCTGTTTACCTATAGACTCACTGAAACCAAAGTTTAAGAATGTACATTGTTATAAACAACTATAGAAAAAGATTCAAATGTTTTGCTAATTTATTATGTAGTTCTTTGCCAAGTTACAACCAAAGTGACAGGAGCCTGCTGGGACTTATGCAGTCTGTGGCAGCATCTTGACTCCACTTCAGAATGTGACACTGCCCCATCTTTGCTTCCTACTGCAGTAATCCCCAGGACACTCGTCCTTGTCTCAACTCCCCTTCATAGTGGCTTTTAGGAATGCTGTTATATTATGGTAAAGAGTAATGACTAATTCATTATATTTATTCTATTGTACAGTAGATATTTATTGAAAGTGATTTTCTGTTTCCAAGCTGCCAAGGGTACAGGCAAGGTTGTGTTCTTCAGAGACAAACTGATGGTATGTTAAGGATTTTAATATTTCCACTTTCCTGGGGAGGTCAGAGAAAGTATGTTGATGATGTATCCTGTGCCTGAGGCCTTACCTATTGCAAAAATCTATGTCATGTTGGAGTTCTTCCACTCAGAGAAGATAGAGGCAACAAGATCATTCCAACATGACGGCCGTTCTTATGATGAACACATAGAAGAAATGAAGCTGTATGAGGCTAGGGTTGGCTCAGAAAAGGTCTAGATTTTCTGCTGTTATCATAGTTTAGTTTTTTATTTAATTGTTATTTTGTAAGTTTATCTAGCAGATAATAAAAATAATTATATAATCATTGTAAAATGAAAATAAAGGAAAGCTCAATTTCAGCTATTAGTGATAAAAAATAAATTAATATCTTGCAAAGAAAAAAATATCATTATGTGAATGGATATAAAATGAGAAATACCATTACTTCAGGCCACATGTGGTAAGTTCACAGCTGTCATTCTACTGACTGTCTGTAGTGCTCAAATTTCTAGCCACACAGGTTCATCTGTGGCAATGGAGGAATTACTGGAAACAAGTTGCTGCTTGGCCTCTACTTAAATGGATCAGAAAGAGAATTTCTCTGAGTAAGGAAGTAAAATGTCCTAGGAAAGCAAATGGGGAATTCTGGATTCTGGAATCTTGTATTCATTTGTATTAGTTGCTAATAATTTTAATATGCAAATGCATTCCTTTTGGAGTTAACTACCTAAGCAATGACAATTTCCCAACTAAACAAAAGTAAGGTTAGACTATTAACAGTACTTTGCTCATCCATACTTTGTTCTGCTCTAGGAATTTTTAAATTCACATTTCCTGTCACCTTTTGATTTTTTTTTCTGATTAATTAGATAGCTAAAAGAAAAATGAATGTAATTACTGTCTTAAAATAACTGTTCAGCTAAATGCTCTCTTTTGGGAATTAACATATTTCTCTGTCACAAAAGCTTGCTCTGACTGATTGCACTACCGTGGCAAGGCTGAATTTTCCTCTGTAGATTTCTACTAGAGTTCAGTTGCTCAAGACCTATTCTTGTGTGGAGCCAGGATTTGGACTCGATGATCTTTATGGGTCTCTTCCAATTTGATTGTTCTGTGATTCTATGAGGCTTGTGCAGACTCAGATTTTCAACCAAGCACTACTCTGTGATGTCTGGCTGGCTTAGGTCAGGCTGTTGTGGGCTGCTCTGCTTTCCCTGCAGTGCTTGTCCTCTCTAAGAGGACTTCAGAGTAATTAGGGTATTGGTCTTACTCCTGTTGTTGTTATCATCTAGGCTTCTGTCTCTTGAATATCCCAGTTCACATTTAGGGCTCTTGTTCTTGTAGAAATGGATCCTTTTAAGCATGTTTGTATCCGACATGTGTATGTCCTACATACTCTGCTCTTCTCATCTCTTAAATGTGCTTAACATACACTGAAGCATCAGCTGAGACGTTGATTGGAAAGATTTGGCAAGCTGGGTGAAAAATTGTGAGTATAGTACAGGGAAAAATCATAATTTACTTGAGTCTTTTCTGTGTGAATCAGCTCATCCATTTTTATTATAAATATCTTTGCTATTTACTATGTAAAATCTCATGTTGGATAAAGCAATTTAATTATTTTTTTCCAATCAATCCCAGCTCCTTAATAACATTGTGAGAAAATCCCCATAATCTCTTTTCAAGGCAGAGCAGTGGAAATTGGTTGAAGTAAGATGCTCTGTTCAAATACCCAACCTCAGACCCTGCTAAACAGTGCCTTTTTGGCACCAGTCCAATTCAAACTGCCAAAACCAAGTTTAATGACTATATTAAATAACTAGTTTGAAGAAAGTCTGAAAGAGAAAAAAGTCATTATGTGAATCGCTTGAGCGAAGATAGAATTTTGCTTCCAACCCAGCTAATGTGTTATTCAAGTCTCATCTGCCTCCTGATGCAGCCTTCTGCACAAACCACCGCTCTTTTGTTGGTGGTTACTGTAGTGCTTTTTGACATGAGTTTAGTGTTGGCTTTTCAGAATTTCTGATAAACCTTGCAGGCCTGTGCAGGAGCAGCAGGCTGGAATTTGCTGCATGGTATGGCCACACAAGGCTTTGCTGCGTATAGCCACATTTGATCCTCATAGCAGGGCCCCCGTTTTTGCTGCTGAGTGTTTCAGGAACAAGCTCTACTTATATAAGGAAAGGCTGCAGATTGGATCACTCAGCATACAGATTAAGCTTTACCATGAAGGAAGTGCGACATTTCCTCCCCATGTAAGTGCTGGGATAAAATCCAAAGAAAATAAAATAAGGATACATCTTTATGAAAGGATCTGTTCCTACAGGCAGACAGGAAACTCACTGATGTATGTGTTTTGCATTGCTATTCAGGGTGGTTCCTCAAACTATTGTCTTCAGAGTTTGTATAGATGAGAGAAGCTCTACTTTTCAGTCAAAAGAAATGTCACACCTTTCTTCCATGTCATGAGTGGATTTCCACATGGATCTAATGTCTGACTTGAGATGGCTATACTGTCCTCTCTGCCAGTTCAGATCTATGCTAGAATTTCATTTGCCTCCTTTTGCATTATACTGTAACTCCACAGTCCTCATTGATAAAATCCTTCTTTATCAGCTCTATCCAGCTGTGCTGACAAAACTGAATTTCCATGCTGCAAGACAGACTGATGAAAAAGAAGCACTTAAAATGAGGAAAAAAGACAACCTTTGTTTCAGAAGAAGTCTTTTAAGCGTTCTTTACCATTAAGAAAAGAGTATGTGGAGTCAGTATCTTCAGTATTTCTATATGGCATCCAGAATTTTGCCTCACAGTCTGAATATTTTCCTGTATTATATAAAGATTAAGTTTTCTTTCACTATAGTGCTTTGCAAAAATTTGAACACCATGATTTCTCAATAGTATTTATCATAGCTATTCACATAGCTCCTAATAATATTAAGCCTCTAAGGTATTATTTTCACAGCAGCTTACAAATAATAGTATACTCTCCAGGAGTGGTTAAGGCAGGCCTTCCCTTATTTGTATGTCCAAGCACAAGCTAGTCACCTGCCTGGCTTCCTTCAGTCAGCTCAGAGATTTCTTCAAAGCATGAGTGAGTTCCTCATTGTATAGTGATTATTTTGAGGATGGTCAGAGAATAGCTCTCCAAAGGTGCCTGTTTCTGGCTGTTGGAGTTTGCTGAGGGTAAAAATGCTTCAGACGTTTATTTGCTAAATAGACATCTAGCTGTTAGACACATAAAACTAGCCATACAAATCCCATTTAGCAGAGATAAGAGTTGAATCCGTATTTCCCAGCAGTTCATGACTGGAGCACTTCTCTGGATCTGTAACTGCCCCAGGGAAGAGCCGTGTGAAGGGATTACATGCCTAGCATGAATTGAGCTGATGGGAATTGACCTGTTGCCATATAAATTTTGTTGAGAAAATCTCTACAAATTAAGCATGTGCTACTTCCAGGGGAAACAGCAGATCCATGCCTCTGCATTTGCAGACACCTGTCTCTCTCCTATTTGAACAGATCAGGTTCCCAACTGTTGCTGTTGTTCTTGTTCTGTCTGATTAAAAGCAGTCTGATATTTAGTATTTCCTTCCTGTGAAGACAGTAATACAAGTCAGTGTTTCTTTGTCACACTAAACGAGTGGGCTCCTTCAGTATCTTGCTGAACAAGATATTCCTTGATTCTCAGTCTTAAGCTGTCAGTCAACTTGAGTGACTTTCAACACCCTGTAAAAGATTTATATATCTGAAATTCATTCACTGTCTTGAAACTGGATTTTCCCTTGTCTGAAACTGTGGCAAAACCATCATTCTACTCTACGCACTATTTCCATGATGATACAAATGCTATGTTTGCCACCTTTGTCATGGCATGCTGCTGGGAGCTGGTGTTAAAGTTTTTAACCAGTCTGACTTACAGAGTCACTGACTTTTCCTGTTACTGCTTTCCACAGTGAGGCCCTCCCTTTCACCTTCCCTTCCCTCTTGTTTGGATATGAACATCTCCAAAGGACGGAGATGTTGCTGTTTGTAGGAAATAAATTTTGACTGAATGGGCGCAGCCTATGAAAGGTACCGGTTATTCTGAATGACTTACTTATCACTATTTAACAATGTTGCAAATCCTTCTTAATTCATTTTACCAACAATAATTACGTGTTTACTTTTAGGATGCAGCTAAAAACATTGCTTAATCCTGAGAACTGTACTGAGCTGTCCTGATGACTCTGAAAATACTTATTTTTATAACAAAAATACCCCAGTGCCTGCTAGTTCTTTGAGGTGGCTTCTAATCATTTTGTAGCTGACTACTAGCTGTTTTTGATATCACATCATGCAGTCTCAATATTGCACATTGCATATGCATCATTTTTTATGAGAATCATATAAGTGACATTTGCACTTTCTTGCTGAAGTCTGTATATATCTATATGATTGACTTTGCTAAAGAAACTATGCTGGTTTACTAAAACTTTTTTTTTTTTTTTCATAAAAAATGCTAGATTCCATTATATATATTCCTGTGATTTAATTTTCCAGTAGCTGAAACTCATAAATAATCACTTTCTGCTTTGTATGAACTCCATTTACCCTATTCTACTCTTGATGTCTTGGACAATACAGACAAACTTTCAGAATTATCCCAACATTCAAGACTCATTTAAAATAAACATCAGCTGAAGACATTAATATGTACTTCCAATTTAGCTTGGAATATAAAGCTGGGAGTTGGCTCAGCCAATGGCTTTAGGACTCTTATGTGGAAGATGGCTGCTGAATTTTTAAAAAGTGTACTTTTGTGAGAGTACTCCCTGTGACACATGGCTGAACATTGTAGTTTCCCTTGGATTTGGAAGTTAGATGGCAATCAGATTAAAGTAAAAATTCTTCTGCATCAGAGGCAGAAACTCTGCCTGTGAACTTTCAATCTCACCTTAACAAACTAGATCTCCTTTTTAAACTGTGATGTTTGTCTAGTGAAATTTCTATGAAAGATAACTACTGCTTTTAACTAATTATTTTACTTTCAGACACATCTCTCTAGATAAAGAGGAAAAAGCAATCAACTCTTCAGAAGAATAAAACAAAACAACAATTCCTGGTAAACAGATAATGTTAATGTGAATTGTTTTCAATTTGTCCTTTCAGTAATTTGCTTTTCCCCCTTCTTTGGAAAGACGAGTGTTCAATCATGGATGCTAAAATCCTTTGACAGCTATGTCCTTCCTGCCAATGCAATATGAAGGGCCATTAGAGCCCAGTGTGTAAACTATCCTGTGGTATTTAGAAAATGAGATTTTGATGACATAACCAAATCCTCCCTCACTGTGAAGAATAAGGCCTTACTGGCTTATGGGAAAGGTAAATATTGGAAAGGAACCAGAAAAAGGAAGAAAAAGTATAAAACTTGTGCTTGAGAACAGTGCTGGTTGATGCTTTGTTCTTAGAAAATAACTTCAGGGACAATCTTATTTATTTATTTATTTATTTGTAATTTTAAATTTTGAGAACAAAAGGGAAAGAGAATCCTGCCACAAAACCAAGGGCACTGCTCTAGAAATCATAAAATCATATAATTGCTTGGGTTGTTAAACACATCAAGTCCAGCAACAAACAGCCTAACCATACTACCTAACTAACTCTAACAACCCACCACTAAATCATGTCTTTGAGCACCACATGCAAATGGGTTTTAAACACATTCAGGGATGGTGACTCAACTGCCCTCCAGGGGAGCCTATTTCAGTGCATACAAACAACTTCTGCATCCAGGGCTTTATTGAAGTCCAAGCAGACCATTTTGACAGCCTTACCTTCATCCACTAAGAGGGTGATCTTGTTATACAATGAAATCAGGTTTGTCAAACAGGATCTACCATTCATGAACCCATGCTGATTGTGCCTGATCGCCTGGTTGGCCTTTAATTGGTCCATGATGGCTCCTGAGATTATCCGTTCCATAACTTTCCCTGGCACCAAGGTGAGACTGATAGGTCTGTAGCTACCAGGATCATCTTTCCGGTCCTATTTCAAATGTCCTCTGTTTCTCCTATGGCTTTCCTTCCCATTTCTTTCACCTTTCATTTCACATGTTGGTTGTAAGTATTTCTAGGGCCATTATTTTAAAATTAGGAAAACTTTTCATCTAATTAGTCTAGCTTTGTCCTTAACTCTTGGTTTGTGACTATTGGCTTTTGTTTTCTTTATAATTTTCACATTGTTCTACCTGAAGGATGGACACATCATCTACACAATGTGATATATTGCATATGCTACTTCAGTGTTGACATCTAATTTACAGGTCAAAAGATCTTTATTTTTGTTTTAAAAGTAGAGATAAAATTTGCTTCTCAGGTACAAAGGTCTGTTCATTGAGAGAAATGTACTAATGTGGAAGGGCACTGAAGAACTCTGCTGATTCTCACCAGTGATAATAAACTTGTATCAAGGTTTTAGACAAAATTTCTGATTGTCAAAAGGGCTCTTCTGTCTTATATTTCAGCTTTAGGTTTGAGTCTCAACAAACAGCCTGCTCCACTTTGCCACTCCAAAATAAAAGGATGAACACTGTCCTGTGCATGAATGTACTTGAGGCAAACAAGAAGCTAACCTCCAGGTAAGTAGATAACTAGAAAGAGAAGCGGGATGGCTCTACACTAGCCCCAAGGTTCAGCAGAAGTCATAGGAGTGACTTAAAGGTGAGGAGGTCAAGTTCTGGACCAAAGCTTGTGTAAATCTCCTTCTCTAACCTCCTGTGACAGGGAAACTCTTGGTGAGCCCCGGAGTCTAGCTCCAGAAAAAGGCCCAAGGTGATCAACAAAACTACAGTGTTGTTCCGTCTCAGTTTACTTGCTCTAGCCGTCGGAGAAAAAACATCTTAATATAGGCATTTGAAATATCTTGAGGTATAATTTAGTACTGGTAAATAGGAGAAAAACTTTCACTGCAGACAGTGGAATATCTATTTAAACTTCCTGACAGTCTATGTTGCTTGTGGTGATAAAGCTAGGCACTCTGGGGAGGTACAGAAATGTTTCCTACCACTCCAACATATTTTGAAAGTTCATTATTTTCCAGCAGACTAAATACAGGAGGTTGATTCTAGGCAGTGTCTTAATTGCCATTTGATAGCTAACCAAAATGCAAATTAAGAGATGGCATGAGGTGCCATGACAGATTTTAGGTCCTCTAGATCTGTCTTGTGTGAAAATCTAAGCATTCATAAATAATTTAGCCAACCTAGTCAAAGCAACATGTTTTTTCATTAGGTTTTACATACCAGCAAGAAGACCAGTGTGATTCACCCAGCTGATCCATCTAAGTCATGCCATAAACATTATAATCAGTAATTCCTGTGTTTAAATAATCATTATTATTTCTATTGTTAACCCAGGGATGTTGCAGAAAATCTCTACAAGCTCTAAAAGGCCATGTGAGCCAGTCTGGTTCTTCTTGGGAAAGTGACAAGAATCAGCTTACAACAGCACTGGTGAGAAGAAAGGATGTTAGTGAGTGGATCAAATGTCAGGTCACTGGCACGAGGGTGAAAGGACACATGAGAAATGGAAATAACAAATGGAAGTCAAATGGTGAGATGTTTAAACTGTACAACATGTTAATTGTCACTATTTATCACTGTCAAGTGACCACAGACCTGTTAGAAGTTTAGAATTGAAAGCCTTAATTTGTTCTTTATAGGAACAAAAGCTCCTGAATTATGCAGCAGGCTAAAATGTTCCTACCGCAGGTGACTCAGCTTCTCTATGCATAATTTAGAGTCCTACGATATCAGTCTGCTGCTGTGTAACTGCAATCTATATTGCCCTTTTTCACTAGGATTTCTTACAAACCCCTACTTCTAACTGTAATCACTGAAAACAGTTCTACTAATGGACTTCTGCAGTATGCATTTATCTTCATTTAAGTTTGTGGCTGTCTCCAGCAGTATTTTAAATGTATAACTGAATTGATGATGACGTTTCTAATCTTGGAGAATGAAAGTAGGAATTGTATTTGCATTTCTAATCTGAGAAAAGACATTTCAAGAGTATGTAATCTCTATTCCAAGAGATTGTCTGGAAGGTGTGGAGCAGCATCAGAACAGGAGATTCTGTTCTGTTCAAGGGTTCTGTGAATAGGAGGGAGGAGATGAAAGCAGTGCATTGCAAGTGGTTAAGCTAACTTCAAAGACAGAGCCCCATACCCTGGTCCCAGTTAGAATTTTAATGTTAATGTGAAGCAAATGCAGAAAAAGAATTGAGTTATGGCTTCTTTTCAGGCTTCAATTAGAAAAACAGTGACCAAAAAACGTAGGTCTCACCCAGCTCCTCCATAAGAAAGATGTATATTTCATTTGTTGCTATTGTAGTGTTGCTTAAGTATAGTGACCCAAATATTTAATAATATGAACAGATTCTGTCTGTGGTGAATTCTCCATTATTTATGTATTGCCAAAAGATTTTCCTCAAATTATCACTATAAAAATTAATCTCCTGTATTTCAAAAGGCAGTGGACAGAGCTGGGTTTTAAAATAGAATTGTCTTTCTAAGTTTTAAACTGACAAGCATGAGTTCCCAACATGAACGAGATGCACAACATTTCTTTTAAAAGAGGATTAAAATCCAATAATCTCTTTTGGGAAATATTATGGCATCAAACCAGAGAGGATGAGAGAACCATTGTATTATCACACCTCTTGTGAGGATAAACAGGAAATTCCAAACTAAAAAGTTAAGTCTGTGTATGTTTCTGCTGGACAGTAAAATCCCACCAGCCCGAACCTTTCCGTAACAGTGATGTTAATTTCCTTTTCTAAAATCACTGTACAATTCTCCTGAAAGGGGCAAAAAAGAGATTGGTTGCTTCTATAGGGATTGCAGTGGCTGCCGCCTCCCGACTGCTGGGATGAACTGCTGGATAGAAGTCAGAATTTAAAACTGAATTAGAACAGAAAATTTGTTATTTCTTTTTTTCAGTCACTTAAGTACATGCAACAGTACTATCAGGTCTGATTCTTAAAGATACTCTAAGTTACTCTGTATACTACCCCTGTGCAGGACTCTGCACATAGCACATTTTTGGCACTTCTGACTAGGAAAAGCAATGCCTAAGAAAAACAGAATATGCTCCACTTCCCTCAGTTTGAGCACAATGTATCAATTTTAGTGATAAAATCTAAAAAATAAATGGCCTGAGAATTTTGGGGAACTACTCAATGCAGTGCCTACCCATACAGCGCCTACTGAGATCGAGATAAGTGAAATGTACTTTGCTCTTCAGGAAAAATTAAAAATAATGTCAATTATGACCGTAAAACTGGAAGGCAAAATACAGGTGCATATGGCGTTAGGCATATAAAAGCATTGCAGGGATGATTGCTCACTGAAATTATTAGAAATGTATCACTGAGGTGTTACTGCATTCCCTAGTGCTGCAGTAACGCCTGGAAGACTTATTCACAGAGCATGACCCGATATTGAAAAAAAATAAATTGAAGAGATCCCAACATCAGAGGAATCGCTGTAGTCCTCAGTGCCTTAAATATACCTGCACTAAATCCTACATTCTTGTAGGAGATTGCCTGGTTTTGTTACAGAGCGCATTTGGAATTGTGCTGTTACATTCTTCACCACCTCTTTAGATTCATTCTTAAAGAGAACTGATACCAAAGACTCAATTCTCAGACCACTTCTGCTGGTGGGATATTTGTCACGTTTCTCATATGTTGTTATATATGTTCACATACCATGAACAATACTGAAAGTGAGTAAAAAAAGGCAGAGGGACAGTTTGAAGCTTGGTTGATGGGTGGGGGCTGGTGCCTTGGACTGGAATACAATCATGGAGATGCTGATGTTAACCTAAAAATGTGGCTATGTGGTGATATTCAGAAAAGGAGAAATTACTTTTTGTGCTTGTTTCATGCTCTGATTTTTTATATATTTTTTTGCCTTTATCTAGATATAATGATTCTGTATCAAAACTGAGTATGTTGGTAACTCCCAATCTGCTCTTGTAGCTTTTGCCGTTGCTTTGCTTTCCACCACCTGCCCTCCTTTTTGTGACCAACCAGCCCGTTTTGTTTCTACCTTAGCCAGACTGAGCCTGGCTATATGGTGAGAAAAAAAAGAAAAAATCTTAGCCTACTGAAGAGTACATACACACAGGTGAGTGTATCCAAGGAGACAACAGCCCTGTGGCTGTAGGCCACTTCTGAAAATTTGGCTTTTCTCTCTACAAGACATGAAGAGCTTTGAAAACCTGGCACAATACTTAGATGCATTGAATACACAATGCTGAGCAAAGGCTCAGCTCAAAAAGAGAAGTGTCTGAGGCCAAAGGTGCATTGGTCAAGAAAGGACCCTGTGAGTTAATGAGCCCCACTCCTTGCTGCTTCAGGCAGCAGTGCTGGAAATTCTAGTGGAAAACTGAACATGCTCCAGGATAAACATAACTAAGCGCTGGAGTTGCCCCTAATAAAAGTTGATCTAGACCTCTGGAGGTCTGCAAGCTTTGTCTAATATTCAGGATAAATGTATTAATGGCTCATGTCTAGCCATTTCTTATTGCAGCAGTACTGTCTTTTAGTTTAGATAGCTTTTAGCTTCTGCTGTTATACCATGGTGAGTTTATAGAAAGCAATCAGAATCCCCACAACCTTGACCTCTCTCAGACTAAGTAAGCCAGCATCTTTTAATCTCATTTTGAAAGAAAAATTCTTAATTTCCTTGATTATTGTTGTACTATTACAGACTGAATTAATCTTCCTTGCATCTGGGTGCCCAGAACCACATATTGTGTTCCAGATGGCCTCATCATGGCCTTGGTCTCTAAAAATGCCTCACAAGGGATGTCTCAACCCAAATGGCTTTTCCAGCAATCATTAACTAATCAACCCAGAATTTTCTCCCTTTCTGCAACACCCAGTGGGTGATCCCTAACTCATAACAGATTTTTGTCATTAGCCTGAGGGTAATGTAGGTTTGTGCTGCCCATGGGCAGGTACATATCTGAGCAAAGTGTCAAAGCACAGGGCCTTTGCTGTTTATTTGGATGGAGTAACACAGCTAGTCACTCCAGGACACTACATCATGGTTTTTGCTGATGCTGGAAGTGCCCGTCTTTCCCTGCTGACTACAAAAGGAACAGAAATTTTATGTTCCTACATTGGTTTGCTTGGTTAGGTGAGATGTGGCTGGCCAAAGGGACACATCACATCTTGTTTCTGTGACATGGGGGCATCTATTCTCCCCCATGCTTCCCAATTCACATCACAGCAGCACGATTGCCAGAACTGTTGTAGATCAAGTAATCATTGATCATAGAAAGAATTTATATAGTTTATTCTCTGACCATTAAACCACAACCTTGAACTGAAATTACAAGGTGTGTAACAGAACTTAGAAAATGCAGAGATTCACTTATTAGGTTTACAGTGTTATCCACAGCAAATGACCATCCCAGCTCTACTTTTTCCTACCATTTCTTACCTAGTTAAGCCCATCCACTAGGCATATGCCTCTGTCCTAATACACCAGAGACTGAGCAGAGAATTTTTAAAACTCAAGTCTTGAGCTAAAAATCCTCTTGTACAGAGCATGTCTGGAGCAGACTTGCATGTCCTGGTGACATACAGCCCATTCTGGCTGCTGGGTTTCAAGTACTCTTTTAGAATACACCATAGGTTAAGGATTTTTGTTGGCAACATATTTGGTTGAAAGTTTAATTGTTGTGTTATATCTACTTTCTTTCTCTCTCTCTTTTTCTCTCTCCTCTCCTTTCCCTTCTCCTTTCCATTGATGTTAAAGCTAGCACCTTGGAGATCTGTATTTAATCACCCTCCCAAACTTCAGTGAGATATGTTTGATTTCTTTCGCAGTTTATGCCTTGGGATATTTGGTTGAAGGTAATTTTAGCTGCTTGAAGAGTGTTAAAGAAGGGCTGAGATTTTAACTAGCCTTGTAGGACCTAATTAATAGGTCATAAACATGTCACAGAAGCAAATGTTTACCCTTAATTTTGAAAAGAAGGTAAATTAGGAGAATTTCTTACATCCTCATAGGAGGAAAACAATCTACTGCAACACCAGTTCCACGTACCTCTTAATTAGGTTATTTAATCACAATGCTTTTGATCTGAACATTATTGTTCTGTATTGCAGTCCAGAGGCACTGATCAGTGTGAGATTCAGCTTCTCAGGGATAACCAGCAACACTGGACTGCAAAGCAGGATGATCTCTTAGACTACCTGGAAAATTCTCTTAAGAGCTGCCTTAGAACTTTGGGATTAATCTTGGCTATGTATTTCAGCTCCACTTCGATTCTTTAACTGTTTGCACACTGGAAAATGGCCATTCTGAAAGGCTTTTAGTTCTTTTGCAGACATCTGTGCATTTTAAGCACATAGGAACTTATGTAGAATACAAGATAGTGATTTAAGTAGAGTTGTGGGAATAGTGCTGGGAAAGGCTGAACAAATAAAATGGAACTAGTTCATTCATCATTTTAATGGCATTTAGGTTGCCTCATAAAGGAAGTGGCAGCTTTTATTGCTCATACAAGGACTTATGCCACTATTAAAGAACAATGCTTCATCTACTTCTGCTCTGAACTTCAGAGTGTGACAAACCCCAGTGGACTCAATTCTATTTACTACTTAGCACCTTAGTACTAACCAATAAAGCAAAGTGAAAGGAGGGTGTTTGGAAACAACAATTGCAATATTTAAAATCTAATGGCTGGGAGAAGAGTAATACCTTAAATAAAAATGTTTTATTTGGCATGTTGAGCTCCTAAATACTTCTACATTCAAATCTGTTGACTTCATGTTGCTTTTAAACACCAAACTGTGATAGGATCAAAGCTTCATCAAAACCTGGCTTCGGCTCTAAAAAAATCTTGCTAGATACACTCCTAATTCTTTTTAAGCCTGCCACTGTTTTTCACCTAATCTTTGCAATCAAAGTTTTTAAATAAAAGTATAGCTGCACAGACAAACCATTTAGGCAATGGTTTTAGACTGAAAGAGTGGAGATTTAGATCATATATAAGGAAGAAATGCCTTATTGTGAGGGTGGAGAAACACTGCATCAGGCTGCCCAGAGAAGTTATGGAAGTGTAGAAGACCAGGTTGGATAGGGCTTAGAGCAACCTGATCCAGTGAAAGGTGTATCTACCCATGGTTAGAGGGGTTTGAGCTGGATGGTTTTTAAGGTTCCTTCCAGCTCAAAACATTCCATGATTCTATGATTTTAAAAATGAAGAATGTGGGAGAGAAGTTAAATCCCTATTTGTACCCAAAAATGTCATTTCGTGTTACCTCCAGAGAGATTCAGGGTGGGTAACTCGTGTATGCTTCTGATCTATAACATGGGATCCCTGGATTGCTGACGTGTTCTATAGTGTAGTTTTATTCTGAATCACTGCTGTACCTCCTGGGAACTGTTGTTCATTCAGAACAGATGGTGCAGAGAAGTCAACAAGACAAGGACTCAAAAAACCAAATCCCTGAGACATTTTGGTGCCATTTCTGACACAGAGAGTTCAGTGAGTTTATGGTTACAGCACAAAAACTTTTCCACTGTTTTCAAAATTAAAAGATGAAGTTTGTCCTTAAAAATTTATCAGGGAAGAAAAATAAGAAGAAAAATAATCCAACATTATAATTTTAGTCATCAAAAATAAGACTAGGTAATTTTGCACTGAGAGTTAGAACAAAACCTTTCTACCAGTCTCATAGAAGTCTTACAGGCTTCCCTTCTCCCTTTCTACTATACTATAATTATCTATTCCTGCAGAGAGCATTCTCAGCCTCTGTCCTGGACTTTCCTAAATCATAGTCTAACTCTGATCAATCTTTACTTTTGTATTTCCCCCTGCAAATTATTGGGGATAGCTGCTAACTGAGCACTGAGCCACTGTGGTTATAATTTTGGGTAACAGTTTACTAATGGGTTAGAAAAGGATGGAGCAGGAAAAACAGTGAGAGGTGGATATAAAAAAAAATCCTGGTAAGGCATAAAATCATGAATGAATGAAAGCTGTTCCTCTCTCAGATTTATTTTGTTTTCACGATTCACTCCTCTGACCTATAGCTTGTGTCAGCTTATGCTTTCCAAACTGAGACCAATACTGAGACTTGCTGCCCATAGCTTTTGAGATATCTTTCCTGTGATCCTTCTCTCTGCCATTTTCTCTTCATAATGAAGAGTCCTATCTGTGTGTTTGGACTTTACATGGGACGTACTCCACATTTATTCTCTTCCTCATTTCCATTTGCTGTACTTATTTCTGTTTCTCCTGTATCATTTTTGAGATGGAGAAACCTAAGATGCTTACAATAGTGAGCTTATGGATTCACCATTGGCTTGTACTACGGCATAACAATGTTCCTATTTTGTTCTTTAATCCTTTATAATATACAAAATAGTTTTAAACTGGCATTTTCTTTGGAGTATCTGTTATAACTCAGAACACTGAGAGGTGATAGCTAATTCTGAGTTTTTTGGTGAGTTTAGAGCTGGGTTCCAAAATGCTATCACTCTGCTTTAAAATCCTTTGGTGGACTGTCACAGTACCCTCAGCCCCATGTTCCTGAGCAGCTCATTGCCATTAGTGAATGTTCTCATCACGCTGGTCCTCTGCTTTTTACAGGTCATTTTTAAACATACACATGCCTGAGAACATTTTTTGTCATTCACAAAACGGGCTATTTGTACTTACCTTTCATTTCCCACCTTTTAATAACTCTCAGTAATATGAATTTGTAATCAGCGTTGTCTGTTATAACATAATTCAAGTTTAACACCTCAACTCCTATTCACCTCTTCTACATGAAAATTATGTTTATGGTTCATCAGGGTTATAACAAAAGCACATTAAATGCCTTTATTCTGGTTGCCAGTAAGCGCTAGCAGGGACATATCTTGACTTCTACATAACCTATTTCTGGGTGCAGGCACTTGGAAATAATGAGTATGAAGATTTGTATCTCAAGTTTGCTGGTTTGCTTAGACATATAATTCAATTCCTCTTGCCCCACAAAACAAGTGTTCCTTTTTTTTTATTTATTTAGGGGAAGTTTTTTCTTTATCTGTTAACAACATCTTGGAAAACAAAGGCTGTGACATTGGTCCTGGATCCATCATCTGCTTGATATCCCATTCTTATCAAGGATGGTCATGGTCAACTTGGCTTTAGTTTTCATGTATTACTTATTGTTTGGTTGGAGAAGAAGTAGGAATAACTGGCTTTAGTAATGGACTGTTCATGTCTGATAAAGAAAATTAACACATCTATGGGCTCACTTCCTTATGTTGTTCATGCTGACTGCTTTATTCAAACTGGTTTGCAGGGAAAGCTTATCTCTAGGTTCTAGCTATGAGAGGGAAAGTAAATAAGTCTAAGAAATTAGAGCGATGTGCTCACAGGTGCAAATAGCCCGTAGAAAGTCCTATTTGCTCTTGCCTTCTAAAACCACTTTAATCATCATTGTGGAGCTTAAGTTATATGTGTTTTGTGAGGTGCGTATCTCACAAAGAGTATTCTAGTACTTCAATTACACTGCAGTAATCATTAGACCTAAAGACAAATCTATTTGGTACCAAAATAACTCTAAGCATCCTCTCAGTCCTTGATGGAATGAGCCACTTAAGTAGTGAGTGGACAAGCTGTAGAGTCTCCAAGGTCATTCAAAGATTTATAGTACTTCTCAGGAGCACTGAAAACAATGAATAAATTCTGATCTGTGTAGTTCCACAAGCAATAGATAAAGGCAGCAGTGTAAAGTGTTTGGAATCAAAGACCTTTGAAAACATCAGCAGTAACCTGCTAATTATCTGCTCATCTAATGAAGCATAAACCCCCATGGAAATCAATGTACTACTGGGATTGTCTTTTCCATAATTTAATATTTTTTCTAATTCTATTTTCTTTGATAGTAGAATCTCCTTTCTTTTGGTTTCCCTACTGCCAAGTTAAAATTAAGCAGTTAAAACTGTGTTGTAATGATTTTCTAAAAAAAAAAGCCCCTTGTATTCATGTTGGTGAAATTCACAATAACTGCTTATTTCTTTCTCTTGTGAATCCTAAAATACCAAAGCACAAAGTGAGTGATTTATCTATTTAGGTTTATATTAGTGCTGGCCTGAGGGGATAATTTCAGACAGAAATTCTACAATATTTTCTGCAGCAAAGCTCTTGCTTTAAGGGCAGAAAAATCACAAGGCTGTTCAACTGATGTTTCTATTCTCTGGTAGACTACAACAAAAAAGCAATTTCAGCCCATTTGTTAAGAAAAGCTTCAAGTATATGCAAATATTTGAGCAATGTGTATTTTATTTTTGGATGAAGGATATGAAAAACTGACTAAGTCGTAGATTTTGGGGTTTAAAGATAATGTTGTCAGTTAAAATGATCTCATCTTTAAAACAATTGATTTAATTCATCTTGAACTGAGACAAATAATATTTCTTGGCTGGAAAGCATATGTAATAAATGCACATTTCCTTGTACCTCCTATCAAAATAAGCCTTGTTNCCATAGCAGACAGGAGTTATCTGGTCACAGGACAGATCTTCCACCAGTAAACAGTCCAGTAAACAGTCCTGAGCACTCCCTTCCAAAGGCAAACAGCTCCAAAGAAATGCTTTCAAATGTAAAGTTGTCCAGATAGTGATCTTGATTGCCATACAGCAACACCCACCTCTTATCTCCTAGAGTCTTATCACAAGGAATACCTCAGGAAGCAAGCTTTGAGCCAGAAAGAACAAAGAAGGATTCATACAATCGTGTTAACTTGCATTCTGAGATGATATTTAGTAAACTAACATTCCTTCTCAGATCGTTGTCTCTGCTCTGATTCAGACCCATCTACTATCTCCCTACCCTTCCCCCTTTTCCCCTCACCCGGGGTGCGGGTCCGCAAGTTCCCTGCCTCATTAGTCATGGGGCCGGGCTGGACTGGCTGTAAACTGTTTTCCTTCTTCCTTTCCTCTTTTTCTTTCTTTTTCTTTCTTCACCAGCTGGAAATCTGGTGCTTTTATCCCCACCCCTTGTCAGTCATCAGAATTTGCCCCCATCTGCTACAACAACTCCTGTCAATTTTATTCTCTTGTGCATATTACCTCTGCATCTTTTTTTCTTGTGCTATCTTTTCCTAGGCTGACTGGATATTACACAGAGAAGAGAAAAGAACACTATTAAAAACAATATCTTCAGAAATAAGAGAGAAGAGCCACTATCAAAATCTGTCTTTTTTATTCACCTTTTCCCTCTGGGAATTGAAGGCTAGACCCATGTCTGGGTGACAAAACTTGCCAAAGCGTGTCATAAGAAGTGCTGGAGGAGCAAACTGAAAGAGGTTATTGGCATTTTGAAGCTGTTTGAGAGTCAGCAATGGGGTGTAGGCTGTCTCTGATTAAGAGAAGATTTGGCAAAGAGAATTGGGATTCAGGAAGGACTGTAGATGAAGGGGTAGAAACAGCCAGGAAGTTTTCCAGGAAGGATCCACACAAGGATCTTGGGCTTTCCTTTCCGAACTTTCTGGGAGGTGAAAGCCAAAGTCTACTTAAGGGACCAGGAGATAAGGGCCAGGATGAGAAAGCAAACTGTGGAGAGTTCTGGTGAGTAATGCTTTCTGCTCCTGGTATTACACGCAGTAGCAGGGACAATATAGTTACTTGAGAGAAGTACTGACTGCTGTGCCACACCTTCTCCAGGACATACCGAAAATGTTTGTGCTTCATGTCTTCTTCTCTTTCTTACGTTTTTGTCCCCCTCCTAAGTGAGCAAACTTTGAACCTTAACTAGTCTGCAAGTCTTTAGGTTTGCTAATTTTGAAGTTGATAGAGCTAATTTCCAGGAATGATGATAAAACCCTATGAAAATAGCAGTTTCAATAATTCAGTTTGCATCCATTTTCATTTCCCTTCTTCTTTCAGTACCATATATGTATGTCCCTTCTGTTCCTTTTACAGAACGTTGTTGCATTCACTTTAAGTCAGTTTTAACTTACATTCTGCTTGCTTATATTTCAGGCAATCATTTTTTTTAAATTACTTTTTTTTGGTCTACCCTTCCAAATCTATCCATTACAAATATGTCCATATGAATTCTATTCCAAATCTATCACCCTGTATGGCCATTTCATCTTCCATTTTCATGGGAAAAAAGTACATCATATGCCTGGAAGCCATGAGTATCTAAGACATGCTCCTGCTGTAACTGAGTTGTATGCCATTCTGTTCTGCAAATTCACTTGTTCTTCTTGGATGGGTAGAGATACTTAGAATTGTCTGTGTTGGTGTGCGTACATAATAGTAGAATAAAATAAATATTTCTGAGTACAACTTGTACTCAGTTAACTCGTTAACTGAAGTTTATGGGATCCAAGTATATTCAAAATACAGAACTCTAGTTAGGGTTGCTTACTGGTAGCTGGTTCTACTTCAGGCTGTGACTAACTCGTGAATCATTCAGTACTTGCTTGATGAGATACAGAAAATATCTGCTCTAAAGGAGTGAAAGATGGTAGCTTCTGTTCTAAGTCACTGGGCTTGCTGGTAGACCATTAGTTGCTCTGTACTTGATGAGTTCATGTATTTTCCCAGTTACATGTTCACATTATCATGACAACTGAAATTAAAGATTTACTTCTTCTTTGTTTTGGCTTTTAGATAAATAAAATATATAAATAAATTTTTAGATAAATATTTTTTAATTATCTCCTTTTTAGTAGTGCAAATTTAAGGTGTTTCCCAGTTATCATGAAGAATTCATCTTGTAGCTGCCTGGTGCATACTCTCTCTTTTGGCAAATACATTTATTTTTAAGAAAATCATAAAATACACATTAAATTCATCAGCTAATTTTGAGGAGGGAGATTGCATTTGAGAAACAAATTAGGGAGTTGGAGGAATGGAAAATGAAAGGAACTGTCCTTTTCCATCTTGGATACTCATCATTCTTCACCATGATAATACAGGCGTCTGCCTGACTTTTAAGTCTAGAACTAGCTGATTGCTGCCAGCCACTTATGAGTAACTGCTACTATGCCTGAGAAAAGGATGAATGTTTTGTATGTAATATGTTTTAAAAAGTTTAAGTACAACACTCTCTTTACTGAATGTTTTGCTCTGAAGACTACTGAGTAAATGATAATACTTTTTTTCCTAAGCACAAAGCTGAAGTGACTTCCAGCTGGAGAGGTCTGCTATGTGAAAAAAATTGATGGACACTGAGACAGGTGGAAAAAGACTGGGAGAAATGAGTCTGTTGGTAGTAGGAAAGCTACTCATGGGAACTGCTGAGTGAGGCTGTGATTAAGAACTTTGATGTTTAATATCCACACTGTGAAATATCAAGAAATGTTTAGAAAACTAGCGTCTCCTGAAGACAAATCCCTTTTCTGGAATGAA
The DNA here is from genome assembly GCA_016647715.1 of Pavo muticus. Classification (NCBI taxonomy): domain Eukaryota; kingdom Metazoa; phylum Chordata; class Aves; order Galliformes; family Phasianidae; genus Pavo; species Pavo muticus. The sequence goes on from JACDJE010000028.1 coordinate 56,941, forward strand.
TTCTGTAACCCATGTTTATAGGGAAAGTGCTGCTGAAGTCACACACACAGAAGTCTCAGACTGAGTTTAAGTGAAATAATGTTAAAACCCCCATGAAGTGCAAATTAATTGGAAAGAGCTTAATTGGGATCACCAGTTTATTGGGATATCTCCCAGGGAGCAGATTTAGTCTAATGAGAATGGATGGCAGTATCTGCTGAGTAACTGGGAGTGTGTTATCACATGTTGAACTTAATGAGGAGGGCTCCGCCAAGTTTCAGAGTGTGTTCAAGGTTTTTCCTACCTCAAAAGAGTAAGGCTTGATTTGTGTTTCTATTTTCAGAGATTTTATTTAGTAATGGGTCTCATTCAGCCTGTTTTGTATATAAACTCTTCCTTCCACAAGTATGTTCTCCTACTGTGATATAATAAGGGATATTTATATTTATGGTAAGTCAGACTATCTGTCTTCCTGCAATAAATATATTTAGAGGTAACTGTAAGGTAACTAAGCAGAAAGAAGAAAGGCAATTCTACTGTCAATGGACAGACCAGACAAGGCGGGATTGAAAGATGCTTGTGATATTTTAACAGATATGCTCCTAGACTTTCTGCTCTCTGCCTTGTTTGGGTGCTAAAAATGATTCCTACCCTTACCTTCAGGGATTTACTATTATCTTTAGCAAGTATGCTTAGCTGAAACACCAGCTAGATTATATATGAAATTTTGCCTCCAAAGTTCCTTCAAGTGCCATGTCTAAGAATCATCTCCAGTCTCTTTGTTCACAGGGGCTTTTCAGCACATTTTCCTGTGAAAAAATAAGTTTCTCTAAAATTTCTGGCACACATTGTTATATATTTCATAATTTCCTACATAATGTATGCTGTAAAAAATTATGTCTTAGTATCTACTGATGTAAGCTTGTAAAATTAATGTAATTGCTTGTAAAATTTTTCTTAGGTTAAGAGCTTTTACTTTGAGTTTAAAAACTCTCTTCTGTACAATAATGTCCTGTTGAGAAGGTTTTGATTTAATACCTCTCTCTATTTTAACCTAGTTCATACTTAAATACTCATCCTGCTGAATTTTAATTCTTCGTAATGTACCCAGGGATTCAGGAGAGAAAATATGGAGTTCAACAGCAATAAGAATGATTGATTCAGCAGCTACCATCATCAGCATCTTGCTAACCTGTAAATTTTCAATATTAATGTTTTCTATAAAATTGTCAGTTAACCTGTCTGTTACAGTAATAAATAATTTTGGCTGCTACAGCCAATCTGTGCGGAAGTCAGCTACCCAGTTACTAAACACGAAGTACAGGATAGCAAGAAAAAGCAGTTTCCCTTCACCCAGCACCTTTTACTTGGTGCAGGTGTTTGACTATATTTCATGGGTTCTAGCAGAAAATCCATGAAAACAGGTTAATCTCCAGGGTCCCATTTTACTATAAAGACAACAGTTATAACACAGTTGGGCCTAAGAGTTTAGCTATTCAATTTTATGGATGCAAGGTTATGCTTAAAAATAACTATTTCATTTATACTATGAAGAATACAATAACAGTTTTAAACCTGAACTTTATCACTCTACAGGTGAATAATTGCTTGATACTAGGTTAATAATATAAGGGTACAAACAGAAAGTTTTAAGGAAGTCAATCATTTAGAGGACAGACTTAAGAATCTTGGTTGGTCTTTCTTAATCATGTTAGCAAATTTTGACTTAATGAGCAAGAACTTCCTATCCTGAATTACTGGAAATCTCTGCAGAAATACTTTTGGCATCTGTTGTTGATATAGAAGGAGGGGAGATATAGTCTGAGCAGGATGGGAAAAGATGTGTGGATATGCTGCAACCACATCACACAGTATAGGACTCCAGCAAAAACCCAATGAGCAGCATTAGTGAACCCAATGCGGAGCAGGCATTAGTGAATTTGGCAGAAGGAGGAGGATTGCAAGCAAAAAATGGGAGCAAGTAGAGAGGTTTAGAAAATTTGTAAAAGAAGCTCTGTAGAGATGACCTTCCTCTGGGACTTCCTCCAACAAAAGAAACCTTAGGAGAGGATAATATAAGCCCTTAGAGTTCATCAGATTTTTGTTTACAACCCCCCAGTTACAGGGATGCTCTTCAGGTTGTGCAAAGCCTTTGTTAAATCTGCTAAATCTGATCTCTCTTTTATAATGAATCAAAGCTTTTATGGCCCTTAGGCCTGCGTAAAAGGAACTGTTTCATTTTAAAAACTACTGTTGAAATGAAAAGCAAAACCAAAAAAGAGCATAATATGAGATTCTGTAATCTGCTATGGATGTTATCTGCACAGTCAGTGATACAGGACCATATCCTCTTGCCCCAACATGCTACCAGTTATTGACATTGGTTCTGTATGCTTAAGTCATGATTCTTGACTTGTTTTTAACAGTTGTTCTGGTATTTTCCCCAGTTTGATACATTTTTTCAAGAAAATCAATTTTTATTGCAGAACTTCTCAATGAATTAAACTGTGGAAAGGATTTTTCTGCTGTATTTAAATTTTCAAAGTCTTCAGTCTCTTTTCTTCTTAAGAATGGATCAGCTTAAATGTATTATTCTTCTAGGACACAAAAGGAGAAACACAGATAACCAGGATGAACAGGAAAGGATTCATAGCTTTGAGTGACGACGTATTACTACAGACACAGGAGCTTGCTTTTCATCTCACATAACTTCCTCTCACCGTCTAAGAATAAGTCACTGGATGAAGCTACTTGTCCAATCTCCAGTCAGTGGAAGAGGTATTGTCCAAAGAGCATTTATGCCCTGGTTCTTAGATGTTCGTTTTAAGATGACACTCTGTAGAGCTGTTTTAGGAAGATAGTTCACGTGAAGCACATCTTTTGTCTTATGTTCATCCCTGTATTAAGCTTTTTTGAAGATCCATTAAGTTGAGAGTGAAGTTCACTAACATCTTTACTAACGATCTTGATGAGGGGATTGAGTGAACCCTCAGTAAGTTTGCAGATGACGACAAGTTGGGAGTGAGTGATGATCTGCCAGAGGGAAAAAGCTCTACACAGGGACCTGGATAGACTGGATTGATGGGCCAAGATAAACTATATGAGTTTCAAGGGGGCCAAGTGTCGGGTCTTGCATTTTGGTCACAGCAACCCCAGGCAATCCTACAGGCTTGGGGAGGAGTGGCTGGAAAGCTGCCTGATGGAAAGGGACCTTGGTGTACTGATAGACAGTTGGCTGAATATGAGCCAGCAGTGTGCCCAGGTGGCCAAGAAGGCCAATGGCATCCTGGCTTGTATCAGGAATGGTGTGGTGAGCAGGACTAGGGAAGTAATCCTGCCCCTGTATTCGGCATTTGTGAGGCCTCACCTCGAGTACTGCGTTCAGTTTTGGGCACCTCAGTACAGAAAGGACATTGAGGTGCTGGAGCAGGTCCAAAGAAGGGCAACAAGGCTTGTGAAGGGCTTGGAGAATATGCCCTGTGAGGAGCGACTGAAGGAACTGAGGCTGTTCAGTCTGGGGAAAAGGAGGCTGAGGGGAGGCCTTATTTCTCTCTTCCAATATCTGAAAGGTGCTTACAGCAAGAGCGGGGCTGGTCTCTTCTCACTGGTGACAGGGGGAAATGACCTTAAGTTGTGCCAGGGTAAGTTTAGGTTGGCTATCAGGAAAAACTTCTTTACAGAAAGGGTTGTTAAGCACTGGAATAGGCTCCCCAGGGAGGTGGTTGAGTCACCATCCCTGGATGTGTTTAAAAATCGTTTCAGGGACATGATTTAGCGGAGGTTTGTTAGAGTTAGGGTAGTATGGTTAGGTTGTTGTGGTTGGACTCAATGATCTTTAAGGTCTTTTCCAACCTGAGCAATTCTATGATTCTATGATTCCAAGGAAAATAGGTATCCTGAAGACCTCCATTTCATTATTATTATTATACTTTTATTTGCAATGACATATTTGTTTCCTTCCAATCTGGTGATTCTTGGTGGTTCTCAGATTTCTTAGTAACACATTTAAAACCTCAAAAGCTTATTTGCTATGGTTGTCTCATAATGTGAAAATATGTTTGTAAAAAGTTGCTGAGTTAAAACTATCCATTTTCAGTATAGGTGTTTAATACTGTCCTTGATTACTTAGAAAATACATAGTACTATGTTGTCTCATGTGTTCTCCTGAACACACAAACACACACAAATCATTGTCTTTTCCTTCGTATCTGTATTAAAGCCAAGGCACACTCTACCATGCCTAGCAGATAAAGTACCAAACCCATGGTTTGAATTTCTTCTAGTTATATGGACTTCAGATGCATCATTATATCTAATAAGTTACTAAATCTTTTTCTGTATCTTTTTGCTTCCTTTATCTATTCCCTGTATTTCAGAGCTTGTAATTGGTATTGACTGCTATCAGTTCTTCAGAGCACTTGCTACTTGTACAATTTCCTTTTTACATAGCAATTCTTTCTTCAAGGTTTTTAATCATAACTTTCTTTTCTTTCATTCCTAAGAGTTAGATCTGTTTTTTAGCAAAATAACATGAATAATGATTAGTAAATTTTTAAAATATTTTCACTCAGTTGGTTTGGCTCAAAATGATTATCAGTGCTGTGAGATTCACTCTTTTTTATTTTTTTCTTTTTGCATTGAATACATACACAATTGGTTTGGATTTTGTTTTGAATAGAAATATCGAATGCAATAGATTTGATCTCTTACATTTAAGCACCAATTCACTTCAGTTCAAAGATAATTCTTTCTATTAATCATAATAAAAGCAAAGGGAGAATTATGTTTAATTGAGAAATCGTGTTTTCATAAATAGGAGATTTTCATTATAAATTTCTTCAACGTGTTCCAAAGAGCTCTATACTGGTTGTAAATGACTGTCAGCATAGGTTGTTAAAGCTAAAGATGACAGCATTACTTTTTCTTGTGTGCTACCAATAGCAATGTTTAGAGATGCTGCTCATCTCCTTCTCTGTTGCAATGTGGTTGTCTGTAGGCACACAGGCCAAGATGTGCTCTGCCTCTGCCTTATTTGAATAATTCAGAAATTATTTCTATTATTTCTATATTTGAGGTGCTAGGCACAATATAGCGTACCTGCGCCAGACTCTGAAGTCCACTTGATCTTTCTTAAACAAGCTGATTTAAGTATTTCAGTCACACAAAGCTTTTGTGTGAGCTTCAGTCATACTATCTAATACTAACGCCCACGCATTGCATGAAAACTCCCAAATTTCTGGGTTACCACTGGGCTGCTACCGCTGGCATATAGGCAACCAGAGCCTCTTTTCATACCTCTTGGCAACTTGAATAGTTTTATCTTTGACATCTTCATTTTAACAACGAATGTGAATATTTCTACCTATGATTCTATGATTCTTTCAATTTATTTTTATTTTTTATTTTTTGTTATTTAAGTTGATGCCTGGCTGATATAACTGTCCACTTCCATATATGCTACCTTCCTATTTGCTTTGGCGGAGTACAGCTAAACCAGCTTGTCTTCCTAATAAGAAATAGATCAGTACTACTTGGAGCCCAGATCTCCTATGTCCAGTCATGCGCCCATATTTTCAACTATCTTCCCTGGCATCCTGCTTTACTTGTAGGAGAAAGACAACTCTGACCAGGAATTACATGGATGGCTCGTATCTTTCAGCTGTCTACTGGGTACTCTTGAAAACAAAAAAGCTAGTTGGCTTTAGTCTCTGTGAAGAAATTGATAGTAAACTTCCTCATTCTCATTCCTGGGGCATTTAAAATTGTGTTACATCAGTGTAAAGAAGAGTATTTGTATAAAAAACATCTGAAGAAGCAGGCAGATCCAAAAAGGCTTCTGGCCTATAGTAACTCTTCCTTGTGGAATATGTCACTCTATTTTTCACCTCTGGTTATTTATCCGGAAGACAAATTCCTGGAAGCTGAGCAATGTAAAGTTGGGCAAAACCATACAGTGACGGCTTATCAAAATCTCATTGCAGCAGATCAAGCCAATTTTGTGAGTCACAATGAAGGAAAATGAGTCTTGTTCAAATAAATTTTCTCCCCTTGATGGTATATTTACTGAGCTCCTGCATCTCTGTTACTGGGAACACTGAGAAACATTAATGTAAACAGTATGAAAATTTTCAGTGGAGCAGAGCAGGTACTGGGGAGGCTTGACACGGCAATCTTAGTGCAGCAGGTTGACATGGCCATATTTTGAACTCCACATTTTCTTACTAGGATGTTTTGGAAGATCAGACAACACCATATACTTCATTAACACGCCTCTCATTAGCACCTTCAGTTGGGCATTGGTGACGCCCTATTAGAAGGAATAAAATCAATCTTTGCTTGATTGCTTAGATGTCTCTGATGACCTTTAATCTGTTTTCCTGGCACGTTATATAGAAATCAAAGGTTTTCATCTATGCATGCACTATATTCTTTAATAACTGATTGTATTTTCAGTAGAAATTTGAAGGAAAAGATTGCTATAATATTTAAATATGAAAGAAATTTTGAAGGAAACTTTAAAGTGTCAGTTATTTTTGACACAAACTCAACAAAATGTATTGGTCAATGTATGGAAACACAAAAGACCAGATTTTGTGACAAAACAGAATTGGCAACTTTGACATCACCCAAGACTGTTACAAATTTCATTGAACTTACTACAACTGGTGCACAAAATCCATTCAGTAAATTTTACTTTAAATCAAGCATTGAGTGACTTGGGCTAATTTTATTAGAGATTTTAATTCTGATCCTCTTTCTAGTAGTTGGGAAACTGTAAAAGAACTATTTATTAATTTAAAGCTCAAGCATCTGACTGATGGATGCATGCTAAAGTATTTTAGATTTAATAATCGCATCTTCTTTAATTGAATTGTATTTGCTCAGACAGAGCATATAATTAAATCAAGTCTTTTCTAATCCTTCTCATGCCAGATTATAGTATGGTGCAATGGGGAAAAATAGTCAAAAGTATGAATTTAGTTCATTTAAGCCCATTAAAAATATCTGTAGTCACATCATGAATGTTTGGAATATTAATCATTTCCCAAAATAAAAGGATGTATTTTTCCATACATATCTCTTACAATGATTAATAAGGGTACAGAGGCAGCAAGGCTGAGAAATATGGCTAGGACAGAAATAGTTTTAAGAAGATTCATCAGATTTATACAGAAGATAGTGAAACTTCAGAATGTGTGACCACTAAGCTATTTCAGACTCTCAAATGCATTTATGGAGTAGGAGAGAGTCTCATTGTTTCGGGATGTTTGCTTGCTTTTACCTGTTCCTTACTAATTTATTTGATAATGCAGAATTAAACAAGGCTCTCAGACAGAAGACACATGAAACAAAGACAAGACAGTTGACAGATGAGTTGTTATGATTTGACAGAAAAGAATAATGAGGAAATATTTACTTGGGAACATTGATGTGCTTGTGTACACTATGTCATGTGTTCCCAGGATGCAAGTCCAGGACTAAGGGGATTTCAAGACATAAAGGAAAAAAAATCCTGACTTAAATAAGGGGGGACAAGATCTTTAAAGTTGGAAAGGGATTTCAGGAATACATACCAAAGGAAAGAAAAAGCAAGAAACAAATTCGCTTGGAAAGAGACTATCATGTGAAATTTTTACCATCTACTTTGCCCCTCTACCAGAAGAGTTGCCCGAGGAAGAGGGTAGAGTTTAGGCATACAGATGTTTAGTCTTTGAACATACTTTTTTCTAATTACTTTGGACCTTTTGGCAGAACAAAAATACAGCACTGGAATTCAATTATCTTCCCACTATAAAAAAGTAAAGCGTTTGGAAAATTTTGTCATGAGGCAAGTATATATTGACTGAAGTCAATAGTAATGTAGCCATTCTGAGCAGAGTACACTAGTCCATACCACCTATCATTGACGGCTGTATAAATTTGCTCCTTCTTGGAAATATGATTGAGCTACACCACATAGGAACTGCCTGTATCTACGCCTCCAGCTAGAGGTCATCACGTATTCTGTCCTGAGACTTTCACTTCAATGCATGTCCTATGTCTAACTTGAGCTCACGGTAAAGACACTTGTTTCTTATACAGATCATTTGGAATGAAAATATGAACAGAAAAGCCATTATAAACAAGGATAATTTGTTTATCTAAATTAAATGAATGTAAACAAACCTTGTCTGGGTAAGGATCCCATCGTTCTCTGCTTGGGCTCTGCTTACATACACTAAAATATGGATCTATGCTGCACTTGCTGATTGCTCCCCCCATCATGAACCAGTGGGCTGCTCAGTGGCAGCTGTTTTACAATTACTTAGCAAGGTGAGAGTTTCTGCACAAGGGGCTGAAGTTAAGAGCATCATATTGTACCGTGTAGCCCTGACATCCCACTGCATCTTTTTCATTAGGTCAGGACATTGCTCCCGACACTAGATAATATCCGTGGTAAAAAGGTCCTTATCTGTTCATAACTGTTGGATCTGCTGATGGAGCAGCAGTTCTTTAGGGAACCAGTGATGCTCAGGGTCAGCTGGTTATAATCAAGCACAATCAGCTCATTGCCTGACCAGGCTGATAATGTGAGAAACTTGTTGGAAGAGGGAGGTGAGGTTTTACTTGCTGTTATCTTCTGCAGCTCTGCAGTTACACTTGAGAAAGTATACCCATCTGTTTATGGTTTGAGCCTTTCTAAGCTGACTACTCAGCTTCCCACTCTGGGCTCTTTCTGCTAGCAATTCAAATGGAGCTGACAAAACATGCTTGTAGTCTCTCTGTGTGTCTCCCACATTTCATATCAGTGGCAAGTCTTGCTAGGACAGAGTCCTGCTGGATAATAAAATGCTAAATAAATTATGGTTGGAGGGATGAGAGAAGGCATGATGAGGCAAATGTAATAGTACCTTACGATGTTGTGATAGTGAAAGTAGATTGGAAGAAGATGTGTGTTTCTGTAGAAAAATAAAGCTTACATCTCTATTGAGCAAAGAGGACTGTGCTGGAGACAGAGCCATGTGTGATAACAAAATTTATAGAAGATCCCACAGTGTTGATGATCCTATGTGTTCAAAGCACTGTTCTGTGAGCATGAGGGATCCAAATAGAACAAGACAATGTATAAATCAGACTCCCTCCCTCCTTCTTTTCATTTTCTCTTGAAAAATGTCATTATCTTCTTATCTGAGTTAATTAAACATTCCCTTCTGTATATTCAATGTGACAGGTTCTTGAATTCTGTTGTTGCTGTACTATTTCCAAAAGGTAATTTACTTTATTTAGAAATAAACTAGATTATGAAAGCAGATGACAGAAACCTCCTATGTGGATCTCTTCTAAATGGGCCAACACTTTTCTTAAGTAAGTATCTCAATTTGTTTTATTTTTTTTTTTGGTTTTGTTTTTTAAAAAACAATACTCTGCCAAACTGTGTCTTTGCTAATTTCTTTTTAAGTTGTAAATGGGATACAGGTCACTGGTATCAGAAATTAGATTGAGGAGAACCTAAGACATGTTTTGATCCTTCTTGTAGACATTGGATTTGGATAGAGAAGATCTGCGAGTTTTTTGGAAATTAGCTCTTTGCTGAATAATTTTCCTTGCTGATGACTTTGGCCAAGACTTTTCACTCTTCTGTGCCTTGTCTTCTTCATTCATTATTGCTCTCATGAAAGACTTTGAGATGCAGAGTGCCTGGCATGCAAAACGTTTTCAGGCTTATTTGTTCTATTTCCTTTTCCTTATGTTGAACTGGCAGATAATTGTGTATACGGAAGGATGAGAAGCAAAGAGCTGTGGAGCTCTGCATCATTCAACAGAGAAGACACTGGAGATGAGGAGTGTTCTTTGTCACTGTACGCCTTCCCAAAGTTGCTGGTACTTGTGGAAGAAGCCCTTCTAAGAGGCAAAGACAGAGCAGAGCAATAACTCTATGGCTCTGAAAAAGTCTGCTTTAACTAGGATGAGGCTGGACTGCCTTATAGGAAGTGAATCTCCATTCAGAGAGGGAATAAGAAAGGACTGAAGAAGAAAGCTGTGCTTTTGTGAGGCAGTGTTGTGCCCCCAGCTTATGCAGGGCTACAAAGCAGTCTGAGCCTGTGTAGGTGCTACAGGAGTTAAACTGTGGATTTTGAAAGGTTAGTCTTATGGTCTCTTCGGCAATACATTTTGTTACCTTGGAAATTAGTGTGAAAAGAATCAGTCAGAGGTGGAAAAGATCTTTAATATAAAATCCCTGTAAGCATACAAAGGTGAAACCTAAAAGCCTCTTAGAAATGCATTTTTTAACCACTATTCTTATAATTATATGTTTCAGTGCCATGCATGGTCATTTCCTTCCTTAGAAATGTTTTGCAGTTGCTTTAGTCCAGGAGGCATAGACTTTCTCTGGATTCTGCCTCAGATAACCAACTAATATAAATTTCTCTTGAAATTCACAGCTGTCTTCACTGAATGTGAGCAAATGAGCCTGCCAGGTTGAGCTGACTCTAAACTTTTTTTTTTTGTCTTTGGGATGCAAATTCTTTTAAGTATATTTAGGTCATCTCTGGTTTGCGTCTTTCAGTTTTGATTTGAGCCATTTTGGAAGGTAACCAATAGCTTCATGGGGCACTCAGATGCAGGCTAGTGGTGATCTTAAATTCCAAGGCTGATCTCACTCTGGTGGCCAGGTGATTTTAATGCCTGAATGGATTTGTTCATCAAAATCCTCACACCATTCCATATTCTCTACCTCTGTGGCCTGGAAATCCAAAAATGTGTTTCCTTTAAAGTGACAACCCCGTAACACAAATCTTTTGAGCACATCTGAAAATTGCTCAGCTCTTATTTAATTCCTCTTTGGATTTCTATAGCTGGAGATGCTTGGGTATATATTATGGCCAGCAGACTGGAAATTCCTAGGTATTAAAGAGTTGGATAAATAATTACTTATAAAATAGAGCAAAAAGTATTTGCTGTATACCTCTAAATCATAGGCAGAGGAAGAAAACAGATAAAAATCAGTGCAGTGCTCAGATAATATAGCATTTCAGACTCGATAGTCCTTAACACAAGCCCCTCTGTACTGCTAGTTTATATAATACTTTCTTCCAACTTTATGGCTGATTCACACCTCCCAGCCTGCCTTAATGTAAATTAAAAATCAGGCATTAATGTGCTGCAACAGTTTTCAACTTGACAGATGATAAAATACATAATCACTGTGTACAGAGGGAGAATACTCCCTGCATGGGGAGGAACTGATGTCCTGGTGGCTGAGGCTGGTGGGGGTGGTGCCCAGCAGCTCCTACACAGCTAAACATAGGAGTCTGATCATGTTCCTGATGTCTGACAGCACTGAGTAATGCCTACAGTGCTGAGAGGTCCTGAACCAGCACTGAGAGAGAAATAACCAGTTATTTTTTTTTCCTTAAAAACATCAACCTAACCCAACAGACTGGGGGAGAACTCACTGATATTCTTTGAAGCAAAATGTTAAGGTTTTGGTTTGGTGGCAGTCTTCTGACAGATGGACTGGCAGACCAAGGAGTACTGGGTGTGATGGTTTACAAAGCATGTACACTGGTTTATCAGCTAGCCCCCAGGTCACCAGAGGGTTCTGCCCCTTCCTACAGGACTACCACCTTCCCTATCCATCTCTAACGCTATCTGTGTATATTTATAAAAGATGCATATGGCACTAGTTTGAGATGAAACAGGATCTTAAATTCTGCCTTCTTAAAGGACTTTGTGTGAGAAGTGAGCTTATATCACAGATGATGCCAAGCTTACTTTCTACTTACAGAATAGATACTTTAGAGTCTTTCTGGGGAATAAGGTATGAAATCAGATTTTAAGGTACATTCAAAGTGCAGGAGTGAAATAGGTACAATTTTCATTATCATTTAGATTTATTAGGAACTATTACTGGGTATCTGTCAGTTCTTCCCAAATGTAGATACTGTTAATAATCTGTCTTTAAAGGAAAATGCAGAACTAGCTGCAACAGAAAGCCTTAAAGCTTCAGAAACTTTTTAAAATAAGTGAGGATCATATGCAAAATATAATTGAATTGAGATGATAAAAAGGATATATTAACATGTGGTTGGGAAGACTTTTATAATCAACTTGCAGCTGCTGTTTGTGACCAGCAGGACTGTGGCCAAGAATCTGCAGGAAACTCAGACCAGTGTCAGTGCAAGTGAAGTATGCTGGTAACAACAGGAATTAGATATGAATATACATTCTTTGATTCAACAGCCCCAGGATGGATTCATAGTAAAAAATTTAAGGACCCTGCTTAGTCCTTTCCCACAGCTTAATGGAAAAAAAAAATTGTTATAAGGCTTAATTATTTAAGAAGACAGTTTGCATATTCCCTTGCTTCACTGGTGCTAAAAGGAGCAAACAAATCTTCTCCACTTGAAGACCATGGCTATGGGAGGAACAGAAATTTATTTAAGGAATAACATCAGGATCTTAGCTCTGTGCTGCATCTGCTGCTACAGTGTCATGTATTTAATTTTGCCCACTTTAACATACAAAACTCTCCACTGATTTCAGGTTTCAGTCCTTAACCATCACAGACACTCTGGTTTATATTTCTATTTGGAGTTCTGATGTAACAGAGGTTTCAATTGGATGTCATTTGCTGTGATCAGGAGTGTGCTTTCAAACAGTTTTAAATATTTTATAGGTTAGCACTCAAAAGGAAGCAGAGCCTAGAAGGAAAATAACTGCTACTTCAGCTTCTTTCCTGTGACTGCTAATGAATTAATGATTATTTTTTACATCCTTTATACCAATACCAGAAGACTTTAACATTCAGGATACTCAAACATCAATAGAAGAAGAAGGCCAGAGTGAAGTCTCAGATTAGTTGTGATGAGCTGGGACAGCTCAGTGGGAGAGGGAGAGTTATGGGTAGCCTGCAAAGGCAGGGAGAAAGGTTCTCCTGGAGGCAGCCAAGGTGACCCCAGGAATGGAGAGCCAGGAGCACATAATTTTCCCCCTTGATACTTTTGGACACATTAAATGGTCAGAATTTGTGTAAGAATCAGAGTGTGTATGTATGTGTGCATATATGCACATATATGTGAGAACAGAGAAAAAGGGAAGGAGAGGGAGAAGGTAAACACAGCTTATATATTTGGATAAAAGTAGAGAAATCAAAGGCTTTTGATTTTAGAATGGCAAACTGAATAAATTAGACCAAAAAATAAACACAGCTGTTCCTCCTAAACAGGAAAGGGGGGGAAAGGTGTCCAAGAGCACAGTCCACCATAAACTGTTGACTAAGCAGACTAGCTGTTATTTAATTCAACTTTCTTTGAAGTATTGAGTGTTTTGAAATGTTCTGAAAATCAGATGATTTGGTACTTTTTTTTTCTTTTTCAATATGTCACTATTTTCCTCATCTTTTTTTTTTTTTTTTTTTAATAGAATTTCTATCTGATTTTTTTTGTTGTTTGGTTGGTTTTGATTTGTGTCTCCAGTTTCAGTGTTTCAGAAGGCAAGTCAGTCTGGATTTAAGTGGTGTACAAAGCCTGGTTGATCTTCTTTGAGTCTCTGAAGCTGCGTTCAATGACTGTCAAATTAGTGGGATAAAAAAAGGTACAGTGCTCCATGGATGCAGTCTTCCTTCTTTCTGAGATATGCTCTGAAATCTTTGCTCTGTGTTTTAAGAGGATGCTGAAACATCAGTTTGAAAACTCTTTGCTTTGATCTGAAATACTTGCTGAAAAAGCAAGGGTTTTCTGCAGTCCTTCTTTTTATATATATATTTTAATTTCTTTTACCATTCAGAATGCCTCAAAGTTGTTTCTGTTTTGTAGCATGTATGTAATAAATATTAGGCTAAAGATGAAGATAAAATCCTGAAGTGATTCAGATAAAAGGGAAAAGAATGTAACAAAGGAAAAACGGAGAACACCATGAGATCAAATGTATTTTATGCTTGTGTATAAACAAATATCAGCTCTAACCCAGCTGTAACTTTGCTGTTTCCAGCCAGTTAAAAATGCATCAATACTTCATTCATTGTCATCTATTTTAATGGAGTCATGAGATAAGAACAAAGTCATTTTCAGAAATTTATCTCCGATTTCTTTGTGAAGGATGATGTCTCTCGAGTATGTTGCCATAGTCCCTACTTATTTTCAAAGAAAAGTAAACCTTTCCCTTCACTCTAAGCAGCCCACCCATGGAAATGTTATCTATGAGACCTGTGCAAAATGTTGGCTTATCCTGGCTTCCTTACAGTGATATGTCAGGCCTCTGCCTGGACAACTGTCTGGTGTGTACACTGTGCTTGCTTGGGACTTGCTGGGCACAGGGCAAGGCAGGGAAGAGAGCAGGGAATGACCAGTCACACTGATCTGGGAGAGGAGAAAGGGCAGGCTGTGCACAAGACCTGAAGATCAAAACAGTTGTGTGGTTTTCCTCTTTTTTTTCTCTTTAAACATTACCCTTAGATTTGTCTCTAACTTTTCTCCTAGCAGTGAGGATGATGTCCCAGTGGCATTAGCAATGAGCCAGCACACTCAGGATGCTGCCATTTCTTTTAAACATCTTCAAACCTTCTTGAATGAGTGGTGTTGTCTTGTAACTTTTGTCCTAGGTGGAGACCGTAAGTGGTGCAGTGATTTCCTTACTCAGTTATTAATTGACCTGTGACAGTGACTTTGACATTGTGGTTGCAGATACATGCAGATCACAAATTAGTATGCTGATATTTATAGTTAAGACGGAGTACAAAAATCAGGCTATTCAAGCTCTATTAAATTAACTAATGAAAGTTGAGTGAAAGTATCTAAAAAGCATGCAAAAATCTTAGGTTACTCTATTTAAATTGGTTAATTAATGAAAACATAAATATTTAAAACCCATGAAGTTATTAACTAAATTAGTGAGAATTATCTTAAAGTTAAAACTTACTCAGATCATCAGCCAGTGCAATCTCTATTTAAATTAATGGAGATATGCCATTTTACACAGCTTGGGCTTTAGATCATGATAATGATAAACCCATATATCTTTTTCAAGCATACTGCACTTGGAGCAAATATGTTTATCATAGGACTTAAGAACCATAAAAGCACATTTAATATTAAAAAAAAAGTTCACTTGTAACTTACCATTCTGTAAAGTTTATCTTCCAGATCCTGATTAATTCTTTGTAAGGCTAGGTAATTGTTTTGTATCCTAAAACAAAGATGATACCATGTAATTGAATGTATTTTTTGTGTTATTTTTACCTGTAATTTTCACATTAGTACAAAACCTTGGCTTGCACTACTTGAAATCTATTTTCTTACCACTCCTGTTGCCAGTCAGTGGTTTCCTTTGAAATGCAATTACCACCTACTTCCTAAGCAAACTTCTATGTCATATTTGTTTACTATATTTAGCAGCAAATTCTGTCAGGAAGTGAAAATGTGTTTGCTGTTCTGCGCATATGTGCAGACATGCTTCACAGCATGAGAACTTGCACAGAGGGATTGTAGCTGTGCATCAGGCTCACAAATTATATGTCAGGGAAGAGGCTGGAGCTTTCTGCTTAGACACTCCTAAGAAAGAGATTTAGCAGACACTCCTAATGTGGAGAATTGCAGCAGAAACCTAATGACTGCAGTAGAAGCAAATGACTTAGAAGGGAATACTCCCCTTCTGACAGAAGTTCAAAGGAATTGCACATCCTTGAACCTCAGCAATACATTCTCTCTCTTCAGCAAATAAATCTAGATATCTCATGCTGAAAAGGTGGGTGTTTATTTTTATTAGAATTGAGGAATTGAATGGACCTAGAAAATGAGTCTTCCCTGCTTATTCCAGAGCAATACACCAAAGAAAAGTTGCATTCTGTATATCTTTATGTTCCACGGAATCTAACCATGGCATTGCAGTGAGGAAGCTGCTTAGCATGTGGGAAAAGCATCCCTATTTCAGTAGTAGCTGCGCCCTTCTCTTCACAGAAGTTAAGAAGGGATATCACCTCAAAAGGGTGTATAAAAATGTAAAGCAAATGTCGGAAGTTTAGCTGTGGAAAGTTTGTCTGAATATATCTACATATTTGTTCCGAGAATCTTCGGTCAATAGGACAATGTATTTTCAGTGACAAGTTTATTTTTGGCATTGTGTAAGAGTGAACTCAGATGTAACACAAATTCATTCAACAGAAAGTTACTTCATATGAGAATTCTGAGCCAGGATGTAGTTTCTACTGTGATCAGGAAGGGATTAGGATTAAAGAATTCCCCTTGATTTATTTTGTGTTTAGGGATAGATGCTGAAGCCAGAACTGAGACCTGCAGTCAACCCATGCCACAGGGACTAATGGAGGGGTCCAACCCACTCCTTCCTTGTAGTGACATCTCAGGTCTTTCTATGCTTCTGTAGCCATGGAGATTTTCTCCTCCATTACATAAACCAAGTTCTCTATTTGTGGACAGACTAGGGGATGGCAATATCCCACGCAGGGCTCCCAGTCACACCACAACTTCTGCTCCATGGCTCTGAGAGGAGAGCTCTGTGCGGAGGACAGGTGCTCAGAGGGCATAAGGAATGACATACCCAAGGATGAAGCTCCCCAGTGTACGGAGGGTTGGGGATCACATACTGTGATCCTAGGGAAAATGTTGGCATTATGTGTGTTTTACAGAGCTGCTGAACAGGGAAGATTTCTACTCTGTAAGGAGAGTAGGTGGTGAATGGTGTTTGCAAAGGTGGCAACCCAAATGCATTACAAATTTGTGAGACTGGTAGTAACTGATGACTTGGTCATTGCTCACTAGTTCTCACAGTGCCGTTCTGTAGATGTCCAGGTGACTTAAAGGATTGACCGAAGTTCATGGATCTCTGCATTGTCCATGTTCCTGTTAGATGCACTATTTGCTACTAAGCCACATTTATTTGTGCAGCTTTAGGTGTACTTGAGATGTGCGCAGCTCTTTAGCCAAAGTCAACATAGCAGAGAGAAATCTCAGGGTACCCTCTACCCATCACGGTAAAGGGAAGATAAAAATAATTTTGATAAACTAGGGGAAGCAAAGAGGCTTAAGCTGGCTATGACTGCAGACAGTTACTCAACACTGTTATGTGAGTTGATAAGGCTGCATGCAGTATTGTGGGGAGCAAGGATTTATGAAAATAAGGCTTGCAGGCTGATAGCAGAGGTGCCCTACTGTCTCGTCTGTTATGATCCACAGTTTTTCCCAAAAGTTTACATGGGTTCAAAAGTACCTGCATAAATTTATGAAAGAAGGAATAGTGCAAAACAAAATATTGTTTCAGGGCTTTTCTAGCTCAATTTCTCTGTACCTGAATCTTTTCTGTAGTACAGAGCTATGTGGAGTGCTAAAGGTACATACTGAAGATTTTTTTCCCATAACTTTAAAAACATGAACAAAACTAACAGCAATTGCAGCCAGATAACCTATATATCCGTCTTATTACAATGGCAATGCACCAGTGGTTTTAGTCCTCAGCTTCTACAGACATTATTTTTCTCTTACTACAGATCACCAGAAGATCAGTTACCACTAATATAATGGCTTTCAAATGGCAGTGCTTCCGTGCAGTAGATGATAGTGGCTTTTTGCAATAGCTTATTACAATATGCTTCTCTGCTTGTATCGAGTCTTTGTCCACCAAATTTTCCTGTGTTATATGTTTAGCAGAAAGTATTCCACAGACCCAGATTTTGCACTGAAAAAATTGACCACCTCCCAGCAAATCAAATCCAAACAATAAACCTAAACCAAAAATACACAGTACGTAGGAAGCTGAGCTGCAAAAAGCATTTCTATTGAGAATGGTATGCAAAGGTAGCCAAAATAAGCATAAATGTGCACACATATATAAGCACGTACACACGCAGATATCCAAATAAAACCCAAATTTAAATCCACTGCTCCAAAAGAAGCGGCAGCAAATGTGGATGGAACAGGGAGAAACAGACTCAGCAACAAATGAAAGAAGGCGTTAAAGGGATGAAAGAGGAACATGGCAATTACTGTAAAATAAAGGAGAAGGGAAAATTATTCCCATTCAAAATGATCAAATGAGTAAATGGTAACTTAACCCAGTGTGTAGAAAAAAAATATACATGTAGTCTGAGTCTTGTGAAGTATGAAATATTTTTATGTCATAAATTTGGATTCTCTGTAAATAAATAAATCAAAGAGCAGGTCATCTTCATTAACCTCTGGAACCAGCTTAAGGAGAAAATCTTTGCATGTGAATTGATAAATTATTATCATTTTGATGGCTTTTTGTTATTAAATTAATAGAATTTTATGATACCCACATACATACATGTGTATGCAACAAATGCATGTTTAGATTTCTCATTAAATTGGACTCTAATGAGAAGTATTCTGACCACATCGAATGCCATGTATCAGAACTCTAACCAAGCAAACAACACATTTTTCTCAAAGACTACTGATCGTCACCAAAGAGAAAGCCTGCAAAGTCTCTATTTCAAAGCCCTCACATGGCTCTGAAATATATCTGAAGCAAAACACAAGCTTGGGTTGGCCTTCTGCAAAGAAGAGAATTTCACTGAGTTCAGCTTAGCTTTGAAAAGTGACTTAAAATAGTAACCTTGTTCAAAAATCTTTTTCTGTTAACAAGAGTTACACTGGTTTTCTTACAGAAACAAAATATTTTTTTCCTCTGTTTATTCTAAAGCTAACACAGTTACCGGGTTTCTGATCTGAAAATCCCTTTAGCCCATGATGTGTCCAGCTTTTGGTGAAACAATTAAGTGCGGGGGCTAATCTTAGCACTAAAAATATGCTTGTATGGGTTTATTCCTTGTGTCTTAAAACATCTCTGCTACCTTAAAAATGCCAAGAAGACCTTGAACATCTGGTTACCAGGGTACAGTCTCCATCAGGAAAACCAATGTGACCTTGGGGAAAGGTTTGAGTTTCCATATTAATATTTGAATATTATTAAAATATTAACTTTAAAAAGCCATGCTGTTCACTGTAGATAGGGGGGTCACTGTGAGACCTATGAAATCCCCAATGTCTTTTCAGTCACTTTTCAAAGCTAAAGCTATATTTCACAGTTAATATTTTGAAACACTCTCAGCACTGCTCCCAGTATGTCAAAAAGGAGAAATGGAGGTCAAAGATCTTGACCATGATGCCACATAAATGACCTTCCTGCTTAGGTAGAGAGGGGAAGGCCCATCAGAAACAGTTAATTCTGGACAAATTAAGAGAGCAAAGTCTTTCAAAAGGAGCGTGAAAAGATGGCTGTTCAGCTTCTCAGAGAAATTCAGTGCTCAATGGTAATGGAAGTTTAATAACAGAAATGTTCTCTAGTATGCAAGTGGGATCATCTTACACAGGGCTTATTTATTAGTAGGGGCTGAATTTTTCTCCCTATGCTGTGAATAAAGAAAGAAACGTTATTGAAACTAATTCTGATTCCTTGTTTTACTCATGCTGGTTTTCTGACACTGGTGACTTACTGCTGACATGCTTTTGGATGACAGTTTTATTTCCAACAGTTTCCTTTTCCAGGCTGGGAAATCTATTTTTTTAACTTGTGGTATGCCTTGCTATTCTCAATAGAAACATGTTTAAATCTCCCCTCGTAAAATACTGTGGGCCTCCAATGTCTTCACCTGCCCGAAACATAATTTTTTAATATAAATTTTCTTCATAATATGGTACAATGTTCAGTCAGAGTACAGGAAAGTCAGTTCTACTAATCTGATGTTAAGGTACTATTGCTAGACTTTGCCATGAGCAAAATGAAGAATGACTGGCCTGATTTTTGAAGAGTACTTAAATCATCAGTGTCTGGTGGTGATATGGGTTTTTTTTTACTTAAGAAAGACTGTATTTGGTCCCTTTCTTTTAACAAAAGCAGAATGGTCAGTCCTTCAGATAAGGATCATTCAGGATTTATGACAGCCGTGTCTAAAATAATGTTTTGGGAGAAAAGGTTACCAATTTAGAGCTGTAACACAGTAGAACAAAACCACATCAAGAGTAATGTTATTTTCAGTATACCTTCTCTAAATGAAATGATGGAAAAAAAAAAAAAATACTGATGGTGAGAAAAAAATATGGAAAGCCTCTACAGAAGTCTTGATAGATAAGTGCAGATTTCACAGTCAAGGCTGCTATAATACACCTGTTCATTTTGGTCCTGTTTTAAGAAGCCTCAGAGATAGGAAAGAACCTAAGTTATAAGAACACACTAGGATGTTTCTTAATTTGAGATCTTACAGCCTAATTATTTTTTAAATTTACATAGAATTATTTGGCTGGCTCAGGTTTCTTTTTTGTGTGTGTGTTTTTTTTTTATTTATTTATTTTTGACTTTGTTGTGGTTTAGTTTTTGCCTTCTGCAAAGAATGAGAAGATTTCTTTGGGTGTAGCCCTGGAACGGTTCTGAATTTTCTTTTGACTCATCCAGTGAATTAAATCAAATAGTACAATTATCCACATACTTTTTAGCAAAGTCTTCACAACAAATGCAGATACATTCCTACATAAATGGATAATTGTAGGTTCCAAATTGTTGTAAACAAATGAAAAAATTGATACTAAGAATCACTGCTAAGTTTAAAGCCAGATTACAGACCATTTTAATCAGTACCAGAAATGTCAGAAGTGCACACTCAAGATAATTTCTCGTTGATATTAACTGAGCCCTTGATTTGCAATAGCATTGTACCACAGCTTCAGTAATTTTAAGTAATAGGTTTTCAGTATCACTCCATTCTATCTGGGACTGGAAACGGAGTGATTTGCTGTATCATGACGTGAAATTTCATAATATCGTTTATATTGATCTTAGTTTCAGCTTTGAGCCAAATACTCTTTTCTTGTATCAGTGCAACGGAGAGCAATAACTGAAAATTTGCAGACAAATTAATTAATCATAGAATCATACAAAGGAGAATTAAAAATAAAATTAAAATATTTTCTGTATATATATATATGAGGTATGTGTATATATTTATGATACCTTCATATGTGTAATTCAACAGAGTACTAACCAACGCATATGATTACACATAAACAATATCATATACCTACCTATATACATGTTTCTATTTGCGTATTTACTTTCAATACAAAATATGTTATTATTGTGTGTATGATATACACACAATTTCATATGCGGTATGTAATACATATTCATATATGTGAAATGTATATATTCAGCATGAACATACAATGTTTAATTAATAAATAATAAATATTTGAGAATATATGTTTATATTTTTATTTACATATGTCTTTAATACAGCCTTTTGTAAATTCCTCAAATCTGCTTATTTCAAAAAGTTAGTTACTAACCTTCTCAGTTTTTCAGTTACTTTCTCAAGTTCCTCCTGAGCACGTCTCAATTCTATTTCAAGATACTGACGTGTAGAATCAAATTCCGTTTCAAGCATTTCCAGCTTATGGGTAGTGTATGATAGACGTTTTCGTAATTCCCCCTTCTGTTCTTGCAAAGTACTAGAAAAACAAAGACCACAGCTGTAGAATTTAGCTGCTCCTGAAAAGCTTTTCATGATGCACTCTCTGACCAGTTCTCTACGGTATGTGATGGCACGGAGCCAGTGAATTGTGCTTAATAATTTGTTTACTGCACTTTGAAAATCTTCTGATTTAGACAACTGACTGTCTTCCCATCTGTCTTAGTGCATTCATTGTTAATATCTCATTAGCCACAATGGAACATTTTGTGGAAGAACCCTCATTAAAAACAAAACGTAGTCTAGAGTTTGGTTTAACACAGGAACTTTCATTTAAAGTTACCCTAAAATATAGCGACTGAAGTAGCAGATATTTATAGAGCAATGAATGTAAATAAACTATGCAAAACTATTTCCTTGCCAATAGCCAAGGTTATAACATTTTCTAGAGAAAGAAGCCTTTGTCTCCTTTCGTTCAGTCTGCACCCTAATCCCACAGAGCTGCTAATGAGTCTATATTTGGAATTTCATCATGAGAATTGAAGTCCTAATAATCAATTATTACTACGTTTCTACATTTTCCTGCCTATTTGGGAATAAATCCTTACTACTTACAAATCTGACCCCTAATTTTTCACAGTACCCTCGCTAAGAAAGAATGTATGTCCTGCTTGTAAGCTAGCTGCTTTTACACTCCTTGAGAAAGCAGTGAGTTTTTTCACAGAGGTTTTTCCCTTTTTCATTTTATTTTAGAGACAATTTAGGATAGTCTAGAGCCAGGAGATAAAAGCACAACTTTTATTGTGAAGGTCAAAATGCCATCTGCCCAAACCATGCACCTGAATTTGCAGTGATGATCCTTGTGATATTTTCCCCAGCTGTGTGTTTTCAAGTGAGCCAGTCCTCTCTTGCCTCAATTCTTATCTGCATGATGGAGCTCTTTCATCCTAGTCTACTTGGTGTGTAAGTTCCTCAATCTTCTAATACATTTTTCCAGTGAATAGGAAGCTGGGGCTCCAGCTGGAGGTGGTATCTCTAGAGGTGATTGTGCCTTGTTTCAGATTACTGCTATCTCTGCTAATACTGAGCTGATCTCCCAGCTTTGGGTGGGAGCTCTGAGTCACCACAGAACTGCAGTCTTCCACCACCAGAGATAAAAGGGCTAACACATGATGTGTTGTGAATTGCCTTAGTTTTTCCTAAACATGTGGTAAAAATAATTCTTCATAAAAGAATGGCAAATCTTGATTCCTTTGATGTCAAGTCAGTATTGCCATCAGCAACAATGAACAAATATTTTGGATCTTTAATTAGACAACAGTGATGGGAACAACATGCCATTCTTCAAGGAAAATTAATCTGAGCTGGCTTCAGTGGGATGGTCTTCTCCTCTACCAGCTGCTATAGGGTCTTCAGTTAATGCAAAGTTAATGCAAAAACTTTACAACTGATGCTTACTTGATTCATGCAACCTATGCTTAGGAAACAGTCTAATGTTTTGCCAGCACAGTGTTCTATTTCAATTACAGATGTTATGTGGTTACAGTCATATTTAGATTACCACTTGCAGTTATTTTCTTTTAAAATAATACATTCTAATTCAGATATTTAATGCAGCTTCAGTTAGTTTCAGTCATTTAATTTTTATATTTCACTTGTTGAATATAACTGCCTTGTTATTCGGGAAATAAGAATCTGAACCCCTGTTGCTCATTTCTGTACATCCTCATTCATGAAGTTGCCACATCTCACCACTTTTCACTTGCTATTCTTCTGACCTGTTCTTGCTAGTTTTCTGCTCATCTTAAAAAGAGAAGTCAGTATTCCTTCCTGTAACTTGAATACTTGGATTTTCTATGAAGAGTAAATTACAGTACAAAATTATAGTGAGGTCTGTCTCCCTCCTTGGAGATATTCAAAAGTTGCTTGGTCATGGTCCTGGGCATCCTGCTCTGGATGTACCTGCTTGAGAAGCATTCGGGCCAGACAGATCCTGAGGTCCCTTCCCACCTCCATCATTCTAGGATTTTATGAAAACTAGAGTGAAAAGAGATTTAATCTTAAGTCTTCTGCTTCTGTCAAAATCTAATGACTAAGATTTGTACAAAAAGAGAACAGGAGCTTCTCAGGTTATGGTTTTGAATGTGCAGGGTGCTGCTTTATGTCAGGCAAATTCAGTTAATGCAACTTAAGCAAGATCAGGAGTAGATACAACATCCTGCTGTAGGTAGGGAGTTTTAGCTACTGACAGAATTTGACCTTTGGGTCAATTCTATAGAAGGTGGAAAGGGAATGACAGGGGTATTTTAGTCAGTAAGAATCAAGTATACTCTAATGAACTAAGGAAACAGTCTACCTAGATGCACTCTTCACATACTGTATTCATGTACTGCTGAAACTTATAGCCTCTTTTATAGAATAAAAATAAAGAAATAGAGAAGAAAGAAAGAAAGAAAGAAAGAAAGAAAACCCTCAAATTGGGAAAGTTTTTAGACATTTATGTGCTTTATAGCCTTCTTGAATCAAGCAAGTTCTGAAAAGATATTTAACTTAACTTGTTACACCTCCCTCTAGACCAAGTTGCTCGAAGTCCCATCCAGCCTGGCTTTAAATGCTTCCAGGGAGGGGGCATCCACAACCTCGATGGGCAACCTGTTCCAGTGTCTCATCACACTCACAGTAAAGAATTTCTTCCTAATATCTAGTCTAAATCTGCCCTCTTCCAGTTTAAAGCCATTTCCCCTCATCCTGTCACTGCATGCCCTTATAAAAAGGTCGCTGAGTAATGAGTATTGTAGAAAGAGGAAGAACATACAATGTTACAAATTTAGCATCTCTAATAGATGAACTAGAGTCAGAGTCTCAATTTTTGTTTTATACAAATCTAAGCCATTCCATGAGAGTTTTCTTCTTTCCCACCCATTTCCCCCCCCCTATTTGTTATGAAACACATTTTCCCTGAATGTCTTATCCCTTCCCCCTCACTGCCAGCTTCCAGTGTTATCAATTAATGCAATGCCTGAATCAGCTTTCCTTATGCTGTGTTGCTTACTTTCTTGTTCTAGAAGACTGGGCTTTTCACAGTATTTAATTTTGTTGTGTAGCAATGTAAGTTTTTGCAGTGGTAATTTGGACACGTTTGAAAAGAGGGAAAAATTAAGAAGTTGAAATATGGATGAATAAGTTAATCACTTTTCCTGTTCCTCCAAGACAACATAATCCACACGCTAGCCGTGTTGTTTTGATTCTCTCTGTCATATAAGAGTTCATTAGAAAAGTTCACTGCACAATTTTTTTGATGCTGGTAAATCCACATATTTTAATCAGCAATTCTCTTCTTTGGTTAGTAAGCCCTTACTTTTTAAAATTATAGATATAATAAAGAATGTATATATATTCAGGAAATATGTTTATATATCTTAAGAAAATGCAGTTTAAGTAAATATTTACATATATATTCCTTAGTTAAAAAGTAAGAAAATAATTCAATCAGAAATAATACAAGCAGGAGAAGAGAGAATTCATTTTCAAAGAATAAACTATGGAAATATGGTGGTGCTATGCCTTGGGGAACTCTGATCATATGGATTTTCTGAAACTCGGGCAGCTGGGGGAGTAAGGAATTACAGGAGAGGTTCCAAATTCATGCACAGTAGGATCCTTTGTATGAATGGTTCCCTATTTCTTCTACTGATCTCTAAAGCTCTGCTTCTGTTTCAACAAGTAGTTTGCAAGTCATTGCCCATTTTACTGCATTAAAGTATTTCTCTGAAAACAAGGACAGTATGTACAATATTAAATATCGTACATGAATGGTGAATGTAAACCTCTCAAGGGAGGCTACTAAAAAGGTTATTAAAAATGAGTCTTCAGACTTTCCAAAGAAATATTTTTAATAATTAGCTATGCTTTACTCTCGTTTAAAAAAAAAATAAAAAATTATAAAATAGATAAGAACATATTGGCAAAGAGATTTTTGTTCAGAAACATCATAAAATAGCCAGTAATTGCCAGGTTTGAGTTCTGGAATTGTTGCCTGAAAGAGAATTTGAAGCCTTCTTCCCTTGCGCAGAGCTCCTACAGGGAGACACCGTTGAATGTGATTGCTGGATCTGGTCCTCAGCAGCAGTGCAGGGGAAATCTAATCGTATGGGAGGTAGTGCTACTCAGACTACATTTAGTGAAAAGAGGTCTGTTCTACACAAGAAAGACTGGAAGGCTATACAGGCAAATTCAAGTACTATCAAAATACAAGTACTTTCCTGGTGTGAAGAATTACCATCCCCGTTTGATCAAGAGAAAAACAAAAAAGGTTCTTGCATCCCCGATGTCACCTCTCATCTTCCTTTTTTTTTTGTCCACAGAAGGTGGTGAGTGGTGAAAACAAATTTCTTTTTTTCCTAGAAGTTTGCCCCCAGTCTCTGCTTCAAGCTGAGTACTGGGACAACTGCACAGCCCAATGGTGACAGAAAACATGCCTGTCTCAGCTTGCAGTTTGTTGGTATTCATCTGCAGCACTGTCCAGATGAGCTGTATGTATTTCACTGGAGCATTTCAGTCCAAGCCAAGATGCCATGTGGTGGCAGCTCTATTCTGGGAAAGGTGTAGTTGGAAACAAACAGATTTTCATTGTACCTTTCTGATCTCCTGCCAGCTCACCTGCCTGGCAGATGGCCCGATGACAAAGAAGTGCTGACATGTAAAGTTGGAGCTGCTCAGCTGTGTGGAGGCCAGAGGATTTCTCGAGATTTTTACCCTCAGACAGACCACAAAGATGATGGTCCCTGGGCTTTTTCTCCCTGTGAGCTGACGTTTGTGGGCCTGCCCCATTGTTAGAACGTCCTGGAAATCCCAGGTTTCCACCTGAAAAGTCAACGTACTTTGGCAGCACTTTCATGCTTCTTGCCATCTCAGGACTTTGCCTTGAACATGGTTCTGCAATGTTGTTTTAAACTGGTGCAAAATCATATTTTCAAATATTGAAATTCTCCCTGAATTCATGGATGATGTTCCTTCACACAGCTCTAGTAGTAGCTAAACAAAATTTGGTTGACAGTGTTAGGATAGAAATTAACAGTGAAATAATGCAAAATGTGAACAAAGTAGTGGCCAATGCAAAATATACTGAAAAAACAAGGAATCTGAGTTCTTACCCTCTGGGTTTTGGGGCTCTGAGCCTTGTAAATTACCTTGAACACATGGCTGGTATTACACTGGACAAGTGAGTTAAGGCAATACAGGCCTAACCTGAAGCAAATGTTAGTGCATCTATTCAGCTGTGGCTCCCGTTTTCCCATTCAGTAGAACTGAATAGACACTATCAATCAGGATGAGAGTAATCTGACCTATTTTAGAAGCCTACTTTTAAAGGAGGTGACGTAAATCTGGAAGTACCCATTCCTTTCCATTAATTATAAAGGGAATCTAGTCAAGGAGCTCAGACGTAGATAACCACATCTTGTCAGATAACTCCCCCTCTTCCTGACTCAGTTCTCTGTGTACGAAGTGAGGTAATAGTATTTCCTTTCTTATCTGCTCAGATTGCATGGAGGCCCACAAAAGAAGGCGACTAAACACTTTAAAAGTGTTTATCACATCTATTTCATGTCAGTGATGTGTCACATTCTAAAAAAGGACTTTATAGGATCGGAAATTTGTGAGCGCTGACAGAAATTTTAAAAATATATTCTGGAAAAGGACTGCAAAAAGCATCTCTTCTTTCTTTCTCCCTTTTATTTTTTAAAATTTTATTTTATTTAGGGAACATCAAAATTGATCAGTTCTACTTTGGTGCTTGCTCTGAAAGGATCTATATAATAGAAGAGATAAGGTACTGGGAAGAGCCCAAGGGCCATCTGTGAGCCCAGCTGTGCTGTGCTGATTTACATGACTGAAGAAACCTAAAAGCAGTGATGAGGTGGGCAGCCAGAAAGCTTGGACTCGGGTTTGTGCACTCACTCTTGTGGAAATGCTTTCTCAATAGCATGAGACTTCAGGAGAATTACGAGAAGGGATGCCCTCTTTGGCTCAAGGAGAGCCAAGAGCCACATCCCTGTTTTCATTTCTGATCTTTGAATAGATTTTATATACAAGTCTGATATGAATCTAAATACTTTGGAGACATTCAAGGTCAGGCTCTGAGCGCCTGGGTCAAGCTGTAGATGTCCCTGGTCACGGCAGAGGAATTGGGCTGCATGACCTTTTAAGGTCTCCTCCAACTCAAAACAATTCTATGATTCTATCAGTAGAGAGACGAGGGCAGTTAGCTGGACAGGACTCTGGTGGATCTCTTCCCAGTAAGTGGCTAGGGAGGAGCAAGCTGGTGGCAGAGAGCTCTGGAGACATTCACAGCTAGCAGGGATGTCAGTGGATCCTCTATGCCACTCTGTTCCTACTGACTGGAGCTGGACTGCATAGGCAACTTGATCTTGGAGGTATCAGGCTCCAGCAGCTGCTGCTGCTGATCCATGTCTGGTGGTCTGGATTGCCTAGGATTCCTCCTTCTAGCACAGCTCTGCTACTGATCATGGGTCACATTGGATCTGCTTGCTGCCCAGGCTGGGCATGCTGCAAAAGAGGCACTGAAAGCTTGGCCTAGGAGGAATAGCTCTGGGATGATAGTTGTGTTATTGAATCTGTGTCACCGGCAATGGTTTTTACACTTGTAGATGGGAGATCAAGTCCAAGCATTTAACCATTGTTTTCTAGATGAATTATATTTAATGAAGCAGTAATCAGATTTTTAAGTTAATCAAGATTTGATTATGTGTGACATGCTCAGGGTCACAAATCTGAAAGAGTAATGTTAAAGCAATCTTCCTCGTCTGCTGTTTTTTGTGGCTAACTTGGCTTTTGCTCCATCTGATTAGAAAAATGGAATCAGATCACAGAGTCTAAATCCAGATATGTTGTTATCCTGAGAATCCAGATATAGACTTGAAATTCATTTTGTTGGGGTTACGGATTACATTGCTACTCCTTGGTCTTATAGCTCAGTCCACAAATGGTGACTCTGGTGCTTTTAGTTCAGCAGCTTCATTTGGACCCTGACAAATACATATGCCAATATGTATTTAACTTCTACAAAAGGTATTTTCCTACAAATTCAGGTGTACGTTTTTGCAGATTTACACAGAAGTCTGTCAGGTAGGTTCCCCCCCCACTGCAGTACACTCACCAAACTTCTCCACTACTTCCAAAGTAGTTTGTTAAATACTTTAAACTTCAGAGTGTGAACTTTTTGTGTGTCAGACTGCAGGCAGAATCTTGCCTTCATACGTACATACAGATACACATATATGGACGGCTCATAGAGGTTTTTTTTTTGCATGTATTAAGCCATTTTAATTTTCCTTTCAGTACAGGAAGGCCTGTATGTATGTTTCAGAACAAATGTTTGGGTGATCCAAAAGTGGAGCTCAGACATTTTCCAGATGAATGATGAACATGTAAAACAAGTAACATTACTTTTCTAAGGTCCTGGGAAGAATGTAAACCAGAGAAGAGGGATAGTTTATCAGAAACTTAAAGAAAATACTTTGGAAGGAAAGTGGGGAGAAAAAAAGATGTTTAGCAGTTGAAGTCCAAAGTACTGTGGGAGAGGCTCTTAGCATAAGAGTTCATTTACGGTACCTGGAGTGTTGATATAGTATCGCTGGACTTTGGAAGGTAGCTTTTTTAAAATTTAGGATGTGAGTATCTGCCTGCTGAATAATTCACACAATTTAAAACTCACACCTGACAAAAGATATTACATGGTACGTGTGTCTAAACTGTGCTAGACTTATAGGTAAGAGGTAGAAAAGAGTCATCTTTCTTATGAACCAAATGGATCTTCATTTTGGTTATACTGACTTGACAGACTCATTGCAGAAGAGATGTCCTCTATATCAATTATATGAAGCACACAGACATATGTATCCAGCAGAAGCATTCAGTATTAACTGTAATATGAAATGATTAAGTTACGAAAATTCAGTTACATGTTGATATTTAGAAAACCCTTAGAGGGCCAGCTGTCAGCACTGAGTTGTCTTAAGTGAATGCCGTTATTGTCAATGGAATGTTGTTAGATTTTTGATATACTCTCATAATAAAGACATGCAAATCGTCTTTTATTTAAAGTTACTATCCATAACCTAAGGCTCTGAAGGGATTGAATAGAAACACCATGAATAAAATTAAGCTTTCAGAAATAGACACTAAAGGTGTTTTGATTATTTTAAAGGAAGCTTCCTCAGCAGGCAATTGCCATTCCCTCAGCGTGATGAAAACTCTAAAGGGCAAATGAAAATGAGCAGTGAGAACCCGACCTGCATCCAAGGAGCACGTTATTGTGAATAGGACTGAGGAATGATGAGGAAAGAATGTAAATTTAAGATTGGGATTGCCCAGGATTGTTTTCCAATGCAAGGAGATTGAGTAGGTGAGCTGCCTCTCAGAGGACTGATTTAATACATCTGTTAACTTGATTTGGATCTGGAATCTTCAGAATATATTCCACTTCCTATTAACAAGATGGCCAATTTTGATTATGAGACCATTGCAAGTGTAAAGATCAGAGTGTGTTCAGACTGGCTGAGTATAAAAAATGAATGTGATGCAGTGAAAAGAGGGAAACTTGTGCCCAAATTCAAAGGTGACTAAAGCACAGAGACACAATTGATGTAACAGAAATAGTTATGATCTTTGTCTTCTTCCAGGCTGCCTTCGTCCCTCTGTTAGGCTCTTCCTAAAGCCTGTGAGAACTGACTGATTTCAATTTTGGATTCTTAGAGTCAGTGGCTTTTACGTGCAAACTGTTGGGTTGGGTAAGTGATCCTCGTTGCTAGAAAATGAAAGGATGAACTAGTGAGGAAAAAAAGATTTTGCAAGAGACAAAAAAGCCCATACAATTGAAAGAGGAATACATGTTTTCTGGGTCATTCTCTGGTGGTAGAAAGAATATGTTTGTGTTCTCTTGTGAACAGAGGATTCTACAGATGTTCATGCCTTACTCCAGATTATACACGTTGTCCAAACATTGCCTTGTGTTAGATCATGATTCATCTGAAATTAAGCCAGCATGTAAACATGGGAGAGACAGAAGTTGCATTCTTGCATGGCAATTTTCAGTCAACATTCACCTAAGGTATCAGAGACATTGCCACTCTGACTGTTCCCACAGCTGAAGGGATCTTCACATTTCTTGCTGACCAGACACTGCTCTTGACATGACTATGGAAGAAGGTTCATTTTGGTAACTGCTTCTATTTTTTTTTTTTTTCCAGAGATCAGTTGGTTTGCATAAAATGTTTGGATAGAAGAAATGATGAGTTATGTAGATTTGCAAGATATGAAACAATAAGAAAAGCAGGAGGAAGAGATGACTCCAAAAATAGTTTTTGCTGTAACAAAAGATACATGGGGGCTTCCTCACATATAAAGTGTCTCGAAGCTGCTGAACAGCTATTGCCTGCTTTTTAATATTTGGTCCTTGCAGGCTGCATTGCATCTCACTAGGGAATCCAGAGTACTAAGCAGTGATGAGAAAGCAGAGAAAAAAAAGTAAGATATTGAGAAATGGAGGCAACACAATTAAAGGCAAACTTCAAAGAAAGCTCTCCAGGTGACTAAGCAAGCTGCATCTGCTTGCAGCAGCTCTCCTTACAGCTCTGAGTGGCTATTTTCTAGATTGCTTTGGTTTATGGTCAAGGATAAGCACTCCCTCTGGAAATTACTGAGAGCAGCGTGCTACATAATCTCACAAGCTTATAAAGTTATATTTTAATTATGTTATTAAAGCTTTCTCATTTTCGTTTTTATCTGTTTACCTTCCTGATTCATCTGGATCACACTGTGCTGGAACAGGAATGTGGTTCCTCTTGAACTGTGTTGTGTGTTCATAATTGGACAGGTAATAAGAATGAATGAAACCCCCTGCCCAGAAGCAAATTGAAATTTATATTCTTTCTTCTAAAGAATTGAGGTTGGAATGGAAGCAGGTGAGGACTGTATAAATGTTTTTTAGTAGTAGGGAAAGGATGTCAACCCATCTCATTTTGCATTAAGCACCCAGACATAAGCTGGTGGGCAGAGGTTATAATCTCTGTACTCACCTTGGCATGTTCCTTCCATTCACAGTCTTCTCTTTCTTCTGATTTGAAATTAATCTTTGTCTGTCTCAAGGGGCTCATTTTGGTAGGCTAGCTTAGCACTTCCCATGTGAGAAGTTATGCCAAGTAGTTGGAAAATAAAAATAAACTCTTCTGACTCCAGGAGAAGTCGAACATAATTACTCTTGAGTCTGGGGGGAAAGAGAAACTGCATGTGCTACTGTATTTTAGGGTTGTTTTTTTTTTTTTTTCATAAGCACTATATATTATCTGCTCTGAGTAAATTTCTGATGTATCTTTCTATTATATTTGGTCACAGTTGCATTATGATCCTGTTCAGTGATTGATAGAATTCATATGAAGAGCTCACATGGTATCTCTAACTGAAATCCTCAAGTGTCCACCTTTAAAAAATGTTAATGTTCTTGTTACCAAAGAGTACAGGAGATAACGCTGCTAGTGCTTAGAGTGAGACGTAGTGCATGACCCTTCCAGCCATTGCTGCAGTTTTGCTGCAGTCTCCATTCCGTATCATTTAGTTCCCACATCACATGTGGCTGTATGACAATAGTGCAGTGACAAGCCACAGAGGTGAGCTTTAGGGATTTGTGGGAAGATTTTTCTCTGGCAGTAGAATAGGTAATTGGTTGGCTAACAAAAATGAGCAACAGAGATAATTAAATAATGCACCTTCACCTGGTCAGACCCAAATTCTCAGGAGTACATATTTAATTTGTATTCTGAGGGCAACTGTTACTATACATGGACTTATGTATAAGGTTTTTAAAAAAGAGAACTACTGGTTGTTATCTGTTATCTACTGTGAGTGAATGTTTCAAGATATTTTTAGTTTTCCTACAATAATAAATGATCCTCAGTGCTTTGATCAACCAGATACTACAGTAAAAAAAAAAAAAAAAAAAAAAAAAAGAAGAGAAGAGAAGAAAGAAAGGAGAAAAAAATTGCCATCTGTCATCTTTGGCTGATTATTTTGAGCCCTACCTTGTTTTATACATTGCAGCCCACTATTATAGGACTTGTTAACTGAGAAGTATTCTATTCCGCAAGAGTATAAATCAGTTCACCTCTACCAAGTTCACCACTGCTCAGCATGTTGAGCCATCACATCATACAAACATCTTTCCAACACAATGTCATGATTTATTAGTTCAGTCAAGTCTATTTTATCCTGCTTCCTCAGCTGAACTGGCTTGTAAGTGTAAGACTGTTTTGTGGTCTTTTTTTGTAAGTGTATGGCAAAGGAGAGGGAATAGGACTTCACTTCTCTTAACGGGAATGTGTGGTACTGAAGGACATAGTTAGTGGGCAAGGTGGAAGTGGGTTGATTACTGAACTAGACAATCTTAGTGATCTTTTCTAGCCTTAATGATTCTATGAGCAGTCCTATCTCTCTGTTTTTGGCATGAACTCTCCTGTAGTTTTTGGAGTGAGGCAGTAAGTGAAGCTCTCTGCAAGTGCCGAAAGCTCAAATGAGGCAGCAGACATTCATCCGAACAAATGCTTGCACTATTCACATGAAAAGGAATACACAGTGTGCTTCTTCCGGGGTAACCCAAGACCTTCAACCTACCATCATATATAGCACCCCCCAAAAACACACATATTGATGAAGTAGTGTCATCTTGAGAAAGGCCCTCAAAGAGATGCTATAAGTTTGCTCTGTATTCAGAGATGGAGATTATCTAAACACAGCTGCAATATTTTGCCTTCTTCAGTATTCTGTTTGAAATTTTTGTTGCTTCCTAATTATTTTTTGAAGATTATGGTGCATCAGGGCAGATAAAATAGATTCTATCCTCATTCTGTAAGTGCTGAAGTTGTCATATTCATTAATTTTCATTTTCACACAAAAAAAAAAAACACCCCACGGTGTTTCGGTTTCTCCAACAAGCAACAAGCTGATGTTTTCAATACAATTGGATAACACGATTCCAGATAATTTTTTTAAGTCTAGGTCTATTAAAACAGAGTGATTAAAATTTGGATTAATAAACATGAAAGAAACAAACAAAGATTCAGGAAATTATTAAAATCTCTCCGGTAAAATTAGATCCTTTTATGCTTTTTAAAAAGTGGAGGAATAAATGAAAATGGTCTTCCAGTGTCTATATATCCTACAAAATATCTAAATTGCCTGAGATATAATCTTGGATTTGTGCACTTAAAACTTTGGAATACTTGGAGAAAAACTTTTATGTTGTCCTCCAGAATATAAAACTTACATTCATTTGAAAGTAAGAATTACAAATAGGCAGAGATAGCAGGAAACAAAGCTTTTCTTCAGACAGCCTTTCAGAAAGGCCACTAAATGTCATCCTAAGGCTCTGAAATTTGTTACGGACATCCACTTTTAGAACGCCACATAAGATCTAAGTCATTGGTTGTTCTGTGGCTCTGTAAAATTTTTTTTGTATTTTAAATTATGTCCAAATATGAAATCAAATTGAAATCATAATCAAAGTTTTGAAAATGTTTCTTGTCCTGATTATATTTTGCTTCTCTCATCATATCCCGGTTTTAACAAGGACGTCTAGCAGAACAAAGCTATTTTTACAACAAACCAAAACCCAGGTAAGAATAGAGCATACATGCAGAGCCCCAAGGGGATGAAAAATAGGA
Organism: Pavo muticus; assembly: GCA_016647715.1. Lineage (NCBI taxonomy): Eukaryota > Metazoa > Chordata > Aves > Galliformes > Phasianidae > Pavo > Pavo muticus. Next base: position 91,072 of record JACDJE010000028.1, read on the forward strand.
ATTCAAAACACTTTTCCAGGATTGTTGGTTTTCACTTCACAGAGTGTACATTGTGCAAAAAGATACTGAATGAATCCTACTTATCTTTCCTACGCTAGCAGCACTCTTAACATAAAAAGTCATGACCATTACTCAAATACATTCATTAGAATGCAAAAAAGGAGTATAAAATTCACCGTCTTTGTTTTTTATCTAATTAATTTCTGATTTCAATTTCAATATTTCAGATTCTGTTGAAAACTAGAGGATTAGTGAATAACATTTCTACTACATACCTGCCACTTGTAATAATGTCAAAAAGCAAAGAACAAAGTGCGAATTCATGAGAGAAGTAGAAGAAAATCTAAGCAAAATATGGATAAATGAGTCATTATTTAAACTTATATTATGTGCTGCATAGGAATATAAACTAGAATCAGTCATAACTCCTTCATCTTTTCACATCCTCTATAACACTGAAAAAAAATTATTTCAGGAGATTGATGTAAACCTAACAAAGGAAAGATAACATTTAAACACTGGCAATTAAAATTGGAAGGTAAACTGCCCAGATTATTATGGTATCAACACGAGAATACAATGTGCCTTTATTATAAGAACTCCATCAGAAAAACTATTAACTGTGGATCTTAAACCTTCAGTTTTTATGTGCTAATAATTATTATTACAGGCTTGGCTGAGGCAAGCATCTAGTGTACTATAATAAACAGCTGTCATTCTCCTAGTTCAGAAAATACAGCACAACTGAACGATGAGAGACTGGAGACTGACATGAAGAAATGAAACATTTTTACGGACATCAGAAAGTTAGAAAGAAAGCATAACTTCACAAAACATCACTTGTTCATTACCTGTCCCAGAGAGTAGGTGAAGATTTTGCGAGCCTGCCCTGGAGAATTCTAGGTTGCCATAGGCAGGTTGGCACCCAGGAATTTCGTACCCTGCAGCATGAATAGAGGATAAACCATGGCTAGGTATGGCTCATAAGACATACGAGTGATAACCTAGCTAGATTTGCTGCATATCAGTAGGCTATGGAAAAATTTGGTAATATGTTACTTTAAAGCAGTATTAAGTCTACAAAACAAGATGGTGTTCCAGTGCACACACTGATCGATTTTCTGGTACAATGTATATTGTAGGTCAAAATAGGCATTTAGGATTGACTTTATCATGGCTGTAAATGGATGCTACTCCACCTACTTTTCCGGAGGAGTATTTGCTCTTAAGATTTGTGAATAAAGCCCTTTTATTTTTGTGTTGTAAAAACTCAGATTAAGCAAATTTATGCTTCATCGAAGAGGGTCACCAAAATTCCTTCTGAGCACCACAGTGAGAATATGTTTAATAGTTTTAATTAAATCTGGGCTGAGGTTCAAGTTCCACATACCAGGTTCCATGCACATCTACCGGCAGCAGAAACAATAGCTGCAAAACATTTGCTGGAAATGAAAAGCACAAAAGGAAGCAATCTGAACAAGCAATATAAGCCACAAATAACACACAGCAAAAGCAGATCCGGAGCCCTAGAAAAGGCCAACAAGACAAGCAAATTAGCAGTGAGATCTGTTGTCCAACATTAACATCAAGCAATGCTGGTAAGATTCAAAATGTTCAGTCCTCAGTCAAGCAAATTGTCACTCAAGTCAAAGATGGTTTTTCCTGAGTAAAATCTGAGTAAGAACAACAGTATTAGGCCACACAGAATATGCCAAACAGTATTGTTTTATTGCTTTGCAATATTAGAAATGCACATTAAATGCCTTGAAGGATAAACAAAATAAAAAGTAAGATTTCCCTAACTCAAGCACATTCATATTTATGAAACAGAATTTTTGCATTAATTTTCCCTCTGGTCAGTGATCACCGTACATGCAGAAAATCCTACCTTGCAGTCAATTAGTGGTGACCTTTCAGATGTTCCTATGAACACATCTTTACAGACAGGGACATGTTTCAGGACCAGTAGCTGTGCAACAGAGAGCAGCAGAGAATCTCCACAGTTATGAATAGAGAGAACTCTGCTATTTCTGTAAGTCCACGTGAGAATGTGGACTTTAAGAACTATCAGCAGCAAGATTTTTTTAGGATACTTGGAGGAAAAGAACTATGTGAATTCCAGTACATCACTCTAGTTGTGCCACTGAGTTTTCAGTGAGAAATGAAGGACTATTTCAAATATCTTTGAACTTCTGTACTGGACTTGGATTAAATACATGAAGAATCAAAGAGAATACAGACAAATAATGGATAGCTTGAAGTTTAAGTGCTGTTGTCACATGAATTTACAGCAATATTAGTTTTAATTCAAAGTGGAGCCGAGTACAAATGTCTGAAATCTGCGCTATTTCAGCATCATCGATTCTTCAGTGAGTTGTATGTATTACTTTGCATTATGTATCTCTAACAGCTTTCCTGATGTTCTCAGATGAACTATAAATCTCATAATTGATAGGTGTTGACTTACTTAACCAGTGCTGTAGTACTACTCTCTCTGTATTCATTCTCAACTATGAGTGGCAGGAAAACTGTCCATGGTAAGAATGGAGATTTGAAAATGCTCTCTATCTGTCCATCTACTTTGTATCTGCATATGGAATTGGAAACTGCTCCTAAAAATCAAATCTTAATTTTGAACAAGAATGGGGAATTCAGCCACAGGTTTTTCCAGAATCAATGGAAATTTTTGAAACCATTGCATTTTGCACACTTCTACCTAGCTCACTGAGAAATCCTCCATACTAGTTTGCTAACTTCCAAATTTTGAAATGGTTTTGCCTGGTTTTCAAATCCACAGAATTAATTAAAGTGGTGTTCTTGAAAGAAAAACTTTATCTCAGCATGGACATATCTCTGCAGTTTTCACATCCATTATCTGCTTTATTCCATGTAGCGTTTGTTAAACTAACCTCTCCCATACCTTTTATTGATACACAGCAAATAGCTTTGGTGTAGGAAATCCTGATAGAATATTTTAAGTCTATGAAGTTGTGAGATGATTTGATAGAGAGCGGAGGAGTGTAAATTCCACTTTATTTGTTTGCTCAATGTTTTTCTTGACATTTTCCAGCAGCAAGTTCTGTGTAATTGCTCCATAAATGAGCTAGTGCAGTTAAGAAAAGCTCAGCTTGTAGTGCGGTGGGTCTTACAGAAGCCCTCCAAAAAGACTTAATAACATCCTGTCTTAGATAATCAGTGTCAGTTGTAGTGAGTGTAATCACATTTTCATGTGCAAGGTTTAAAAATAATTAGTAGCTGTAAGGTTTATTTATTTGCCAGATATCCAAATACAAAACTTGATTTCTCAGCTTTTGCAATTTACATGGGATATTGTTTTACCACTGGCAAATTAGAAATCAGCAAAATATGCATACATATATATTTGTCTAAAGAAACTATGAATTTTAAAGAAAAAATAAAGGAAAATTTTCCCACATCTGTCACTGTCACTCAAACAACTATTGTAAGAAAGTTGTAACTACTGAAAAATAAAAAAAACTTATTTATTTTGTATGATTTTTATAGTCACAGTATAAAAACAGCAGTTCACTAAGGGAAAAATATCTGTCCCAACAAACTGACGATAAAGCATTTCAGATTACCAAACATTAAAATGACTTTCCATTGCACTGCAACATAGTAAAGTAACTCATTTCCCTTTCCTTTCCTTTCCTTTCCTTTCCTTTCCTTTCCTTTCCTTTCCTTTCCTTTCCTTTCCTTTCCTTTCCTTTCCTTTCCTTTCCTTTCCTTTCCTTTCCGTAGAGCCGCCTTTATCTCTCACTGGTGTGATTAAGACAGACTCCTGTGACAAGTGAGGTTTGAACTTGGACACACTTTTGTAGTAGTCTGTTTCCTTGTCTTGTCCTAGAACACTCAGTATGTTACTTCACATATTGTCTGTGGCTCATCTGACAATAATCACAGATGATAGCTGCATACATATAGCCAATTTGGAAAAATAAAAAATTGGATTTCTCAGTGAAATATGATCAGCACTTTATTTCACTGCCCAGAGAGGAGCAACTACCAATTCATTGGGTTGGGTGGCAGAAGGCCAAACCTTTCCCCTGTGAAAACTCAGAAGGATTTTCTGTAGATGGGAAAGAATACGTCCTGGTCTGATTTTAGTTTAAGCTCAGTGTATGACCTGAGAGAGATTTGAATGCCACCCTTAAACTGAGTTGTGCTATTATGATTCCTATACTTGCCCAATTTAGCCCAATTTTGCCCCAATATGAAAGAACCTAAGCAGAAGAACAGCTATTTTTGCTTCTGTTAACACCATGCAGCTATTTTAGGGCCATGCTTTTATAAACACTAATAACCATGGATGGAACATTGACAGAAAAATCTGGAAGAGCTGCAGGGGCACCTTGGAACATACTGTCACGAATCTACCTCCATATCCTGTCCTCACTGAAGGAGCACGCGGTGGTAGTGCTGATTTAGCATCACAGACTTGTGAGATGCTGTCAGCTGCACTCACTACCTACTTTCCTACCAGTCTTGCCAAAGTAGGTAACTGGCTGTCATCTTCATGGAACAAAGGCTGGGGCTGATAAAGATGTCAAACAATCCATTTTCTGTGAGGGGGTGGCAATTCTATTTCTGGTGTTACCCAGAACTATCTATGACCACAGCATTAAATAATGTAAAAGTGCTGCAGGGACTGTAACAATATATCTTCATGAATATTTTAAATACAATTTCCTAATTGAAAAACAGGCTCCTATGGAATCATGTATCCCCCTAGTTGAGTTTATGATCTGGTACCAAAATGACATTTTCCCTCATCCTTATCTTTCTTTCTACCCCACTCTTCCAACAAGCTACTGCCACGACTTCTCTTCATCTCCAGCTTCACCCACTTTTGTCTCTCTTTCTCCCCAGTTACTACAGTCCCTGCTCAACACACTTCTGGTATGGCCATGCTCCTCTTGGTACTTCAGCATTAGCTGCTGAGGTGAAAAGACCATCCCTATATCTACTCTTGGGAAGACAGATGTTATAGCAAGGTTCAACTGCCACGAAGAGTCAGGGAGGAAGTTTTGCTCAGTCTCAGAAACTCTTAGCTGGAGCATGCTCAGCTGAGCTTGATCTACACAAAAGTTAGTTACCAAGCTTACATATCTATGTTAACAACATACCTTTTTTTCAGATACTTTTAAAATGTGCAGTTCTGAGTGTTGGTAGAGATGTTATTCCTAACACCCTGGAAGTCTTCCTTGGCATATTTTAGGTCCTTACTCCAAATCAAACAGATATGAAGACTTTTTTAACGAAGAAAATCATAGTCTATTTTTTATCTATGATTAAAACAACTTTTTTTTCTTTTCAGTAGTTATATTTTTGTAAATACCTAAGCCATTTTAACATACAAATATGGCATACAGCAATCCAATTAATACAGTTAAATTTTGCAAAGTGTTAAGCATTCTCTTAATGGAAAATTGAGTGAACTCTGCTATCAGTGATGATACCAGGTATTCATAACTAACATGCCTACCTATTTATCTATATTTACTAAACCATATGGGCATTCTTTTGTGAAGTGTGCGTATGTACACACAGATGTGTATGTATGTATGCATATGTATGCAATTTAAATCCACTATCTTTGGAATATGCATGTTGCTAAGTAATATATAAACCGTTAGGGTTAAATGTTCATGGTCAGACTATAAAAACCTGAATGAATAATCATCTCTGTATTAGGCATGTTGATAGAACGGCTGTGGTATGTTTGAAGCTACCTGCAATGTTTTATTTTGTTTGTTGATGCCTTCAGCTACACGTGTAACTAAAACACAAATTATGTTCCATTCAAACACCAGGCAATTTGTTCAGTACAGGTGTTCCAAAAAGATGCAAGGATTTATGACTAAACGAATTAGCTTTGTGTTCTCAAAACGTGAACATTTCATACCCTTTGTGAACAGTTCCACAGGAGAAGACATGAGTTAATAGGTTTTACATAAATTTCTTTTAATTAGAAACTGGTTAAAGCTCTCAAAAGAATCCCTGGAAGCAGTTCACATTATTTCCAAACTTTTACTGATTTTAGCAACTGTTAGTTTAGTTTGCATATGAATATCCATCATTGTCTTCAATCTAGCTAGGCATTACAGCACAATCCAAGATTATGTGAATATTTGTAAGGTTGGCAATAACTTCTCTTGGTATCAATGTTGCATTTTATTGCAGCTATATGACTTCATATTCTGTCAGTCTTTAAACAGATGAAATATACTAATAGAACTGGAATTCAACAGCTAGCTGAGTGCACTGACTATTAAATTTTGGGGAAAGAGAAACAGGTGCAGAAACACTCCCTCCTGCAACTAAGGAAAAATATGATAGGAATTAGTCATTCGGTATCTGCATGGAAATAATAATAAATTGGTAATCATATTTCATTTTGAATTTCCTACTTGAGAAGCTGATCATCTGCTTACTGTGAAAAGCATAAGCTAGCTTGACTGCCTTGCAGCTTAAAAAATATTGCTATAGAAGAAAAGCAGTCACACTTTTCAAGGTTATAGATCATCTTTGCAGCGCAATTCAATGACAGTTGATAGTTTGTACACTGCTTAAATGCATTCTGTTATTTCCTAAGGGAATTAATAACCATAAAAATACTGTATAGATGCAAAAAATATACCTGTTATCTGTAGATATTTCTCATCAGAAATACTTGCTTACGTGTTTTATATGTTCCATGAAGTTTTAGTTTTAGTAATGGCTCTCCAGTGCTGTCAGTGATAAGAGCCAATGACTTCACTGAGGCATTTATTTTGAGGGTGAGTTTTTGTGTGATGGCAGAATCCAGTTTTCATGAGGAATGTTTTTCCATGTGTACAAAAGCAAGTATCAGACTGACCTAAGGGCTGTCCTTCCTTACATTTCCACTTGGCTCTCCTCTTTGACTGGTTGAATAAGTACTTATCATGTAATTAGGCCAACATTAACCACTTTATGCTAATTTATTCCTATCATAAAAGTTTTCCTCCAGCATCTCAGTCGCAGCTCCATGTCTAACTCCTTCCTATGGTTTTACTTCAGGCAATAATGTTGCTCCAGTAGCCCTCTCTGAGGGCCCTTAACAAAACCATGTTGTTTCAACATGGAAAACATTTTGGGGTTGCTGGTAGTAGGTATCTGGACAAGAAGACCTCAGTCTCTAGAAATGAATTTTTATGTCTAAATAAGAAAAATTTAGAGAAAATAGTTTGGTTTTCTAATATGTAAAGACTACGGATGCTCAGAACATCAGCTGCATAAAATCATAGCACACTAAAAGCTACCTTAAAAGTACTTTATTATCAGCTTAACTGTCCCTTTTCCTTGTCCTTTTTTTTTTTTTTTTTTTTTTTTTTTTTTTTTTTTTCCCTCAGTATTACTTGAAGCCTCTAAGTTTGAGAGCCTTGGATCATCACTGACTCATGTTGTACTCCAGAATATGGACTACATAGAGGTATTTTCTAAATATATGAAAGTATTTACTGCAGACATCAGCTGTGCTTGTATGTATATTTCATACCTTTCCAAAATCCAAGATGACATTTTTAAGTAGGCATAGGAATGTGTGAATGAAATCATACTGAATAAGGAGCAGGATTAACTTTACTGAGAATAGCAGCTCTTTTGTGTACTTTGTTCTGCACTTGCACAGATCCAGCAGTCCATGACTGATGCCTCCAGAGAAACTGAAAGAACTAATAATTACGAGACATCTTTTTAAAATAGCACTTGCCTTACGTGATAAGTACGATAAAGACAACATTTCAGACTGGAATATTTTAATCGTTTCACCTTGGATGTCCTAAATTAAATCTGACAGATCAATAACTTTCATTTTCACACTGAATACACAGGCTAAAGGTCTGTTTTCTGAGCAGTTTCAATAAACTATTGGGTGAGGTGTTTCAGCAAGAGAGGGAAGTGCTCTCTCTGGGAATATTGTCACAGTCACATGTTTTCGAGACAAGAATTCTTTCTGGAAGAGACATAGGTAAAAAGCATTTTTAGGAGACTTAAAGTCTTAGAGTATCTTAGAGAAAAAACTCAAAACAAAGGTGCTTTAGGTCAGTTCACAAAAAGGAAGACAGAATGTGGCCACACTTTTAAAGATAAGTGGGAGGAGAAATAATTATTTATTCTAAAGAAGAGTGTTGGCTTAAGAACAAGTGAGCAGAACTGTCCATGATTACATTTCCTTTTGGAAATTAGAGATTTTCTAATGATGGAACAACATGATTCTGGAACAGCTTTGCAATAAGAGTAGCTGACAAAAAAAAACCAACAAAACACAAGAGCACTTAGAAGATGGAATATGCTGTTGCCTGTAACTGCAGATAACTGTTCCAAAATGTCCATGCTCCTAAATGCCTTTTTTCCTAAATTGCTTTTTTCACAAAATGGCTATTGTCAACAGATTTAATAATGGATCTCAGCCCTTCCAGATCTTACTCCCTTCAGTCAAGTAAATTGGTACTTGTGGGAGATCAGAACCAAGCACCAGCTCAGAGCTGCCAATGACAGGATTCAGAAAGAGAGGAAACCTCATGGAGAAGGCGCATTTCATTCTACATTTCAGAGCCTGATGCAGCTAATTAATTTGTCATCTGCTTTCAACTAGCAACCCATTTATCAGTCCAACACTTTCACTTGTATACAATACAAATGCACTGAAACAGAGCAGTTGTATTTTGAATTGAGCATACTATGATTACGAAGATAATATTTAGAGAAACATTCCGAGGATGCTTCCAGGCATCTTAAAATCAATAGAAATGGTGAGTATTCTACATCTCTTCAGATTTTGCTTCTGCTTTGTCTACATAACCCTTATCTTTTACCCCTGAAGAGAATGGGTGCATTCCCTGTGGATACATTTCAATATCTCTTTTGCTGAGAAAATTAAGCATGGAGTGATCCACTTCAGAAATCTGCTCTCTGGAGAATTGGTAAATATGCATGTAAACAACAGCCCTAAAGTATATGAAATATTTTTGTGTCATACTTTGGAGGTTAGATGAAGGAATTTTAAAAAAGTGAGAGATTAGATTTCACTCCAGAAATTGTTTTTCTTTTTCCAACTGCTCGGAAACCAGTCAGGTCCTCCTCCCCTGTCTGCCACCATAGTTTTAGATTCTTTTTGCTAAACTCAGTTCTTAGAGAAGAAGTTATTCATCTCTGACTGTACCTCTGATGAAGTAATTCAGTGGAATTTCCTGGGTCGGTTGGCATGGAGTTTATCTCTTGTATATCCATAGAGGTTATTTCAGTCCATCTTACACTCAGTGGGGCTATTTGCAATTGTTTCTTTCTGGTTTTCTGTGTCTTCCATTGTAAAGGACAGATTTTCTGTTGTCTTAGGGTATGCTACATTCAATTTAAAGGCACTTATCTATGTCATGCACTGCTACATTGGACTCTTGGGTATGTCAAATAAACAATTTGGCTCCCTCTGTAGAGAAAATTGCTTTTACCATTTGAATGGGTCTCCTACCCATTCCCTTTCTCATCTATTTAAGGTATTAGTTCAATGAGGGAGGTGAGTCTCTTAGGATTTGGGTGAAACAGCACACAGTTTAACAACTCCTTATCTCAGTATGGGACTCCAAGTGACAACAGTTAAGAGAAAATTTGAGACGGATTCTAGGAGGGTCACTAGAGTTGAGGATCTTTTGCAAAATCAAGAAAAAGGAAGGAAAAGACAGTATCTGAAAGATGCAGAATTTGAGATATGTTGAAAACAGCCCAATATTCTTGGATTTGTCTGGGGCTGAATTTCAGACTAATTGGAAGACTTGAAAATTGTATTATCCTGAATACTGCTTGAAGCCACAAAAATGTCAATTAAAATGTTGAATCTGGAATATACAGGAGCCAGGCCAGGCTCAGAACTAAAGGCAATGCAGATTTTCACCTCCCATGGATGAGTGCTGCCAGGAGAAGGGGCAGTGTTGGGATGGAGAAGCCAGCATGGTGCCAGGGCCAGGGGCAACAACCGCTGCTTCTGCAAAGAGATGAACAATAGTTTTCAGACTACTTCCAGCAGCTTTTCTCTTGGCAATAGCAGTGGCAGGTTTCTGGCAGAGGCAAAGCAGACAGATGCTCCTGCAACTGCAGACTTTGTCTACGTCTAGAGCTGGCTCTGCAAATCCCATTCTATTTATTTTAGAGCTTGAAACATATAGTATACCTGGCACAAGGCCCATCCTATGTTTTGAATGTGCTTTGGGGATAAAAAGTAGCTATGCAAAATTGCCAGGTGTGAGCAATCAGAGCACAATTACATCTATTATGAATTGAATGAATTATCTCCTTAAAAAAAAATACTAAGTGTTATGGAACACGTCTCATTTAGCAATTATTTCAGGTGAGTCTTCTCACTACTTGGCTAACTCCTGCCATGCTTTTCACACTTCCTTTTGAATGCCAGAACTGAGTCTGTTGCACAAAGCAGTTTCAGCCTTTATCCAGATGCACATCAGTGAGTCATGGGCATGAGACTGTTTTATTCAGTACTGACAATGTCAAAGTAAGATAACAATAAACTAATGTATACTTTTAAAGCTGCAGAGATATAAATGCAGATCATGGAATGGTGAGGATTCAAAGATACAGAAAAGACCTCTCATATGGAGAGCATCAAGCTTTAAAGGTGAGACAGGCTCTGAAGTAGTACTTGGCTGAAGCTCAGGTGCCTGCCTTCGATGGAGGAATATAGAAGGGTTGTTCTCTCCAACCAGTCCTACAGTTGCCTACATTTGGGACTTTGGAACTCAATGGGAGGCTGGACAGACACAGAGCTACCTGATGAAGATGTACCCAGAGACTTCTGCTGTTTGCAAGATTGTACTGTGAATGATGATCAATGGCTCAATGTTCAGTTAAGGATATTGGGTAGTGAGACACTGGCATAGGTTGCCAGGGGGGTGACAGATGCCCCATCCCTGAAGACAATCAAAGTTAGTTTGAACAAGGCTCTGAGGACCCTGATCTAACTGTAGATGTCCCTGTTCATTGCAGGGGAGTTGGGCTATATAGCCTTCAAATGTCCCTTCCAACTCAAACAATTCTATGATTCTATGACTCTTGAGGCAATTGAGTGACTGCATTTTGTGACCAGAATATGATTTGGGTCAAATATCAGAAGAGCAAGAATGTGCGACTTTAGGTGCAGTAAGCTTATGCTATCCAGGCTGTGCAAATAATTGACATTTCAGTAACTGTTTTGGATTTGGCTGCCCAGTGCAATTGATAGCTAATTGGACCCCAGGTTTGTAAAACTATTAACTTCTTACAGTACAAACATGGAAACCAAAAGGTCTGATCTGGTAGCTGATCCCTTTGAATGAAAAAAGAACACTTACAGGAAGCCAGGAAGGCAAAAATTACAGTAAGATAGAAGGGCCAAGGCACCTGGAAATCTGGTTCTTACATTTGCTAGATTTAATGATGCTAAGTGATTAGAATCAAATTCCCATCTCAGCCAAAAGTTAGCACTGTAATACTCCCCAGTGTAGACTGCGGCTCTGAGCCAGTCTTGAAGGAGTTGGAAAGCATCTTGTAGCCCGTATAATCAAATCTTCTAGGGATGCAGAGGTCAAGTGTTGGGGTGAGCTATTAAAAGGTGAACCTGTGAATACAAGGCTGTACTCTATTCAGTCTCAAGTAATTACAGAGATTTTAATTTTCCCACAAACCCTGCTAAAAGGTATCTCTTTTGCCAGAAATGTGCTACTACTTAGTAGCTGAGTAATGCTTTTTCTCTCTTTGCAAAGCCCCAGGCTACTGCCTGTTCCAGACCAAAGCCGCAGCCTCTTGGCTCCCACAAGCATAGAAAGCAGTGGTTTAAACCAGGGTAGATCAAAGACTTCTATCTAGCTAAAGGAACTGCTTTGCTTGAGTTTTTAGCTGGGGAAGGAATCCTATCTGATAAACAGACACCACAGCTCAGCTCAGCTGATAAAAATGTCAGGGACTGGGCAGCATTTGGTCAGCAAGTAGGCATTCCCCCTCCAATTATCTGGCAGTGTCCTAAGTGGTGCTTGCAGAAGCTGGTGACTATTTATTAATGTTATTACTGTCTGCAAGGAACTCCTGGGAATGTGAGATGAGAGGAGAGAAAGAAGCGCTAAGCAGAATGATGTTATGGACATGATTAAGGTAGCTCAGATATGAAAACAGTGAGTCCTATATTATGAGATAGGTAATCCGTAACAATTTGGGTTGTTTTCTTCTTATTGTGGCATGTTCTCTTTGCTTTCTACAAAGAGAATTTCTAGAGCTGAAGGGTTATCTCTTTCCAGCTTCATTAGTGTTATTTGTACATTGTTCATTTATCCTAACATCCCTGTGATCTCCTCTGCATAATTAGAGCTGTGAGTACAAAATCAAGAAAGGTTTAACTTTCCCATGCTTTTGTATTTCTTAAATACAGCACAAGATCACAGAAGGGACTGCAATTCGTGTTCTGCCTATCTAGTAGCTATTCTGAAGGAAGGGTTGCAACCTTGACTATCACCAGGGGCTGCTTTGACTCACAGGCACAACTGGTAACATCTGAGCTTGGTATTAGAATTCAGATTCCTTTCTAACGTATTTTTCTATTTTTCTGCCTCTGAATATAGTTATACTGTGCATCTTGTTAGCTATTTCAGCAGCCGCTATTCACTTTCCTTCAATCTATCAGTCTTCTTTAGGAAAGAAACTGCACTCTTCCGTTGCTACTGAAAGGGCGAGGCTGGATCTTGGCATCTGTTCTACACCTTCAGATCCTTCAGATGGCCTATCGTAACTATTCACAAGAGTACCGAGTTAAGGTCTTTATAGGTTGTTCTAACAGACCTTTTTCTTCCTGACTCTCTTCCTCTTTTGCTAAGTGTATTTTAGCATCATTTCCAAAGTTCCTACTGGCAACTCTCTCCTTGCTGAGAAGTGACATCCTTTCACGGTCTAACGCCCAGTGCCTTGTTCCTGTCTTGTTTTTGTATGTTTAACAGCTCCAGACATCTTGGCAGGAGGACCAGAACATGCTCACTATCTGTATTTCTTGGCCTCTTTCTGATAAGACTGAGAGTTCCTTTGCTCTCTATGGACCTCTGAGTGAACAAAGCAGAAGGGAAATGCAAAATCTTGCTCTCTTTCTCCCTTACTGTGATCAAGTGCAACAAGAATGGCAGTTCCTGCACTCCTGGGAACACACATACTAAACTGTTTGAATAGCAAGTAGGGCATGAGTCCAGGCCTAACATTTGCTTGCAGTGCTGGTCAACATCTAGGAAAGATCCATGGAGAGTCTTTGGATGATTAAAATTTAGGTTGAACTCCTGCTTTGGTGAATTTAGTCAGTAGGAATTTTGGTATGTGTTTTTTCTGACTTATTGTCAGTTGATTTCTTTGAACTGTGGGCCACTTCTATAGACAAAACTAATGCTTTGCAGTCCTTTCTTATGGTATGACAAGAGCTTTATGCTTTTAGGTAAATTTTCAGCTTACAAGTTACATATTTATCCCCTGGCAACGACATGAACTACTACTTTCTGAAGGCTATCCCAGGTGATTAATGATTATCTCTATTGTCTCACATTAATCAGACCTGAGTTAGCAAAAAAAATATCATCAAAATAAACCCAACAAACTAATGAAAACCAGTTAGAGTGCTCTGATATTTGGCACTCTTTCACTGTTTTTCTTTCTCAGAAGCTCTTCCCCTACACCATTTGTTTTGGGGAATTAAACTGAGATGAGGCTATAGAAGTGAGGACTGAGAGAGAAAAAGGAAAACTTTAAAATTGACTAGTGATGAGTTCAGTTAACTGTGCACATTTCTGGTTTATAGCATGAGTTAAAAAGAATTAGTACACTGAGTGTCAGTACTAAGCATGGGAATAGCTCGTTAAAACAAATGTGGTTTTTATACTCCTTGTCAAAAGTTGTGTGGCCATTTCAACCAATGTTAAATACTTCGTTAAAGGTTATGGACGTTGAATGATTCCAGTACAAGTGGGAAAAAAAATTTTAAACAAGCAGAGGTCTCTCTGGATTTCTATAAATACGGGGTTTGCTTTGTGATGGTTGTCAGCAGTTTTTTGGTGTGCATCTCAACCCCTTTCTATTCATTTGGACCCCACAAGGTAAACAAATACTAAAAACGAAACAGGAAAGGTGGAATACAAAGAAAATGCAGTTAATGGATTTATTGAGCCCACTTGATAATGCTGAAATATATTTCGCTTATTTTTATAGCCATTCATTCTGTTCAGGTTTTGTAGTATATGGCAAATACCACATAAGTGAATAAAGAAGCAAATCTTGTGTGCGAATGGAAATGACATACTCTAAAATTAACTTGTCTACCGTGGCACAGAAATATATTATACCGAACAACTGGTCCCCTTCTCTGGAAATTGAATTTAAATACAAATTAAATATGACAGCTCTTATTTAAAATGGATAGTCCCATTGATTCAGAAGATGGAAACACAAGAGTACCCCAACTAAAGTCAAACAAGGAGCAGGAAGTTGAATCACCATCAGTGCTGGGGAGGTAGCACAAGCGACAAAGCATACTGGGGTACACTGCCAGCAGTGCCAACATCCAGGTATGTGACTATCCTGCTCTGAAGGCAGCAATGAGTTTTAGGAGGGTTTTGCTAGTACACCTTGACCTGCAGGTTAGTCAGTGCAGGTAGGCTATGGGGACTGAGCTCTACCCCAGTATTTATTGAATTCTATCTGAATCATGCATCAGAGATACCACTGGCATTAGGAGATGAAGAAAGAGGTGCCTGATATAGCTTCTCAGAAGGTAATTGGCAGTATACAGCATGTGCTTCTCCAGATGATCTGTGATGGAGAAGGTTCTGAGGAGTTTACATTTAGAGAGGCTGGACTGGAACAGAAAGGTTAAAGAACATTTGGTGCAATATGGAGACAGAAGAGTACACCTGTTCCTCTCTTCATCAGTTTTCTAGGCAGTTGAGCCTCCTCACACACTGTGCTGAGATGTTTGTTGCCTGGGGTAGCCACAGACTCCAGCTGAAGCTCATTTGCCCTTTGCATTATGGGAAACCAGCAGCTGAGTGAACTCCATTTATCACTCCCTCCCTCCCTCCTAAGGGAGAAATCTATTTCCCTATAGAGCCTGCCAGAACCAGTAAAATCTAAAATCAAAGTTTTCTAAAGACAGACTTTAGGCTGAATCCTCAACTCATGGGATTAACTTGGTTGAACCTACAGCAATTGTACTAGGTAAGCTTTTGACTAATGATATTTCATGCTACCTTAAAAATAAGGATTTTGTTATGGCCTGGGGTATTGTTCTTCATCCTGTTTGTTTAGTGTTACTATGTGTACTTGGAAGAATATGAACTTGAAATATTTTAACTATCTGTGCTCTTGGAAAAACAGAGTGAGGCATCATTTGTGTGAAATACTCTATTATACTACGTTAAATGAGAAGCTTTGGTTAAATTTGAGTGCTTAAGAGTAAGGCTGTGTGTAGAATCTTGGATAAATCTGTGTTGTCAGATGAAAAATACTTTTCTTTTGGTAAATGACAACCATGAAGGCTTTGATCAAGTAATATGCTTTGGACCATTATTTTTCAGTTGATGTGCTTTTTCTTACTCTTGATTGGATCTCTTTTTATGTTCTATAGCAAGAAATCCTTCTGTTTAATAAGAGAGGTGGAGTAGCAGTGTTTTTCTGTTGTAGCCCTGAAGCACTTTGTGTATATGCAAATGCTAAATAAGCAAACTAGAGGACTTTCAGATATGTGTTGTGGTGAATTGTTTGTAAATATTTGTTGGGCCAAACCACCACTGGTGTTTTGGCCAGTGGACGAGTACATTCCTGCTATCAAATGAATACTGCATGGTGTATTTGAGACAGATGTGATATCGCATGCAGTATTTGCAGAACGCAAGAGAGGCGCTTCGCTTTTCTAGTTTCCAGTATTTTGGTGAATATAATGCTGTGGAATACAGAACCAATGTAAGGAAGGCAGATTTTGGGTTTCTAAACTATGGGCATCTTCTGACTCATTGTTTTGTGTGGATGAGGCACAGCAACAAAATTGTAACGGACACTCAGTATTAAATTGCATGGGTTCTGCTGCTAGTCATAAAGGTTAATGGCTTATTGCCCTCATTTCCTTCCTTCCTACTGTTCAGTGGTAAAGGAAGATCATGCTTGAAGAAGTATTGGATCTCTCTTTTAGTGTGCAATGTGAATAGAATATGGGCTATATATAAGAAGATAAACTATATATAGTAGATTCTCTTCCCTCCTGTACCATATATATACACACACACGTATATCTTATCCTTCAGCTTTTCAACTAGCCTTAAAATCTAAAAAGATGAAATCTAAAGAGAAAACGAGGCACAAAGATATACTTAAACAAAGTTTCACAAATTTTACAGTAATGAAAGACTGAAATAAGTACTCTGGGCTCCCAAGAACTTGTTCCATGCTATCATGTTATATAATCCATGTAATCAACTGATCTGGATTTTTCCTAAAATGAATTTCATCTTAGTCTTTAGCCCTACTTCTATGGTTACGATTGCAAGACTAAATATATGCCTTCTTAGTTCATGCTTGCTTCTTTTTATGCCTGTGCTGTACCTTAGTTTCAAGTGTTTATCTTTGCTTCTGTTTGTCCGTGGTTTCTTACCTACTTACAGGTGACAAGACAGAAGAGGGTGAGAGAAGGCAACCAGAAAAGCAGGATGGAAATAAATGAGATCTAACAAGAAATCTCCAGGCAGTGGAGGTCTTTAGAGGCTTTGGAGACTGACCTTATCTTCTTTGTTCTAATGCTAGTAGTATTAGTTTAAGTCAGCTGTATCTACTGATTCATGAGATTTGGTTCCAGGAATGGCAAAAGTCTAGCTAAGGGAAACGCAGGAACACCCTAACACCTAGTAGGGGGTAGAGGTGACTGAGGACATCTAGATTGTTGCGGGGGAGGTCTGTCCAGGAGATATGTGAGATGAATAGTACTTTTTGCTGAAGACTGATCTCTTCTGTTTGAACTCCGGATGTTTGCTTTTACTTTAAAGCAGGTTTATAATTTCAATAATGTCATAGTTTTTTTAGTAGTTTTTAACGTTTTGGTTGCCAGCACCCTTCTTGTGCTTTACAAATGAAATGTTTGTTTACTGCTCCCAACTTCAGAGTGCTTTCATCACTGCAGTAACAAGACAATTAGGTTTTTAAATGCGCTGTATCTCCTAGTGAGGATGAGAGAACTGAGCCAAAGAGACTCAAAGTCCAGTGCCAGAGCCTGGTGGGAGATGGGCTCTTCTTGGTTGCCTGTGTGCTGTTTGTGTGCCCTTTTCCCCAGGTATCTGTGGTTTTGCCGTGCTCTGCAGGTGGGCCTTTGGGGCTGGCAGTAAAAAATAATAAAAAAAAAAATCAGAAATTATTCCCCTTAAACAGAAAAGCTTTTCCTGAACAACGAGACTGTGTGCTGCCCTCAGAAGAGACCCTCCCTTGGTTTAAGCTATGGCCCTTTCAAGGAAGAGGCCTTGTGCTATAGCAGAAATATATGTATAATGTTAAACATCAAATCACCAGAGGACTTCTAATGTTTCATTTATAGCACAGGATGCAACTATTTTTTTTCTCAAGTAATATATCTCAGCTGAGGAGCTGACAAAGTGAGTCTGAGATTATTAATTTTTTTTCCTGCCTTGCAGGTGCTTTTTTAATCCCTTCTAGTCCTATGAAAAATCTTTGATCTTGTGATGTATTCTCATGAGCTGCCCAAAATAATATCAAATAAATTTTTAGAGAAGTGACCTTTGTTCGTGTGAAGTCCTCTGGCTTTGCTGGTCGAGTGAACCTCGACCAGCAAAGGTTCAAAACTCTGGCAGCCTTTGGCTGTACTTTTTCACTTTGAGTGGTCCTATTGACTGCTGGACTCGGTTATGACACTTTCCTTCCCTTCAGCACCAGTTATTTTCAGGCTGCTCTCTGAAATTCTCTATGGCTTGTTTTCATCATCATGCTCAGAGCTCTTGCAGGTGTATGGAGCCACAAGCAAGTAACCTTCTCTCCTCTTGTAGTGTAAATCCAGTACAGAGATGTTCAGGCAGAAAACCTTTACTTTGTACTTAGGGGAAATGGTGTTTTTGGATTTTGTGAGGTCGGAGTGAACAAGAGTGTTCAGGAACAAAATTCAAACTGAAGATTTATTTCAGGCTGTGTTGCAGGTGTGCTGACTGGAGCTATGGAGACATGTGAACAGGGATTTTTAAGATGTTCTCACAAAAACAAATCAATATATGCTACTGTGAGATTTATTTTTTTAGTCAGAGGCTTCATCCTCTTCCTTCCTGATATGGTGCTTTTATAAGCAGAAATATATGTGAATAACGTAGGGTAAGAAGGAGCAGTGATGGAAATGCTGATTACACAACACGGAAAGACCTATTGATGGACAGTGCATCCAGTTTTGCATGTTTAATTATTTTCCATTTTGTTCAGCTTGCTTTATAGCCTTGACTTGACATGCTTCTTGCTTGCACATGTGGACAATGAAATAAAAGTGAAGTGCTCTGAACAATTATTGACTCAAAGAAATGTCATATACTACTGTTAATAAGTTTCTGGATGGACAGCTTGGTAGGTTTTCTTTTTTTAAAATCATTATTTTGTTTTGCAGCATGGGGTACTTAAAAACTATACCATGAACCATACCATTTGCATGCCTGTTGTAAAACATGACAGTCTTCTCTCTATTATTAGTAATGGTAGTGCCTTAGCAGTGCTAGCAGAAGTGATTGGAAAAGCTGTCTGTGTTGGAATGAAGAATGTCAAAGCTCGGTTCCAAGCAAAAAACAATTTTATACAATTGCAAGCCAGACTTCAATTAATTTTCTCCCTAGCTTTGAGCTGTAGCTAATCTATGCACTTGCAGCATACCTATTACAGCAACGTTTAGACAATTTCAGATTTGGTGCTTAGAAGTGTTTAATATTTATTTAACTAATTGGAGAAAATACAGGCTACCCACTTCCATAAAGGAAAGGGCAGAAATTAATCGAGGAGTAACTACATTCTGAAGTACTAGATCAACCAAGGTAAAATGGAGTTTTGCACGAAGATTAATTATGCTCTCTGCTTCCTGTTGAGTAATTACACTCAATAAAAATCATTCCATGCAATTCAGTACAGGCTACAATTTCAGTGAGTATTTAATGGCATGTGATGGACTGAGATGTATAAAATAAATCGGGGTATACAGGTAACTTTTACAAGTCTGTTCCATTTGCTGACTGAGAAGAGGCTTGTTTGTGGTAAATGTGGGGCCTAGATTTTTTTGGGGGAAAAAAGTATAAAGAAAGTGCAGCACTTTTCTGGCAGCTGGGAAAATCTTTCCCCCTGAGAAACGGCTCTCAAATGGAATTTCTTTCTCTCCCAAGTGACCGCA
Organism: Pavo muticus; assembly: GCA_016647715.1. Lineage (NCBI taxonomy): Eukaryota > Metazoa > Chordata > Aves > Galliformes > Phasianidae > Pavo > Pavo muticus. The sequence goes on from JACDJE010000028.1 coordinate 110,528, forward strand.
TCCTGAGGAAATAAGTATTCCAAGGATGGGAGGGTTTGCTGGGAATGGACAGGGAGAGATGGTGGCATGAAGGAAGAGATGGAGTGTGTTAGTAAGCAGGAGTAAGGGGAACTGAGACAGTGGCCCTTCTTTTGGGTAAGATAATATACTCTGTTATCCTGGATAAATGCTGACCTATAATCTATCTAGTAGTCCTAAGCACTTTCTTTCCTTAAGTGCAGTTGTTGTCCTTTTGCAATTTTGGTCTAGTGAACTGGTAATATCAAGAAGAGTTTAGAACTATTTAGAACATTTTTATGAATCTTAACACCACATAAGACTGACTAAGGAAAATAATACGTACATGCATTCCCCCTTCTCAACTTGGTTTCCTATGGTGCTGGAGAAGACTTTTCTGAGACTTCTGATAACGTTCCATCATTTAATTTGTCCTAGATATGAATGTTCTCTTGGTATCAGCAAATTCATTTGCTGAGCCCCCCTGCTGTGAGGGGATGCTGCCCAAAGTATCCATCAAACCTTCCTACTCCTTTGCTCTAAACAACTGGGGAAGGAGAAAACTGGCCAGAAGTTGTTTGCTTTCCCCACAAATCTTCTGAGGTGCTCCTCACTCAAAACTGTGGTAACTGAAGTGCTGGGTGTTCTGAAAAAGTACACCCAAACACCGGTCCATTGTGTTCTAACTCAACATGTCTGATTTTTGTTAAGCAATCCATATTCTGATATTTTCTGGAAATCAACTTTTTTGTAGGTGTTCTGATATTTACTTATCAGGTTCATACACTGGCTCTTAGCTTCATTCTTACACAAAAACCTAACTGTAGTACGAGCAGATGTGGAATAGTCATCTACTTGATCTAGCACAAATATAGTGAGTATATCTATGTATAAAAAGTGCATGTTCTCTTCTGCCCACAATTTAAACTTTATAAAGGGGAAAACAGAGCTTGCAACAGATATTTCCTGATAGAAGCGCTGTTTCTTTTTGGCAAACACTTTTCTTTGAATGAAATATAATCATATGTTTTTGCAAATAGCTCTTTGAGCTTGAACTTTATCAGAAACTATTCTACTAGATTACATTTTTTGGAGACAGGACGGGTGTGAGAAGGAAGTAAATATTTATGTCCTTAAATATAATTGTGCTTTCTTAAAACAAATAATCTACATGCATTTCAGTTCATACAGATGTCCTTCAAACTCTGACACTGCCAAAGAGTATTCCACTTTACAAAGGATCTAGATGATAGGAATCAGAATAAATTAGACTGGAAGGTGACTCCGGATATCATGAAATCCAGCCTCTGGTTCAAAGCAGATTGAGACAGATCAGGATGCTCAGAGTCTTGTTCAGTAGTATTCTGAGTATATACAAGGATGGAGGTTTCAAAAGCTCTCTAGGCAATCTGCATCACCCTTCCTCTCCCCTATGATCTAGTTTCAGGCCATTGTCAAAGGCGGTGGAACTAAACCAGACTGAAATACACATGAAGAAAAATGCTATGTAATAATATATTTGCTTAAAAAAAAAAAAAATCAAAATANCCCCAAATTAATGATCCTATAAGTTTTCACTCGTGCTGTTCTTAACAAGTAAAGGGAGGACAGGATGACAGTGAAACACAGAATGTGTTACAGAATGGCAGACTGCAGGACTCCTTTGCAATTTCTAGTGGAAAGTTTTGTTAAACTTCATTTCTTGGTTATCCTTGAGAGCTAGATGTGCCCACCGAATGACTCACTGAGTAGACCCAGCCTTTTAGAACAACTTATGTGGCTTTTAGCTTGTCTTGTTTTTTTTTTTCCTTTGTCAATCTGATTAGCTTCTGCCAGGCCTGAAGCTTCTTTCATCCACTGAGGGTTGAATGGCTGATTTTCTGTCATGGGATTCCATGCACATTGTTCCATTTTGTGACAGAAGTACAGCTGCTGGGATACAGTAGCAGAAGCGTTGATGAGGGCACCATTGGAAAGGGAACTGAAAAGAAATCCCTGCATGCTTAACTTTTTAGTGCCTTGAATAGAATTTGGCTGACACATGGTGAAAGGCTGACCACTTCCACTTTTTAGGTTAATGGAAAATTTCTTCATAGCTTTCAAAATAAATACATTGGTAAGGAGAAAGCACATCATAGAGCCGTAGAATTGCCAAGGTTGGAAAAGACCTCCAAGATCCTCCAGTTCAACCAGCCACTAACATTTCCCCACTAAACCATGTCCCTTAATACAACATCTAAATGTTCTTTGAACACTTCCAGGGATGGTGACTCTGTCACCTCCCTGGAAAAGCCATTCCAGTGCTTGACTGCTCTTTTGGAGAGGGAATTTTTCCTGATATCCAACCTGATCTCCCCTGGCGCAACTTCAGGCTGCTCCCTCTAGTTCTATCTCTAGTTACACAGGAGCAGAGGTTGACTCCCACCTTGCCACAATCTCTTCTCAGGTAATTGTAGAGAGTGATAAGGTGACCCCTGAGCATCCTTTTCTCTAAACTGAACAATCCCAGTTACCTCAGGCATTCCTTATAAGACTTGTGCTCCACACCCAGCAGTAAAAGCTTGACTTGTGCTGTTATAGTACTGATGTGGCTACGGCTTCAGGAATGGTCAAGACAACAGCGTTTCTCCCAGCTGTGTGCTTTTTGGCTAACTCATCTCAGGGCAGCTGCAGCATATAGTCATTCTCATTCCAATCTTGTTGTCTTCAATATTTTTTAATTGGATGCATGACACCTTCTCAGCTAAAGCAAAATGCCACAAGCAAACAAGGTGCTCAGTTGTGAGGAAAAGCAGCCTGATTCTTCAACCCCGCATAGCTGGAATGTGGTGGTTTTTTTTTTNTTGTTTCTTTTTGTTTCTTAAGTGGAAGAAAATAAGTCTTTCTGGCTTAGCATTATTTTTAGGAAGAACTTTTAAAAGTACATTTTAGACTCTAGTGGTGCTTGGAAATGGCAGTCTGTATAAGCATATGCACACAATTACAGTGCACCTCAGCCCAATGCTGAATAGGTGCAGCTTTAGGACTGTTTCCTTCACAGAAACCACAAGAAGCTAGAGAGAAAGATGGGCATCCAATTAATCTGAAAATGAAGAAAAGGGACCAGGAGTGCAGGACTCCTGTTGCTGAACTCCAGATCTGGTATGCCTGTGGGCTGCCTGATAACTATGAGCTTGGAATTGTCCTCCATAAGCTCTTTGATCCTGGGCTAGGGGAGCTGCAGTTGCTGAGCTTATTCATGTAAGTGCTGAATGTTTTGTTTTAAATTACACGCTCAAAATGTCCATTTGTTCCCACTTGAATATACTCCATTCAAACTTGCCAAGATTTATGTTCTAAAATGGGAACTGATGTCCCATTCTTTACAATCACTGTATTATCACTCAAATAGTCTTGCTACCCAGCTGGAGAGTCTTTTGAACAATCATAGTACCTAAATATGGGAATTCCATATTGAGAATGCAGTATATAATGTACAAATTAAAGTTCAAACCATTCTCCTGGGAATGGGGACAAAAGATACAGAGATCATAAAAAGTCCAAGTAAAACACAAGGTTTCTTTCTGAATCACAGAAAACAACGTAATACCATATTGATCTAAAAAAATGTGCTAGCATTTAATGACGTAGCATCAGATAGCAAATATTAACTCATTACGCAATGACTGTTCTGCACATCTGAGTTTTCATCTGGTATAGAACTAATCAATAAACTCCAGGGTCTCACTTTCACCTGCTCTACTTGAGTTATATAACCACTGTATGGAGGAGCCTGACTGTTCTCTCTATGCTTAATTCATGCTGTCCTTTAAATTGGGGAAAGTGATTTGTCATCTCCTTTTTCAGATGGGTCTGAGTCTCAAAAATGTTAAAGGTTAGATACATACAGTCATTCTGACTTTGAATCCCTTCTGTTTGCAGGATCTATTTGCGTTTCTGTTGTTTTGAGAAGTGAAGCCAGTTTCTAAAACTGGCAAATTTCCAAGGGTTTTCTTTTAAATGTGCTTCCAGCCTGTGTACAAAGTTCCTTTTTACTAACCAGCACCCTTGGTTTCTTTAACCTTTGCCATTCTGATCTGTAAGGAGTTGGGATGTTGCACTCTACAGCATCAACAAACACCTGTTGCTGCCCTCCTGCTGCCTGGGTACAGCACACCTCCCTGTCATCTACTGGCTAAGAGAAATGCCCTAAATTTTCCCTCATAGTAGGAATCTTTTGCTTTGCTGCATCCCTCTAAATCTCTCCTTTAGTGGTTGGTACCAAAAGAAAAGGATCTGAAATTCTTTGATTGATATCTCTTTCTTTTGATTTCTTTGGCTGCCTAGCTTCTGTCACTGATACTTTGCTTCTGAATGTAATGGATAAGCTTCCGAGCAATCCATCTTCTCCTTTAACAACAACTTCTTTCACTGTATTAATGACTGAAAAGTTACATTTTCATTTAATGTGAATTTGCACAGCCCTTAGATAATGAGTAGCACTAATATTCTGAAATCACTGAAGTTATTAGGAGAATAGATCAAAAGAAAATTCTCCTGATGCCTCCCGTACAGGATGGAAAGATTTACAGCACAGGTCCTAATGCTGTGATGCTAAAAAGAACAACAATTGCCATAAGCTGAAAAGAGCATAGAAATGGGACTTAGATTTGTGCTTCTCTCTGTAAAACTGCCAGAGGAGGAGAACACTATTGTTGAAGCTGGAGTCCTGTTAATTGTATTTTTCTTGTGCCATTTTATATTCTTTAGTGCTTTTTTTTTATTTTAATAAATAGGGAAACATCAGAATAAATTGAAGACATTACCTCTAGCAACTGCAATAACTGTTTTGATCTGAATGCAGTCAAGTTTGCTCATGCTGGTAGATGTAGCTCTTAATAAAACTATTGGTCATACTTTGCTAGCAAGAACATATACAGTGGTGCTTTCCAATGCCCAAGAGTGATATTAAGAGCCTTTACCTGTGTAGTAAGTAGCACTGATTTTTGTGGGGTTTATTTATACTCAGGGCCACAATAAGGACTTGTATGCATATCTGGGTCCTTCCTTGTAATAGGTCTATGCTACTATGCTGTTGAGAAAGGTTCTGTCACAAATACTTTTTGAAATCCTGTGTCAGGAAGCGAAGAAGTGAGCAGTGCCATGAAAGGTTCGATTTGGCTGAGGGATGTTTTACTTTGGAACTTGACCCTCCTTGACCGAATGTAACTACTCATTTCAGACACAGGTATTTTGCTCCTGGGGCAAAGATTTTGTTCTCTGCCCTCTCTGTCTTAAGGCAATTAACTTGCATGCAGTCTCCTGGCTTTGGCAGGAGCCCCTCAAAGATCTTACAGAAGTCACTTAACAGTATTGTCTTAAAGAATAGTGGTTGTTGGAGCCATGGAGTTGAGGAGGGTTTAGTTGACAGCTAGAAATTGAAAATGTTTTCTTGCTGGCCAAACAAACCTACACAGTGCAGAGGCAGAAAGTAATAATTTCAGATTTCTCTGAAATTTCCCTGGTGCTTCTTTTACTTTGTTCATTGAGGGGTGGGCAAAGAAGGCAAGCCTCATATTTCTTTTGCATTACAACTTCAATACAACATGGAACAGCTGTGTCTTACATTCCCCCCCCCCCNTATATGTCTAGTGCTTTGTGTGCTGACCCAGTCTTGTTTTTTGTTTTGTATGGATATTTAAATACTTCATTGATCACCTACATGCCTTGTTATGCAGGTAAACAATGTCCCTACCTATACAGTGCAGGTAACACTGTACAGCTGATGAGGCTCCAGAATAATCATTAGCAGCTTGACCTTCCTGCCTGATTTGTACTTATAAATCTAATAATAAATAATCACATGTGGAAAGGTCAGTAGAGAAATAATGCAGCACACTGTTTAGTGCTCTAATTCAGCAAAATAAGCCATGAGAAGTATTTCAGTAATTTACTATAGTAAGTGCTCTCAGCAGCTCCTGTGTTTCAGCTGTTTGGTGCTCCAGCATGAAGATAATTAGCTTGGTAATTAGTTATATTGTTATTTAATAGTCCCCAGACAATGTTCTGTTTTTTGAAGGAAAAGGCCTTTCTTTCTATACCTCTGTTCCCTTAAAAAAAAAATAAATCTAAGAATCTTTCCCTTTGCACACAAGGAAGATGAAAATATTTTGCTACTTTCACTAAAAACAGTCCCAGTTACTGAAAGACAGCTTCTGCCCTAGCCTACAGTGCAGCTGCTAAACCACAGAACTGTCCTTTAAATGCTAGGTTTTTTTTTCTTTTTGACCCTTTTAGGGAAACAGGCAAAGTGAGAAGATTGGTGAAATGGGCTGGGATTGAAGAGAATGGTCTCTTAAGTTTGAAAATGAATTTTTGTTAAACTTCATGAATGCAGGCAGGAAGCTTTCATCTGTTCCTGAAGTTATGATGGTGAGAAACAACAGTTTGCAGGTAGAAAGCAGGATGAGGAAGAATGAACTACTTCCTGGGGAGACTTGATATTTGGTAGTTAAATAGGGTATTAATCTCCTGACAGTTGCTGGGGTGGGAAATGTACTTAGCTGACAGTCTGCAGATCTAAGCCACCATTTGGAGAGGAGGAGGGGTGATCTTCTCCTGATGGAGGACCAGGAGGATCCCGCCAGAAGGTGAAGGGGAGGCAAATGCTGTGGGAAAGGCGTAAGGCCAGAGAGGGGTGTGGGGGCAAAAAGCTGGAAGCTTTTAAACTTGTGTAGGTGGTCATGACCTCAGTAAAAAGAAACTTCTAGTGTCACCCTCAAGCTCGAAGTGATTCTTAGTCCCATTTAAAAGGAACAGACTGTCATCTTTTTCTTTTTTCTTTCTGTCTCCCACTACTGCCTTTGTGGTACTATTCCTCACAGAGTTAGCAGGAAATAGCTTGCTTGCATACACTTCTATAATAGTTTAGCTTCTAGTTTAATACATCCAGATTTCATGCTTCCTGGGTAGTGGCCTTGTTGCAGTCGTCCTTTCAAACAGCTTCAGTTTTAAGAAGACAGGCTTTTCTCAGCAGCATTGTGACTGTAACAAAGATGGACTTTTTTTCTTTAATTTACTTAGTGACTCAAACTCCACAAACTATCATTCCTACTTCTCGCCAGCTGGTGGTCCATATGTTACTGTATCTTTACTCTTGTAAATACAAGTTTGAAGTCATGCTCGCAGATCAGATTTTTGGTGGTTAATACGGAAGTATGGTAAAATGTCAAATGATGCAGAAAGAGTAAAGAAAGACTTGGAAGGCAAAGGGAAAAGCAGCAGTCTGCATTTTTAAAACTTTATTTCTAAGGTGCTCCCAGAGGTTTGCAGACATCAGTGAATTTCTGCAAGTCGGGGGTCAGCACAGGACCTGACCCTGTAGATCTGGGATCCACAGCATCTTCAGATAAGTATCTATGGCTCCCAGCTCTTCAGTGTTGTCTACCAACACGTTTAAGCTCTAAATTAGGAATAAAAAATACAGGTTGGCACATTGCCCGTGAAGGATTGCCAGTTTCCTGCTGAAACTCTTCATTACTCTAGAAAGGATGGTAAGTGCTCCCCTGGGGAGATGAAAGTTTTGTTTTGTGATTTTATGTGGAGTTTTTGAAAATAAATAAAAATCCTTGGAACACTGACAGTGCTCCAAGAGAGAATCCTAATGGCTGTGGCTGTTACATGTGTCCGCAGAACAAGAATGTCAGATCCTTCAACACTTAACACCTCGCTCCATGTTTTCAACGCAGTAGTGGCAGTGCCTCCACCACCTGAATTTCAGCAGATGCACAACTCTGACCTGTTATATTTCCTTTTTCCATTACGTAATTGCCCTTAATTTCAGCAAGCAGGGCATGACTCTGCGAGCCAATGCCCTAATTTCTAATGCTGAAAAAATAGTCAGGATAAGAATAGAAAATGCAGCTAATAGCTTTGTGTGAAAGAACTGCCACTTGTAAAGGGATAATGGCTTTTGTTGATTTTCCTGATTCTGCTCTTAATGTTTTGTGGAAGTTGTAGTTAACTAGTCTACAGTTTAGTGGCTCATAATAAAAAGGTAAGGAAACAATTTTGGTTGGATTTGGAAGACATTAAATAGTTCAAGAAATCTGTACAGTGAATCCATGCTGCAGGTGTATGCCAATGGTTGTTCCAATTCATGCAGACTTCTATCAGGCAGCATCCTAGAGATGAATGATGGGAGTATCATGTGAGCTCTTTGTTCTTCATGTGAATGTGAAAAATGTACAGATAACACAGCTTTTTGATGAGAGAATATGTTCCTTTCATGTGTTTCTTTCAATAACCTCTCTGCAAAACTAGTTTTCAACTACTGTGTGGTCTGTGCAAACCAATAACATAATGTAACTAATCTGTGCATAATGAGGTAGATAACACTCAAAAAGTTATAAAGAGTTATAGTTCTGCGAAAAGATTGGAGTCCTCCAAGGATGCAGTAATGGATTCATCCAGTTACTTAGAATTCAGCAAGCAACCATCTCCATGTCTATTTATATCTTAAGATGCTTTCCTGATGTTGTGTATATAGAGATGATGAATAAGGAGATGGGATACTCTACAAATCCAGGCAGGCAATTTAAGCAGAACTGTCAGCTTTGTATGCCATGATAATTAGTAGTTCAGTGCTATAGGAACCTTAAAATGAAAATCCTGGTAAACTTTGTATTTACTGTGCAATTGAAATTGGAGAGCTCTTCAGGGGATGGAGATGAGAATGCAAAGCAACAGCAAGGTGTTAGGAGAGCAGCCCAATCTGCATGGTATTACAAGTAAAGCATTAATTGGAATTTTACTGTTGGAACTATAACTGGAACCTTCCATACTCCTTTAATCCAAGTAACGTGCAGCTGTTGTTACTTGTTTGCTATGTGTTCCTAGATTATAATGACCACTGTTCTGAAAGTAATGCCTCCTATTTTAAGATGTCACATGATGTCAGAGGTGGATGTTGGCAGTAGAGGTTGAACCCTCCTGCCAATATGATATTACATTTTTTGACTGTGCAGCAGATAACAGCAGAGGGGCGGTCTGACAAAATGATGCCTGACATGGAACAGCATATGAAGCAAAAGTTTGTCACTGAATTCTTCCATGTGGTAAAATTACACCCACTGACATTCTTTGGTGTTTGCTGAACACTTATGGAGACAAAACAGTGGATGTAGCATGGTGAGGTGTTGAATAGTGCATTTCAGCAATGGTGCCAGCGATGTGGAAAAACATGCCACATTCTGATTGACCACAAGATTGTTACTTGCAGGCTTTTGTACATTGCTGGTGAAAATGTAGTGGTAGTGACTGCGTTGAAAAAAGTGTTTTGTAGCTGAGAATCTGCTCTATCAGGAAGTGTTATTGTGCTACTTATTGTGGTTTCCATAGAAATAAATAGGAGGTACTACTTTCAGAGTGACATGAGTTGGACCATGAGAAGGCTTTCACTCAATAAGAAAATGTTTTTAGACTGGAGAAGATGTCTTCAAAGCAAAATGCATCAGGAAAGAAAACATTTGTTAGCGCTGTTTCTCTCAAATGTTTCCAAGTGTACCATGGAATTAACAGGACATCTGAAAGTTTTTTTTCTTTAATCTAGATGATATTCAGTCCTGATCTGGAAAGGAAAACTTCTAATAGCTCTTAGCATGTGAAACTAATCAGTTCTTGTAACTGAATCTACTGAGGCTGTGTCAAGTCATAAAGTGCAGTGCAACTAATGGAAAGCAAGTTCAAGACTAGTGTTGCTGTAAAAATCTGCATGAAGAACTTTTTCAAGGTGGAAAAAAATGTCAACTGTTATCTAGAGAACTTAGATCATATGCAATAGACAAGACAGTTTTCTCTCCTGAAGTGATATCTGTTAGCAGACTACCTGCTTAGTGCTATAATTGTATAAACTTTTAATTTCTCAGAAATAAACTTCTCATAGTTTTAGGTTGCTGTTTTCTCTTGTAGGTTGAGGAAGGAATAGGAAAGGGGGGATTACTTTGTTACCAAACTCTGTAGGTCAGCTAAATTTGGCCCAGAGAAACTCATGCCATTCTTTTCTATCTATGACTCATTTCTTCCCTTTCCTGCCCATATGCTCTGTTGCCAGAGCTACCTCTTCAGTTATACAAAGGGCTAATTAACTTTTCTCTTGAAAAAACTAAGATTGTTGATTTTGGCCATTCCTTCACATGGGACTGGGGAGGACTGCGCGTCTCCTAAAATAGCTAGAAATTTCCTGCTGTGGGTTCCTCCAGTAGTGAAAGCTTAATGGTGCACAGTTGATACGAGAGACAAACTGTCTGCATCTTGTGAATAAATAAAACACGATCTGTTTTTTTTTTCTCTTGACTGAGTTGATTATATTTTCCTGTGTGTTAAGTTATACCATTCCTCTCCGAGAAGCTTACTTAAGTATCATTGCTGCTCTGGCTTTCTCCACTCTACTTATGTTGCTTTAGACTAATTCTCTGGATGTCTCTTATTCGCTCAGAGTATCTGACTCTCACTTGATCTTTCAATCTTTAATTGTCAGTCTTGCACCAACAGGAATCAAAATGTAGATGTGTTGTTGCTATTCACAAGCTGAGAGTCAAAACTAAGCATACAATTTATTCTGAATTCAAATATAACTGTTCCATTGCTACAGATTGTATGTCTGGAGTCTAAAAGCTGTGTTTCTTTACAGAAAACAGCACTTTCAGCATCATAAAGAATATGACTCTGTCCATGAATGTACTTTGTTACTAGCTCCCTGTTGAGGTGCTAAGAATAGTGGCCTAGACTGCAAAACATACATTTCAGCACTCATGGATATGTATTAAATCTTGGAATGTATTTGGTACAATTGACCTGAACTGCTCCTGATTAACTTCTTGGTAACACTATTTCCTTCTTACAGGACAGAGGTAGGATTCATATCAAGAGGAAAGGAGAGGTGACACAGCAAATACAAATTTAGTTAAATATATGAGCGTAAAGTCATTTGTCATGCATTTGCTGCTACATAAATGTCATTTCAAGCACCTGCATCTGTAGGACTTGGCAGTAAGACCAATTATACAGTCATATAGGCAATTTCTTTTTCTATTTGTAGCCTAATCTCTATAGGCAGACCATTGAAATCCATGTCACTTTGTGCAGTACCTTGGCTAAGCCAACATCTTGGAGAAAATGGCAACACAAAGATTAAGCGCTTCTTAAAAAGAAATGCACAGAAAGGGAGACTACTGTTTGCTTATCTCTTCTAATTGCCTACTGTAAGAATGAGCTGTAGGGAGATGGCTGAGAAAAAAAATTAAGTTGCCGTTCACTGCTGGAAATTCCAGTATAGCTCTCAGAAGGCCTTAATAATAGAGCAGCTCCTTAAACTTATCTCCCTGTCTAAATGGCAGTTAAAGCTAACAAAACACGTAACACAGGAGCATCTCTTTTGACTTGATTTGATGGACGCTTCAGAATTAAGGTCCTTTGCCTTGATATAGATAGGAAACTTGGTCTTGCTGAAGAGGGTGACTCTTTGGAGTTATGAAAGCCTCTTGTGAATGTGAGGGTCTTTTCAGCACAATGAAGAGCTCCATGAGGAGCTCAGTGACTTCCAGAAAAAGTCTGAAGCTCCTCTTTTCTTCTTGGAGTTAGTCCCCCTTCTCTGCCTCCTCTCTCTTTTAAAGATATGTGAAATTGACATGAGGAAGTTAAAACTTGCATTTTGCTCCACTTAGCCTAAATGTAATTTGTGTACAATGTCCTGGTACATCACACAGCTAAATTAGCTACTGCAGTGTTCCCCTGTTCCTCTGTACTACTCTGTAATGATATTTGTATTCCTAGATGCAAGTCTGCTGTGTGAGTTGTGTGTGCTCTCTTGCAAGTTAGAGTTTTGCAGATATGGTGATGGTCGGGCAAGTTCAGGAAGTAAGCTAGCTAGCTCTGTGCTTCTCAGAGCTTTGTGAATGCACATAGGAAGAAATTTACGCTCTGAGAGACAATATACACATATGCATTGTTTCTGACTCTGTATATAAACATTAATAAAATGAACTAATAAGTAGAGACTGTGCACTTTTCAATGAGGTAGATCTTGTTCCTAGAAGAGCTGAATAACAGGAGTTGTGTGGTTCACACAAGCAGTAGGATGGTCACACATGAGAGAATCTAGCAAGGACCTACAGCCACTGATGATCCATCTACCCCACTTGAAACTTCTATAAACTATGCAACCCTCTTATTCATTAATTCCTAAAAGTACAACTACTGCTCACTGTCCATGTTTAAGCACATTGTAATTCTAGCTAAGGTCATCACTAAGACAATTCAGACCCTTAGATTTTTACTTTAATGTGATAAGCTCAGTATGTTTCATATACTTCAGATGATAGTCTTTAAAAATCAGAATTGAATTATAAAAGCTCTATAAGCAGATATTTGAATGTATTTGCAAATCACGTGTGTGTAAACAAAGAATTGATTGGTAAATTAAATTGCTTGAGCCATGCCAGCGGCAACAGCAGTTGCAAAAGCCTGTAGAGAAGTGTTGCAAACAAGTTATCTCCTTCCTCACAGCAGCAAGCGTTCAAATTGTACTTGATTTCACCACACTCAGGTGTGGTTCACAAACTATGCTTCTCTTGAACACTTTTTGGTTTGCAGCCTTTATACTCTTCAGCTTGTAATATTGTTTTGTTACTGCTGCAGTCATTGTCTCTGCTAGCTGTGTAAGTTCCTGCTCTTGCTATTTAGCACACTTCTCTGGTAGCTTCGGTCTGAGTGCTTACATAAACCGAAGTCTAGTTGCTATTAGCGATAAAGAGAATGTGGAGAGCATCCAATTTTCCCACCTTTGATTTTTCTGACAATCAGGGATCATTGCATTTTTGAGAAAATGTGTTCTGGAAGCTCTAATCCCTGTGTCACAAAACTTGAACTAATTGTGAACGCTATAATAAACAGGCTTTTTTCATAAATATTGTCAAATTATCCTATCTTTTTTTTTTTATTTTCCTGAGTACTCATAGTATTGCTCAGTGCTGCACTTTGCCTTACAGGAAGGGGGTAGGCAGAGCATTATTTGTAAGCCTGGTATTGCCTAGGTCCAGCCTCTCCCCCATGACTCACTGCAGCTCCCAGTTTGATGGCATGGCTCATCTCCTCCTACCTACTTCCTCAGTCTCTTCTGATGTTTGCTTAGCTCCCACTTGTCCCTGCAGGCCACTTTCCTCTGCTGTACCTGGTTTCCTTCAGTTTGAATCTATTCTGTTCTCTTTTCCTGTCATGTTTCTTGTTTGCTGGACACTTCCACTCTACTGACTATTTACCTAGAGCTAGTAGATGTAACGCAACACTTGTTACAGCATGTGACTGGAGATTATTCCTTCCATATAAAAACTCCTGCCTTTTTGATCATTTTTCTAAGGAACAGATAGTGGTTTAGGGCATGGGGCTGTAGGGCAACAGAAATTCCGCTGAGTTGAAATTGTACTTGTTTGACTGACTAGAACGTATAACAGCAGTTATGAGTCCAATCCATTTTCACATATAAACTACACAAGCATATTGTGCCCATGACAGTGTTAATAAACCTTCTAGAACTAGTGGCTCTGCACTTCAGCTGATCCCAGCTCCAGCGTTATGATTTCTTGAGTATCCATTGCTCCTACTGCTGTGGTTGGCAGTCACCAAACTTAAAGCTCATTGTGGTCTCTGAGGGAGAGAGATGTGCAGTTCAGCTGTGCTGCAGTTATAGTCTTGGATGGCAGGGTGAGTGAAGCAGATATGCTGCAAACAACCCTGCAGGGCTGTCACAGCTTTTGGGACTACCTGGGAGGTGGAAGTATCTTGCTGAGCAGAGAAAAATGAGAAACAGCTTCACCTGTTTGACTGCAAGTACTCAGCTCTCTTGCTATGTTTCTCCTTTTGTATTTCAAAATGGACCCAACATTCACTTAGCTATATGACTCTTCTACCATAACCTCTAATGACCCCAAACTCGCAGCCTTTTCATGCCAGCATTTCCCTATGCTCTATTTCTTCTGAGCTTTCCCTGTGCCATTTCTTTGCCTGCATCCTCAGCTGGGGTTCCAAGCCACAGTATGAGCTGGAGCCTGCAGACACTGCTGAGCAGATGCTGAAGCTGCTGTTTGCACAGCTTTACTGTTGTCCTGTAGCATCGTGCCTCTGTGCAGGCAGCGGCTCACAGCAGAGCAGCTCTGGCTGCAAAGGCAAGACCTAGTATATAAACTGAAGTGTGTAAGTTTCTCGGGGAAAAAAAAAAAAAATCCCCTTCCTTGTGTTTAGGTAACTGCGGTAAAATTAACATAGATACAGGCTGAGAGGAGGGAGGACAAGGTGGGAATTGCAGGAAATTGCGATGTGTTCGTTAGCATATGAAGAGGGCTTTATTTATACCAAGTGGCAGCATGATCTAGTGGGCATTAAAGGAGGTATTCACTTACCCACTCAACTACCATAGAAACTTTTCCCCGCGGCTGCACGTGCCTTTGATGTTCCTTTTAAAGAGTGATTTTTTTTTTTTTTCCTTTCATACTGCAGATGAACTCAAACATACTTGAGAAAAGTCTTAGGTCTGAACATTCAAGAGACTTGGTTTGAGCTCCTGACTTACTACCAGCTGTGTGTGCGAAACAGATCACTCTCACATGCTCTGAAATAAGGGCTATAATGAAATAAAGATGCTACCTCACCGGTCCTTTGTGAGGTTTGGATCACTTTGATCAGAGTTCTATGGATAATGAGGGAAGTGCCACTGCTGATGCTTATAAAGTAATCCTCTTCTGCAAGATAACACAGCTACACTGCGGTCTGGGAAACAAAGTCCATCTTCTTGTGGGCACTAATTACGGGAGTCTAACAGTTCATGGTGGTGATTTATACTGTCCTATGTACCTTTAGTTGTACAGTTCAGCATATTGTGAATCTTGAAAAACGAGACTTAAGATTATTGATTTATAGAGTTTCTGATTTGTCACTTAAATTTTAGGAACATCTTCATAAAAAGAAAAAGCTTTTATTGAACGATATCTACAACCTTAACTGGTATCTCCTATGGAATGCAAGGAATACTGTGAATCTGATCAAAAACTGTGTATGAAAATGTCAGGAAGTCTTTTACATCAAATTTCACAACCTTTCACTTGAAAGGTTGAACGGAACCGTGGTGGAACTGGCAGGCATCTTCCTTTTGTATGTCTAGCCATGCCAGAGATTAAATTTGACTCAAAGGAGTAGTTTCCTGAGCATTTATAATTAGTGAGCCAGCCACCACTAGTTGTCTGCAAGGCCCAGGGCTTGGAAGGCATGTGCTCCTCTTGGAGAGATGCACACAAAATAGCACAGTGCTGAGTCAAAATAAGTTAGTATAGGCACGTTTGAAATGTGCTTGAACTAAAATTTATAGTCCTTGTTTGCAAACACTATAAAGAACCATGCCTACAAAACTGTTTGTAAGAGATTGTAGTCATAATGTTTAAAATGACCACTTAACCATACACAGCCAAAATACAGTGCAGATCTTCAAGGGGTTTGTGATTAATAGTTAGCCTTACTTCTTGCATAATATATTGGTTTGCTGAGGTGTTATAAACATTGCGTAATGCTAAGAACCGTTCTGTGTGAAGACTCCATTGTAGCTACTTATCCTTCTGGTCAAGGTTTCAGTACAGAAAAGCATGTTTCCATGTCTACAGGATGTCATTCCCATATCAGGCTAGATATTGATAACTGCCTACTTCAGCTTGCTACTGTTCCTTCTGCCTGTCATGCTGTTGGGTTCAGCCACCTGGGCTGACATGACATTGCATGCTGCAGGGATCCCTTGGCCTATGAGGGGAATTACCACATCATCGCTTATGAGATGAATTTCATCTTTCCAACCAGGTTGTGTGTGAAGGAACATAATGCTGAAGTGTGTGTCTTAACTCAGCACCATTGTTGTGCTTCCCTGGCTCAGCAGATTTGCTGATCAGTAGATCAGTTTTTCAGCCTTCTGTGTATGTCTCTGTCTCTTGTGGGCCTAGCCACTTCCAGTCCTTGGAGTGTCCCAGGTGCACTGGGCAGCAAAAGGAGCACAGCTCGCCTGGCAGCTCAGAGCTGCCTTTGAAACATGTCTGAGCCCATGGGTCAAGGGCTGCAAGCATGGAGCAGCTCCTTTTAGAAGTTCTGCACCTATTCTTTGTTTAAAAGGCTTCCTTCTCTCAAAGTGTGCTGTGGACTGCAAACCCAGAGTTCTCTAACCCTGGGAATTTTCACCCTGCATGATTCCTGCAGATAGTTTTGGGTGTTAGCTTTGTTTTTTTTTATCTTTTTGCTGATTCCAGGCTCCTATTCCAAATCCCTTTCCTGCTCCCTCCTTCCACATGTACATTCTGCACACCTGGTTTATGCCTGGCTGCTGCAGGATGGCACATCCTCAGCTGACTGCAGAGAGTAGGGAAGGAGCTAGGCCTAGTAGGACATCTTCAAGTACTTTGTGTCAGTGGCTCTTCCTGTGTTGTTATACTGGTTTCTACATCTTACCTATAACAAACAAATGAAAAAGCCACCACCTCTTTCCTCCTGTCCCATCCTCTTCCCTCATTCTTTTGCTTCCCCATATTCAGGCTCTCTCTCCTCATGGCCTCTCTGAGGCCACGGTGCCAAAGAGATGAGCCAGTCTGCCTTAATCTGAGTGTCAGAGTTGGAGAGGCTTAAGAAAAATTGTGTTCTCCCAGGTCTGTGAGTTTAGTAGGCATTTAAAATAATGACTCTAGATTTTGTTTCTGTTGCCCTGTCAGTTTGCACCCAGGACAATAACTGTGGACAGGAGCCCAGCAAGGTTTGGACTGGGACAGCAC
Organism: Pavo muticus; assembly: GCA_016647715.1. Taxonomy (NCBI): domain Eukaryota; kingdom Metazoa; phylum Chordata; class Aves; order Galliformes; family Phasianidae; genus Pavo; species Pavo muticus. The sequence goes on from JACDJE010000028.1 coordinate 127,354, forward strand.
AACTTCTGCAGTCAAAGAATCGCAGAAAATCCTGAATTGATAGGGACCCATAAGGGTTGTTGAGTCCAACTCCCGGTTCCACGCAGGACCACCCAGAAATCAGACCATAGGTACAAAAGCAGGTCCTTACGTAGCTTCCCCATCTCATCTTGCTGCTATCCTTGGGCAGCAGCTTGAGTGATAGGGACCAACCTCAGTCAGAAGCAGTTTTTACACACAAGAAGTCCAAGCAGAAAACTTCATTAACAAGCTGCTGACACAGCCTGACCCTTCTCTTGTTTGAGTTTAGCTATTAACTCCCACCTCCTTCAGTGGAGAGGTATGAGATTTCCATCTGTACAAGTGCTCAGGAAGTACTGAGGTAAGGACTGCTGCATGTCTGACAGCTGTAAAACTAGGGTGCTAGGAAGATGGAGTTTTATGACTATTAACTCTTCTCACAGAAAACTCTCTCTTTTTCATTACATTCCTGAGCTTATTCTCCTGGGCTCTGCTGCCTGCTATTTCAAATGTGACGAGCAGAAGCCAAAGCATGCTCAGAAAAGTATTAGCATGTGTTTATCCACACATACTTATCAAGTGAACACATATCTATGTGTTTGCTTGCATCTGCTAACAGAATAATTCATGACATGAATGTGCATATACCATCTGAGATCCTGTTTATAATTTTTAGTAAATGCAGAACCACATACTGAGGTGTTTTCTCAGTCCTTACTCAGGAAAAAAAAAACACAACTGTAAAATATAGTTCCAATTTACATGCAAAACCACAATATGTTGCACAGGATTTTTTCTTTCACTTCAGAAGTTACTCTTTCAGTGATATGAAAAAGTACTTCAGCTGTACATTTTTGTACGTATTGACATTAGAAACTTTCAGTTGTGCATCTTCAAGTCCACTGTGAGAGATAACCTCCTTGTTCTTCTCAAAAGAGAAACAGAATTTTGTTTCCAGCCCAGAATCCATTAACCATCTGTTTTATTTTTTTCATGATTTCCACTTTTTATTTTAGTTATTTCCAGAATTCTAAAACTTTTCTGTGTTTCCGAAAACTCAGGGTAGTCATTCCAAACTCAAGGGATCTAAAAAGTTGTGCTTGAACAATAGTTGCCACTTAGCCAAATCGAGTCACTGGGCTTGGAGAAGAAATTTAGACTTGTCCAATAAAACTAAATAGGAGCAGGGCAAGTGTTTTGGGTTATCAAAATGAACTTCATAACATATTTAAGGGTAAAATAAAAAGCTCAACTTTTTATTTTGATAATAGTATAATTTTGATAATACTTGATGATTTAATCAATAGACAGAATTTGATCTGAAATTATTTTTAAAGGTGCTAGAATGCTTTCTCTTTTTTTCTTTCTTAATAGCATACACAAAAGCAATGTCCCCCAAAGCAGACTTGCATTCGGACATGAGATGGAAAACTTGTATTTATAAAAGCCATCTCTTTTTGCTTTAAGCAGTGAGATGTGCTGAGAAACTGGTACAGTATGACAACATTTTAAACACGGAGGAGATGAGATTTGTCTGTCTGGTATACAATATAAAACAAAAATCGAACACCAATCTTACAACACTATACTGAAACAAACCACAGCAATTAGATGCTTCGAAGTCAAGCCTATATTTTCTTCAGCTTTTTCATGAATTATTGATCCACTTTCCTTATTAAATGGAATGGTAAGCTCTTGCAGTAAATGGACAAGTGACTACAACATTTATATAATCATATATCCTCTGCATCTGGCAATAAAACATGTTTGTGTATAAAACACCCCTTCTGAATTGACATGCCTGCAAAACAGACTTACTACTATAACCACATTCCTTTTCTTTTGTCTCTAAAACACAGCTTCCCTTACATCGTCATGCAATCCAGTATTTTACTCTGGTCATATTAAGCAACATATTTTCAAAGAGCCTGTATTGTCCTTTGTGTAGCAGAACATTTCTTCTCTATAATGAGATGTAAATAAACTGTCTCACTTACCTTATTTTCTCCATCTCTGCCGCAGAGGCCTACAAGAAATCAAATAATAGGAGCAAGTGAATGAAAGGAAACATTCACTCTGCAGATTTATGCATAGTTAAGCTTTCCAAATGGTTTTCGACAAGTGTCTACAAAGCGACGGTAAGCAAACCCCACATCTGCATTAGCCGAAAATAACACTGAGAGATTAACTCAGGAATAATGCAGCACGCTGCAGGAGTACTGTGTATACCCACGAGCCATGGGCAACAGAATGACTCAGTTGTAGCACTGAGGCAGAAAATGGTGAGAGAAAGAGGAAGAAAAAAAAAAGAAAGCAGCAGCAAGTAACAGGTTACTGTGCCTCCTGGATTTCAGATGAAAAGTTGAAATGCAGTGCTACCCTCTGCGCAGTGGGCATGGCAGCAGTGCTCGGCTGGCTGGGAAATTAAAGTGACTTCATCACATGTGAATTTGGATTTGGAGTTCAATTCGCCGTGTTTCGCGGAGCCTGACAGATGGAGTGGACACAGGCTGGCATCCTTCGTGGGAGTTTCAAATAGTCAAATTACTTTCCTCAAGTAATACGCTATCTTGACAATTAGCATCTCAATGCGTGTAGGCTTTTTGTTAACCCCTTCACTGCTACTCATCTGCAACTCCAGTACCTGCCCAGTTCTCTCTGCTTGCTGTGTAAGCTGGGCTCCCATTAACCCTTCAGCAGCTTCACAGCACTTCTGTAGCCTTGACTCTTTACATCCTGGTGGAGCAGGAGGTGGTAATTTCATTTATCTGCCTTGTTTCTTTTTACCGTAGAGATGCTGTGAATCCTACTTATCTGTAGCACAGAGACTCATTAATCTCTGCCAGTACTTATATGAAAAGCAGACTCCTGTTAACCCCTTGGATCTTTTTTCATCATTATCTTCTGCAGGTCCTTAATAGCTGCTTCCATTTCGTCTAATCATCCCACTGGCACAGAATCTCATCAATTCTCCTGGTCCCATTTTATTGAATCTAGGGGATGAACACTTGGAGCAACCCTGCAAGCTTTAGAGCCAGATAAATCCCAGCATCTCAGAAACTCTTATTTATACTGAAGGCATTGCCCATTAATCATGAATGCTTTAAACCCTGTTGATTAATGACAGACGATCATATTTGAGTATGAAATAAATTAAAGATTAAAAATAGGGAAATTCTAATCAGTTATCCAGCAGGAAATTTGTCAAACTGCCTAATAAAACATACCAAATGACAAATTGTTGGTTCCTCATCGTGTCACTTTTTTTTTTTCCCCCTCTTCTCATTTATTTTTGATTTGTCTATTAGATAAGTTGTCAGGACAATGTTTGCATGATAATTTCAGATGATATGTATTAAAGATGGTAGGCATTCACCAGAACTTGGTATGCAAGAAGCCAGCTGCAGGAAAACCCCTCCTCAGCTTCCCAGGAGACGATGTGATCCATGTTATGTGCGCTCTGCTTGCTTACTGGGAGCATGGGGCTGCCCATTGTAAATTCTGGATTTTAAGATAAAAAATCTAACTTGGGGACCTCTAATTACTTTCTCTAATTTTTATCTATCTATTTAGTCCATGAGTATTCTAGAGTGTGTAGGAAATGGTTTAAACGTTACTGACTGGAAAATGAATCTTGTGGGCTTTTCCTGGGCATAGGAAGCCACTGGCAGCCCCATGGGGCTTACCACTTTGGTTTTCCTCAGGTGTACATAAATAAATAAAAATTGCCTACTCATTGTGTTCCTGTCATTCTGAAGCTAGGCATAACTTTCACTAGAGCTACTTTCTGTTGCTTTGTCTTGAACTGCAAGAGCTGCCCATGAAGACTGGATCCTTATTAGTGCTTTTGTTATGGCAACAATATAAGGGGAAGTTGTCTTAGCCCTGTTTTTGCCTAATGCTTTAAACATTGCTATACTCATGGTGTTAGGGTGAAGGTTGTTGCAAACTATTTAAGTGCAGGATGGAGAAGAGAATCTGTAGCTGGTCTTTTGTCTATACTGTTGACCTCATCTATGAATGCAAGTGAGTCATTAGCTGCCAATCCCAACAGGAAATTAGTAGGAGAAAAAAGCACAGAAAAAGCTTACACCAAAACAAACCAGAAAACTACACTAAGTTGCAATTTTATCAGTCTGATTATTATTATTGATCTTATTATTACATATTTTCAATTTTCTTTCCTCACAGTAAAATTTGCTTTCTTTGTGTATGAGGGGGCCAATTATCCTTTGGACCTCTGGGGATGTTATCCTCTGCTTTTCTTTGACTGTGTGGGCAGAGTGTAGAGTGCTCCTTGTCTCTTTGACTGATGGGAGCAGTGGCTTCAGCTCAGCCCTCCTCAAGGAGGATGCCCTGACCTAGGTCAGAGCCTTTCTAGGCTATAGCACTGCGATGCTGCATCTCTTCTTTTAATGGAGACCTACTCTCAGTAAATAAATAGCAGCAGATGAGAGGACTAGGTCTCAGGTGTTTTTCAGGTGGATGGCCTAGCTTACATGCTAAAGAGTAAAACAAACATGTAGAAATGTTTGCTGGTGTAAACAAAGATAAGAGCATCCATACAGTTTTCATACAAAGCAGTTTGTCTTAGATAACTATGTTTCTTTGGAAGATCTTTTTTACCCTTTTCTCCCTTCTGACTTCTAGCTGGTTCCCTGCCACTACTATGGCCTGCGGAATCTTAGAGTCTATGTGATCCTTACGCAGCTCCCTGTAAAGGGTCCTGTCTGAAACGTCCTAACAAATTGATTTTAAAATATATTCTAAATGGTTCTGAATTGCCCGACTATAGGTCATCCTATGGGATTTATTTCAAGTACAAAGACTGAAGTTAATGTTGGTATGAGGATGTCCTTTATGATATATCATTTGAGTTGCTGCTTGCTAGTGGGTTGGTCTATTGTAAATGCTTCATGATGTCTGAACTGAGCACTGTGATTGCAGCCTTGTGTGATTTTTTAATAACATTTTTAATTAAGATCAGTAATTACCTTTAATTATAGAAATATCAGATGTAATTTAAATACCTTTTTCTTTTTTTTTTTTAAACAATATCAAGGCAGCATGTCTAAAGCATTTTAAATGTCTAAAAATAGCAAGTTTTCTCTTGAAGAGAATCATTGGCCTTGGTAATTTAATGTCCTATATATCCATATACAGTCTTGTACATAAAATATGGAGACTGGTTTGAAGATTTTCCTTTCCATGGAAGCGTTTGGTACAGTTACTTTGCTTAGGAGCACTGCCAGGCAATGCCTAATAGTACTAGCAGAAAAATCTCTTTTTTTCAAGTATTTGAAAAGTGCAAATATGAAACAGAACAACTGACAAGACCTTTTTTCTGGTAGTTGTAAGCAACTGGATGTACATTTTGGAACAGGTATTCTAAGGCCAAGGTTTTTTGTTGCTGTAGGTTTTTGCTTTATTTTCTTATTCTGAAAGACTATTTGATATTTTTTGTTATTCTTCAAGAATAAAATCACTGTCCAATTGAAAGCGAGGATGCTGTTAATGGAAACTCCAGGATGTATTACTGTGTTTTTTTTGTTTTTGGTTTTTTTTTTTTTCCATTTAGTATATGGTTACTGCCTTGCAGTCAGCATGGCAAACTCAATTGTTTTCAAGTCAGTAGAGCAAACAAAAACCACTGTGATTTTCTCTCTCTTTTTTTTTAATCTCCCTGTGTTTAATTACAAGAGTTAAGCAATCACAGGACAACGGCAGAATATTTTTAGTCATTTTCGTACATAAGCTGTGTCTGGTGATCGAATCCTTGATTTTTTTTTTTTCTTATATGACTGGAGTTTATAATGTAGATTTTTTTAATCTTTTAATAAAGTAGAAAGTTATGCTGACAGTCTGTCTATCATTCTATGAAATTCACACGGTGACAGCATTGGCAAAATACTGGTTTTCTTCCTTTATTATGTTAGCATGTTCTGAAGGACAAGAAATCATGAGATTTCAAGTCTCTCAGCTATGTAATGAAATTTCCTTTCTGTAACATATTGAGGTCAATTTTTACAGCTACGGATGTATGTATGAAAGAGGAAGTGAAACTTCTTTGTGTTTTTTGTTTATTTGTTGGAAAGAGGTACTTCATTTTAGAAGGACAAACTGGACTCAGATTCTAGCTTAGTACTCGCTAGTCTTCCCTTTGAGTTTAGTGGACTTTGAGTTAGCATGTTGTCTAGCGCCGAGCATATGTATAAGACAAGAAAGGGCAACAGAAAGTTACTGCCTCAAATTTAGTCTGACTGTTATTATTTTTAATCAGTATCATGGGAGGTACTTTTAATTCTGTGTTGTGGAGAGCTGTAAATGAGAGTTCATCCGTAGGCAAGGGCTTCTGAATTCCTAGTACACTTGTAAGCTGCCACATTTTCAACTACAATAGTTTCACTTCAGCATTTCTTTTGTGCTTGCGGTATGACTAAAGTTTGACAGAAACCAGTGTAACCATATTCCTTTTCTGTAGTGTAAAAGATTTGGTTTATGGACTACATAATTTGATAGGATCAATCTTTAATTTAGACTCTTGATCTCTTTTTAAAGTATAAGCTTCAATGTACTACTAAAATGATGTTTGAAAAAAGGCTAAAATTTAATCTATAGGAACTTCCATAGAGTTGGAGGAAGCATCTGGCTGCATTTGATTTGGCTTCATGTGTTTGAAGGATCTGATGTTTTTTTTTTAACAAAGAAGAATAACATTTTTGTAAAACTCTTGCATGTAATTGTCATGGAGATACAAAGAAAATTGAGTCCAGTTCTCCACAGTTGATAATGGAATAGATATTTTGTTCAGAATAACCCTCCTCCATGTACACCTCTCCACCAGAGGCCATGGAATACCCCCGCTGTTCTCAGACGGTCTACAGACAGCACATAAAAGGTGAAGGGGCACAATAATTCACTGATGGGAGAAGGCAGAAGAAGTCAAGCCCTATGTTCTTGCAGTACTAAGGAATATGTTGAGATTATTGAATATTTTCCCTTGGAAAGAGGAACATCATGTATGCTACAAAGAATGCAAATATTTCATTAATCTATAAGGTTTTTGAAAGTCTGACATGAGGGAAAGTATTTGGTATTTAATTTAGACATGAGTAACCATGAGTAAGACATGCCAATTCTCTCTGTACCACCAAGACCAGTATTGTATCATCCTGGCACACCCTCTCTATCTGGCACCAACATCCGATGTTTCATACGGTGAAGAAAGAAACCCTCCACCACCAAGCTAGATAATAAATAGAAGCTCAGCCCTTTGGAACTAATGGCATGCAGCAAAGATATGCTGTAAATAAAACCACCTCAGTAAAAAAGTAGATATGTTTTCCTCTTAATTCTCAAAGATGAGAACTAAGTTCAACATCCAAAATCTTCACATCACACCTGAATGCACATCTGCAGATTACCACTACTCTATCATGCAATATCTATCAGCCTGCTACACTCCATCTTGCAGAATTTTGGTACTTTTATGTCCGCCTGTTACTGAGCACTTCTAAACTGATGGAAATCAGAGGGTGATTCCAATCGTGCTATATTTGGTATGGCCGGTTTATCTCTGTTTAATCCTGTAACAGTTTTATGTTTAAATTTAAGGCATGTAACTCCTACCCTGTTTTTGAATTCTGACAAGCATTTATGGAGAGATGTCTTATCTGAGAGGGAAAACAAGACTGATTCTTTGACTGCTCTCAGAAGATTAAACTTATTCCTTCTGTCATTTCAGTGTTACTCCAAATTAACATAATCTCAATTGAAAGCAGGTGATCAGAGCTGTTCATCATGTACAAAAGATCTCACTCATATCTTGTATAATAAGAAGAATGCCTTAGTACCTTTAAGGAGAATATACAAAGGCTGCTCCAAAAATAATGCCTCCTGTTTTATTATGTTAGTCTGAGGTGGATGTTGGTGGTATGGCAGTAAAGGTTGAACTTTCCCACCAATATTCCGTTACATTTTGTTGCCGTATGATAGATGACAGCAGAAGGGCAGTCTGAAAAAATGGCATTTGATGTGGAAGTGTGCATGAAGCAAAGATGTGCCATTGAATTTCTCTGTTGGAAAGAATGGTGCTCACTGATATTCTTCAACGTTTTCTGAACATTTATGGAGACCAAACAGTGGATGTGAGCACAGTGAGGTGGTGGGTGGTGCATTTCAGCAACGGAGACAGCAAAGTGAAAGACAAGCCACATTCCTGATGACCATGAGGGTATTTATGAGCGGAACATGAAGGCTCTTGTTCACTTATGGTGACAATTGTAGCTAATTGTGGTGACTATGTTGTAAAGTAGTGTTTGTAGCTGAGAACTTGCTCTATCAAATAGCAGTAGTGTGCTCTTTTCACCTGTTAGTTTCCATGGGAAAAAAAATCAGGAGGCATTACTTTCAGAGCTGCTTACATATCTGCAGTACATCTTATGGTTGTCTCAGATTTCCAATAGTCCTGCTGAAAATTGGAGCCTTATATGTATTTCAGTCTAAAAATACACTTAGATCTCTATTATATCACTTCTAAACTATAATTCTCAGCTGAGCATCTTATGCATTGCTTCATGCAGATCTAGGTAGATCAGGACATATTACCTGAGTAACAAATCAGTTCTTTTGGCAATTTTAGCAAAAATATCCTTTTGTGTTTTATGTTACTTCTCTGCATCTTGCCTGCTCATTTGAATTGATGGTGGAAGCTTTCACCTTCCTTTGAGTTATGTTTTCTCTTTACCAGTTAGAGTACAGCATTTGAACCAACGCACTTAATGAAAAGCTTTTGCTTCTGGACTTGCTACTTCATGTCCCAATCAATGAAAATCTTGGGTTGGGGATTGCAGTGGGATTCCACGTAACTGGCACAGTGAATGGGCTCAACTTGCTCTCATTACCTATTATAGTTACTGTTATGCGTTCTTCCCTTATCGGATATCCTAAAATTGTTCCCGCATACGTAATCTCTAAGGAAAGGTTAGAAAAAGTATCCCTTTAATAATTGAACCTCTTCTAAATTACCCTGAACCTCTCTCTGACCTTCAGTATACACTGGGTCTTCCTTTTTTTTTCTTAAATTTCTCTTTCTATTTGTATGGTTGAAGACATTCTTAGAACTACTGTTGGAAAAATCTTTAGCAAGGTCTATTTTCTATGAAGTTATATCTGAAAGAGACTGGGAAATAGCCGCAAGAAGAGTTAAGATAGAAAACTTGGGTATTTTTCTCAGTATAGGCCTTAGAGGCCTCTGTAGCACGTACTGCATGTGTGAGCGTGTATCAAATAACCACAAATTAAAATGTGAAAATATTACCTGCAGGTTTCTCTTTTGCATGCTTGGGAAAATGTAACATTCTCAAGCTGTTTTATTTCCTAATGTTTTAGGATCTTTGTTTTGATTCCTTAGTTTCATTTTCATTCTGTAAAGTCTCAGAGCCAGCTTCCCAACAGGGATAAATTAGCATAGCTCTGGTGAAGTCAAGCCTTGCTGATTGATACCACTAGAGGCTCTGCTCTTAAATGGCTGTTCTGGTAAGTCAAGCTGATTTCTGTCATGCCTAATATTCTCAGCTGGCATGAAATGCTGTAGTCCTTCTCAAAAAACAGTCCCTAAAGAACTTGCACCTGTTCTCTGTCGCTTGGCAAACCATCCAGTGCAACCTGAACAAAAAATAACCTGAACAAAATTTGGCAGCTCTCTGCCTTAAAATGGTAGTTAGGGCTCCAATTGCTCAATATGTTTTTGTATACTTTTTCTCAATCAAATGATTTGAATCTGTGCACTTAGTTAATGTGATTAAACTGACTACTTCTATTGTAGATAGCAGAAGAGATGAGACTCCATAGTGCTAGGAGCTGTACAATACAAACTTCTCATATGAAGAGGAAAGCCCTTCTATGATAATCTGACTGGATGAAAAAAAGATAGATCCGTGCAGTATTTTCTTTCTTTTTCTTTTTTAATGATTCTAAGATACAGCAGCACTTCTGTTTTGTGAGAATAGACTGATGCACTACATTTTCTGAACAGTTCTTCAGCATTATATGATGCCATAGAATAACAAAATGTTAAAGAGGTGAAGCCAAGCTGTCTGTCCGGCTGACCCTCTGTATACTTTACTTCCAGCTAGCTTGACTCCAGTGTGACCCCACCAGGTACTGTAGATAAGTAAATACTGTGAGTGGAGGCTGAGGAACCACTATAATGTGTAATCTTACTAAGTGAAGTCTGTCTCAAACTAAAACATGGCAGTACCTACTGCACAGTGCCACTGTATTTATGTATGTGTCTATGTTACAGACAAAGCTAACTATAAATGTAGACATTACATATTTACCACTGCATTTGCCACTTAAGAAGCTCTCGTTTATCAGTAGAGAATATAAAGTGGTATCTGTTGCACTGACTTCTGTCTTGTTAAGGGTGGCCTTGTACTCAGTGGGACAAAAGCTTGGGTCATCTCATCAGGAGACCATATGTATTATGAATCCTAACACAGTTGATACAAGTCTTGTATGTTTCTGCATTTATGTCTTTATACCTCTGCATATGTCTCTGCATACTGGAGATATTTTCTTTGTGAATGTTGGTGATGGGAAATGGGAGAGAGAGACAAGAGGGGGAGCAGAACTGCAAAATTCCAACATCCTACACTCATAGAGCTCTATGTTACAAAACATGCATTTTCTGCTCTAACTACATCTACTTCTACTTAGGTGATGGAAGCTATAATACATGGGCCTGTCACACAAGGTTTTAACAATTAATTTTTCTTATTGTACTCACTATCTCTGTGCCCTGCTTTCAGCACCATCAATCCCTAAAGGAAAGACTCAGTGGAAGACAACGAAATTGCTAAGAGAACTGGAAAACTACTAGCCAAAGCAATACTGATTAAGTTAGCTGTCTTCAAACAAGAAAAAGTTATCCATAAAGAAAAAGGGAGTGAGCCATTTTTTGTAGACACTATGGACTGAGTAGAAAACAACAGGTTGAAACTGAAGCCAGAAAGACTTATAAACAAAACAAAAATGCTAAGGAAATAGTTTTAATTACAGGGACAGTTATGTACTGAAATAATTGTCCACGATAATTGCGGGATGCCTCGTGAAGTTTGGAAGCATTTAGGTACAACTCATAGGGCATTTTGTAACTTATAAACTTATCTGTGTGCAGAGAAGTTTAAGATAAGCAAGATGCAGTGATACACCCAGACAATGTCACAGATATTTCCTCAGAAAGAAAGCCAGACTTCAAAGCTTTCACTTCTCCTGTCACACAGCTCTGGTGGAAAAAAATATCTGTTTATTGATTCACCTTCTTTTTTAATCCCATTTCCAACCAATGTGTGTGGTGCTTCAAAGTCATAACAGTGGGGCTGTATCTATTTCTGGAACAATGGGTGTTCCAAGTGAATAAAAAGCCACGGCCTATGATAGATCATTTGGATTTATGTCTGTAATTGTTTAAGAGGGGAACTTTACTCAAGCAGTAAAAGAATGAGGCCAGAGAATAACATTAAGAATATCTTTGATCTTCCTTTTTTCAAGCCAGCCTCCCTGCACCAAAGGAATAGGATCTTCTAATAATATTATGGATGAGATTAAAAAAACGTCCCCAAATCCACAGCAGACCACAAGGGAACTAGGATGTTACTTGAATGAAAAGAACTGGTTCTAGTTATCACTTAACTTATGTGCAAGGATAATATTACTATCGTGAAAAAAAGAGCTGGTCATATTCATTGAAGTGCTGTTGGTTGACACTAGATTACTTTATACCACAAAACATCTGTACAACATCTCTTCTGTACATTTGACCTCCCAATGGTGTTAGGGTACATGAAAACACATCTATAAAGCCAGCATAAAAGTTGCGTCTCAGTCTCTTGCTATTAAAGTTATAAATTTTCTTCTGCTATTTACTTGGAGGTCAAGAGACTATGGGAGACCAATATGTATTCATAACAGATATGTATATTATTTGCAGATGTTTTTCTGAGCCTCAAGATACTTGGATATTAATTATCATTATAGTATCTTCAAAGTATGGTGGGGCTTAGAGAGGTATCTGCTTCTTAGTGAATTTGAGCTCCTTATGGGAGCCCCAAGATCAGATGTTGGTGTTACAAGGTTAAAGGAGCTTGAACCTTACTCTCCCAAGTCTCTAGCTAATTTGATAACTACTTAAACTACGTCTTTATTCATCCCTTTTTAGGCAGGGTGTGAAGATGAGAAAAGCTCCTTTTGTCTGCTTCTCTCTGCAATCCTGCACAATAAGGCAAATTCTTACTACAACATTGTCTAAGTAAATAAGGTAAAATACTTCCTAAGCTGCAGTGATTAGGGTTTCTGCAGAGCCACAGTATTACTGGTCTGTGTCAGCGCTGCTGATTCCAGTTGTGTCATTGTAATGATTTTAAGTATAAGGTGACTTCTGTGAAGGGCTTAGATGGTGTTTTAATTGCTATAGGGTCATAAGAGGTCTTTTCTTTTTATATTCACTGAGGTCTGCATTAACATTCTTCTCAAGCGTTCTTTTCTGCAAGTTTAAAGAAGTCTGTTCTTCCTCCTACACAAAATGTGGAATTGTTAGGCTTTACTGTGGAGACATTAAATCAGACTCTGGAGATTCCTTTGTTGAAAAGGAAGCTGTATTGTTAAAATTACATCTGGCTTTTGCACGTGTCATATTTCACAGGAGCATTGAGCCCATATTATCTAGTGGCTTTGCTTGCAGTCTTTTTTCACATAGTGCTATTTTTAGATTTTCATCCTGTTGAAATTCAATAGTCTAGTTGTCAGGGAAAAAAAAAAGAAAATGCCTAAGGTTGAATTTGTCAATGATTCAGCCACATTTGTTGCTACTATTACTATATTAGTGTACCATAGTGGGGGACAAATGCCACATTCAGGGTATAAAATTGCATGGAACTGTAGGCTTTTAGACTGAAATTATCAAATGTTTATAATTACAAACCGTGTTTGAATCATTACAAAGTAGAAGACTGCCAGAAGATTCTGGGGGAATTTGTAGTTTTCTTGAAAGTAATGGCAGTCCCCCTTACTTTGATGTCAGCTGGTATTTTACCTTTTTTCCCTCCCCTTTTCCCCTTCTCTCTCTTTACTGTCACATGAAGAAAAAAAGAGATTGGCTGTGATGTCATATGAGGACAGTGAAGGATCCAATCAGAACATTATCTTACCCAGGTGCATGATAAGAAATGAGAACATCTGCAGTTAAACAGAATCAGGGTCAAAATCAGTGAGAAGGCTAATTCTAGTGGGGTACAGATTGTGATTTAGTAGTGACTTTACACTGAGCTACTGAAAAGTCCAGAGTGAGAAAACAGACCCAGTTCTTAATAGGTGAATACTTTTTAGTACTGTTTAAATAGGTATATGCTACAAGACAAACAATCAGAAAAGCACACAGCCCATTTGCTGTGCGCAGTGGTAGTTTACTGAAAACAGTGTGTTCTTGTGTTTAGCATATCTCCTGGGTCACAAAGAAGAAAGAAATTTAAAGACCATCAAATTATAGCCCTCGGTGATGTCTGAGATTCTTAGTGTGAGTTCTCAAACGCTGTGATGCTGGTTTAGAAGGGAGAGGATATTTCTTTCAGTGAAGTTAAAATTTGGAAATGCTGTCACAACCTTCATGATGGCACTCCTGTCACTGTGTGTGCATACCTTGAGATTTTGATGTGCCCAGGAGATAGCTGCAATCTTCTTGCTGTAGCTGCAACATGGGAGACCAGAAAGGCACAGGGAGACGCAGGGGGATGAAGGTGCTGTTTTGAGGCTTCTCAGGTTATGTTCTGCGCATGTAGGAATGGAGACAGCAGGTCTGGGGATAATAAACCTCTTGCTCTGAACTGTCTGAAAGGAGCTCAGCACTTCATACACTGGCTGAAGTCTGCCAGGACACTGGAACTAAGTTTCAAGGTACTGGGCCTCCAATGTATTGATTAAAGAAGGAGGTAAGGATAGCATATAATATAAACAAGATAAAATACCTGCTTCCAGAAGTCCAAGAGCTCTTAAATTTTCATGTTTTACAAATTTAAGTCTAGATCAAAATTTTTAAACAATAAGCCGTAAACTTCAGTTTTTTGAGTGCTATCTGGCAGGAAAACCTTATTATTGCCAGTTTGCTCTTTGCAGTGTGGAAGATTTGCAGGACTGAAGTACCAGTCTCCTAGCAACCAGAGATCCTTGAAGAATCTTCTGTTTGATTGTCCCTAAAATATGTTAATGCCACTAGATACTGCAAAATAAAACACTGGGGCCCACACCTAATGAGATAAGGAATTTTGATTTTTATCTTCAGTCCAGAATAACAACACCACTGCATACAGTCTGCAACTGTAGCACAGTTCTGTTGGTGACTCAACTTGGTTTGGGTTGCTAACCATTTCTGTTTTGTTTAATTAGATTCTCATTACCAAATCCCACCAGTGCAAACATTTATACATATAACTGTGTACATGAGCAGTCCCAGTGAATTCGGTGTGACTATTTATATGTTTAATTACTTGCTGGACTGAAGATTTACTGTCTGATTTTCAGCAGACAATATTTTAAAGGTAGTGCTCTTCTCTCTTCCCCTGCTTATCTACATGCATCTGATTAGGAGATTGTTTTCTGACAATCTGTTACACATATGCTGAGAAATAGAGAATTTAAATCTTTAAAGCAAAGTTCAAAGCTCACATCCTCATGGGATATTTTGATTCAGCAATTATGTTGTCCTCAGGGCATCCACAGAGTACCTCACTCTCTGGAGTGCAGTAAATCTTTCAAGGTACAGCCCTGAGAGCAGGAGGGGAATAAAAGAGGAGCAAGCATGCTAATCAATTCAAATGCCTACTACAAGGGACAGCTGCAGTGGTGTGTCAAGAGACATCAAAAGAGCTACACAAATGTAAGTCAGCCCAGGATGCAGGAGTCTGCATTTAATGTCGAATCCCAAAGGATATATTCATATTGCTGCATTGCTATTTTTAATGAATGAAGCAGGAAGGACTGTTGTGCAAGGCAGAACTTGTTGGAAAGAACTGAATTTAACAGATTTCTGAAAAATATGGAGGAGAGTTCACAAATTTTTCTTTTTTGAAAAAAAAAATTCTGCTTCAACAACTGCTTTATGAAGAGATGAAGGAGTTCAAAGAAAAATAAACTATACAAATTAGGTTCTTACACTTCTTGGAATTAGCAAAAATGGATAACCCCCAATGGAACTGTGCTATAAAGAATGGTCTCTGCGCAAGGCCTCTGTAGGGCAGTTGTGATAATTACACAAAGGATAGTATTTCTCATCTGCTTCTACTGATTATTGTTTAAGTGCCATAGAATCTCATTAGTTTGATCTTTATTACATTCATTATAGAGGCTGCACCAAGAAGAAAAACGCTTCCCTGTATTGCTAAACTTAGGCAAACGACACGTGACTGTTTGTGGTCAGGATATCTGATTGGCTTCTTTTGGAGTGAAAAGAGAGAGATTAGTGTGAAGATGAAGGAAGTGTCTGAAAGGCAGTGTCACGTCTGTCTCCTCTAGAGCAATATTTTCAGAGTGCTGTGAGTGTAACAGGGAAGGGAACTTTCATTCTATTTAAAGAACATCTATTTGCAGTAAGCTGAAAAACAAAAACAAACAAAAAAAACTTGTCACTAATTTTGATGTGCATAATCAGTAAGCAAAGCTACAGTAGCATCAGAGGGGATCTTCAGGTAATGAAGTCCACTGTAATTGAGGACTGTGGCATTTTTGGAGTAATGCAAGCAGGTATTTGTAGATATTCTAGATTTCTGAAGCTGCTAAGAGTATTGTAGATGTCTGATTGTGTGCTTGTATGGAATTCTGACTTTCTGCATCTTTTAAGATGTCTTTCTTTTTGCAAAGGCAAGGAAATTTCCTTCTGTGGGTTCTCTGTTATGTGCTGTCAATAGATGCAGACAGTTAGGTGATTGCTCTAAAGAGGAAAATTAATTACGTATTAGAATTATGAACAAATAAAATCATAAACAGACCTAAAACATTTCTGCATTAAACCTTACAGTTTAACTAGCTGAAATTATGATAAAATTTCACAACTGAAAATAAAGTATTTTTTCTCTGTTCAACATGATTATTTCTTTCCTAATGCTTACATCATTATTTAACCCAACAAAAAACACTTGTCCCCACATCAGGGAAGTTGTTTGATTTCTTCTTGTTTGGCAGATACTTAATACAAACTGTTCTCTTTTGTGACCCCTAATGATTTCTGAGCCACAGACCATATGTGAAGCAGCGCTATTGACTGAGGTCAGTCTTCTGTTTGCATCTCAGGTGGCTGCCAGAGAGACAAGAAAAGGGGAGTGAAACATAAGAAGAGCCTACTAAAAGGCTGTAGAGAAAGAAAGAATGGGAGATATCAAATAATGACAGCCTACACCTGCAAAAATGCCATGTTGCACTGATGAAATTTGTAAAGGAAGCATTATTGCCTTAATAATGCATCATCCAGTGCTTTGCTGGGCTAATGGTTTTATAATTGATACCTGGCAAGGACAGGTCAGGAATAGAAAGGCTCTGGCCTTTCCTGAGGAGTGGAGCCTCTGAGCCATTACAGAACTGCTCTCTTTCACCTGACGTCAACAGAAAATCGCTGTCAGAATTGCTATTCTGAGGGTGCTTTTTCTTGGTGGTTGTAATTTCAGAAGCACCTGTAGAACTGTATTATGTCCATCACTACTAGGAAAATGGCAGGTTTGCGCATCAGAAGGACAAAAACAGCCACTTGCAGAGACTCAAGGGTATCGCATAGGTTTGGAAAAACAAGGAATGTCTGAGTGGGACTCTAATGAATTAAACAATGCTCTATAAATAGTGTCACCACATGCTGGCTTTCCAGTCAAGGTTAAAAGAAGAGAGGAAATCTTCCAAGAAGTCAGCCGAAAAAGTAGAGTTAGTGTTTGAAACAGTAGAGGGGATGATGGCTTCAATTCCTTCACCTAATTTACATTTCCTCTCTGGCTTTCAGGAAGCCTTTTGCACTCTATTATAAAAATACCGTACTCAAATTTGAGAACTTGAAGCCTAAATCTCAATCCATCCTATAGCTTACAGTGTATCTGTGCTATAAATGTTATTGTTTCTTCTTTGATATTTATGTAGCATACAATGACAATTGCAATCCTAATCCTATTTCAGTTAGGAAAACTACATTACTACTGCAGTGATTTGATGAAAAAAGCCAGGAAAAAAATAAGTGACAAAGATTCATCTTGTTGAACTCTATACGCTGAACTATATTTAGCATCTGTTAAAGGTTTTGTTTTCCATTTAAATTAATTTTTTTTTTTTTTTTTAATCAAAGAGGGAAGATGTTGCTATGGTTCAAGACTCCATTTCACCTAGCTTTCCAAATCTTGCTTTTCAACTAATTCTTTCTGTGACAGTGAGACTAGCTGGAAGATGAATTTGTGTTTTGGTCCCTTTGTGAAGAGACTTTCTCAAACAAACAGCTCTGCCCAGTATTGCAAATATACAAAGAGAAAAGAAGAACCAAGGACTGTGAAATCTTCAGAGACAAAAGGAGGTGAACTCAGTGAAATATTCAGAGGGATTGTCATATTTGTAGAACACTTATGTTTGACTATGACAATGAAACAGTATTAAATTAGGTATAAATTAAACTGAAAGCACTTGAATATCTGTAGTCATCTTTGGTGTGAGAATACAGTTGTGAATAACAAGAGGAAATAAATAAAGGAAAGCTGTGTATTTACCAAATGCTTACAGCAAAGTAGATAGAATTTTAGTACTGAAAATCTGTTTGGGAAGTTAGCCTGATAAAATGGGGGGACATGCAGACCAATGAGCAGCAAAGCATGTAAGCAACTACTTAGCATATAAGGGTATTTTCTTAAAATAACTTTCTGGATGTTCAAAGAAGATTCACGGTGAGAATCTAAATCCCAACTTAGGGTACTATCTCTCATACAGATGTACATTTCTTCTTTTAACAGTGTAAACTCAAGGCCCCGAGGGAAGAAAATCAGGAAAGATATACTATCATCAGTGTGACAGAATAAAGAATCCGGTGAACC
Source organism: Pavo muticus (assembly GCA_016647715.1). Classification (NCBI taxonomy): domain Eukaryota; kingdom Metazoa; phylum Chordata; class Aves; order Galliformes; family Phasianidae; genus Pavo; species Pavo muticus. The sequence goes on from JACDJE010000028.1 coordinate 145,458, forward strand.
AAAAAATTCATATGAAACATAAAAGGGAGTTAGATTGCTAAAATAGGAAAAGGGTTAAAAAGAGTGTATGTAGAAAACCTAAATATGTGCTTAGCAGTCAAAATAGAAATTTGAACGTATAATATTAGCATCACCACATAATTACAATCAATATGACGTAAACCTTTTATTTTTCATATATGCTATAGGAAAATGCCAGAGCCAGTCAGAGAATGACCATCCTCTAATGTCCTTTCTCAGTAAGGAAGGATCTAAATTTAGTCGAACAAAATTCTGGCTCTGTTGATCTGTGTGTGATTTTTGACATTTGATTCAACAGCTTCCAGAGTTTCATCCAAGAGGCACATTCCTTTGGGGTAGAGAATTCATTTGAACTTCCAGTATTTATCAGGGAGAGGATGACATCACTCTCCTCTCTCTTAAACCAAGAGGGATAATAAGGATTTGCCTGTAAGCCTGTACTTCAGACATCACTAGAAAGGGCTGCTAGGATGAGCTCCCCTCTACGCTGCAATGAGGTCAGTCTGGCAGCTTGGTACAGAGCCAAATGAGCCCTCAGAAAGAAATATTTCATACTATCAGGTCATTCTTTCAGAAAACGAAGCTTTAGAGCAATAACTGGCAGATATGGAATGAGGTAGTCTAGTTTTATAGGGAGAATTAATATATTTTATTACAACAGCTGGTACGTTCTGAGAAGCAAACAGAAAATCCATGATGTTGCTGAAACTTTATTTGGAAGAAACAAAATTTTTAACACATATAGAAACTGCTTTTGTTGTTGATTTCTTTCCCCAGCTGCATTTTTTGGGCTGGTAGAAACTCTCTTGCCCTCAAAACATTGTCTGTTTATAATGTTATTAAAGCTAGAATAGTCCTGCAAAAATGTACAGTATACCAGTGTATAGTGCTCTCTTTGGATTGGTGATGACCCAAGCACTCTACTAGTCTTCCATGTCAGTGGTCTCCAGATAGGCGTTTTGAAATTTATGGCTCCTAGATACACAGCATCACTACTTTTCACAAGAAAATGGATTAAATGACCCACTGAATAATTATGAAATATTCTGGAAATCGTAACTAACTTTCCTAACACCTGTCAGGCTGAACTTGGTTCATACTTTGTTGTCTGAGTATCTGTATGCCTTCAGATATATGTCTAACTTTACTCTTATTCCTACTGATCTTTTAGACTCTCAGATTGTTTTGCGACAATGAGCTCCGTATACAATTTACTCTGTGTTTAAAAATCACTTCTTTGATCATTTTTTGAATTTGTTGCCTTTCTGTGTCATGTGAGTCTTTCATTCTTGCATTATGAAGGTAGAAACTGGAGCAGCTGAAAATCAGTTTTCTACCCCTGCTTTTTTGTGTTTCTCCTAAACTTAACGCATTCTTTTTTGCTATCTGTCTTTAAAGAAGATAAGTACCTTTTGTTCCTTTTCTAAATGTTTTCTGTTTCTGTCTGGTGTTGGCAAAATGACGATCAGAAATTTTTTCAGTTCACTGGGCTGGAATGATATGGTCACAAAAGTTACAGTTTCTCTTCTTACATTTTTGAGCAGCAGTGTTTAGCAAATGTTCCAATAGGGTTATTCATAGAATCACAGAATCACTCAGGTTGGAAATGACCTTAAAGATCATCGAGTACAACCACAACCTAACCATACTACCCTAACTCTAACAAACCTCCGCTAAATCATGTCCCTGCGCACCACATCCAAACGATTTTTAAACACATCTAGGATGGTGACTCAACCACCTCCCTGGGGAGCCTAACAACCCTTTCTGTAAAGAAGTGTTTCCTGATATCCAGCCTAAACTTACCCTGGCACAACTTAAGGCCATTTCCCCTCGTCCTGTCACCTGTCACCAGTGAGAAGAGACCAACCCCACTCTTGCTGTAAGCACCTTTCAGATATTGGAAGAGAGCAGTAAGGTCTCCCCTCAGCCTCCTTTTCCCCAGACTGAACATCCCCAGTTCCTTCAGTCTCTCTTCATAGGGCATATTCTCCAAGCCCTTCACAAGCCTTGTTGCCCTTCTTTGCACCTGCTCCAGCAGCTCTGTGTCCTTTCTGTACTGGGGTTCCCAAAACTGAACACAGTACTCGAGGTGAGGCCTCACCAATGCCGAGTACAGGGGCAGGATTACTTTCCTAGTCCTGGTCACCACACCATTCCTGATTCATATTCATATGTTTTGGGTTTTTTTTTGTTCTATTCCCTCCTCTTTCTCCCCTCTTTTTCCCCCTGTATATTTAGACTTCTTGCCACCAAGCACACTTGGGTTTGTCGGCACTGAATTTTGCCTTGCTATACCTTCACCCAGCTCTGTTACTTCACTTTCAAATCTTTCATCTCTTGATTTTTCCCAGATAATTTTGTGTTATCCTTAAGAGCTTTTTCCTTCGCTCATAGGTTTTTCCTATATTATCGCTAAAATATGACTCTAGTCATTTTGTTAACCTATTATTCACCTTTCATTTTTGTTAATCTTTTTGACCATTTACTCCTACAATTTAACTATTTAACTTTCTCAGCATGTAGTTTAAAACAGCAAAATTTCTTTCTCAGTTCTTTCTGACTTCTTGTTTCTAATAGGAGCTCATCTTCTCTACAGAGCTCCCCAGGACCTAGCAAATATTGTATATGTAATCTCCTTGAATAATTATAATGCTAAATTTAAGACACATTTGAGAAGGAAGAGCTGGGGATTTACACAACAGTCAGCCCTGCTTTTGTGGCTGGAGTGACCGTGAAGCATGTTCTTTTTGTATCTGCTTCCACAAACATGCAAATTTCTTCTGGTGCTGGATAATTCTTGCATAATTCATCAATATCACCCTTGAATATTTTGTCAGTCTTTCTAATACTGATCTTGTTATTCTAATCGCAGATGTGAAGATAGTTATTTAACACTTCTATCATTCTGGTTTTATATCCAAAGTTATATTAGCTTCTTTTTAGCTGTTTAGTCAGTACTCCTTCTTGGCTCTCCACAGTCTGTTTTTATAGTCTCTTAATCCAAAAACATTAACGTTTCTTCTTACATGTAGGGGTATAATTTTATTATTGATAATACTAATATTTTTTTTCCAAAAATTAAGTGAGATCATTTTGCTCTAATCTCATCATAATATTTGCCGCACTGTCAACTCTTGTGTTATCCATGAATTAATAATTACTTTAAAAGTTTACTGTGCCGTCACCAATGAAAAGGCTTAATACTGTTAGGCTTAATTTTTGAGAATCTTTTAAGGTGATTTCCTTAGAAACTACCCTTTTGAAAGCTGTTGTTCTGGTCTGCATTCAATGAAAAATTGTTTTACAGCTATTGCATTGCATAGCTCCATACTTCTTTAAAAGGAAAGCATCGTGTCATATTAAATCAAGTACCTTTCAAAGACTGTTACAGCTGCTCTCTTAAACTTATCCTTTGGGGAAAATTGGCTAGAGCACAAAGCTTGTATCATGAATAGGGATATAAACCACACAGTACTTATATTTGTAGAACTCTTGAAAACAGTACTTTCAATTCTTCCCCCTAGTCTGCTATAACTATGCAAGACCCAGACTGAGAACTGGATAGCTGCAATCTATTTTAGCAGCATAAAATGAAACTCAGGTTCTTGAGAACTGTGCAGCCATGGGCATGTCCTTTAGTTCTGGTCCCTCTCTGTTCAGACTGGGGCTGCAAGTATAGCACCCCATGCATTTTTCTGGAACAGACAGTCTTTCCTATTCATATAACAAATGGCAAGATAGTGGTAGGAGAAAGCATGCAAACTGAAATCTTGCCAGGGCATAGGATCGTAGAATCACCAAGGTTGGAAAAGACCTCCAAGATCATCCAGTCCAATTAACCACCTACGACCAGTATTTCCCCAATAACGATTTCTCTTAGTACAACACCTAAACATTTCTTGAACATCTCCAAGTCATGCTGACTCAACCATCTCCATGGGCAGCCTGTTTCCGCACATGACCACTCTTGGAGACGAAATTTTTCTTAATATGCAACCTGATATCAGGATTTCTGGAGACCTATATGTAGGCACAGGAGAATGGAAATTTGACTGAAATTAATATCAGGCAAAGGAGGACATCCATTTTTCCCACTTAAATATGTGGCTAATATAGAAGGAAAAGCAGGGTTTGAGAGAAAATGTAAAAATAAAAAATGAAAACGTGTAATCAGATAAACAGCTTGAAAGCAAAACACTATTAAGGAATAATTACCAAAATTCCTATTCAGAATACTTGAGAAAGTAATTCCATCTTAAAATAAAAAGAAATAGGAAAGTAGAAACAGAGTAAAGGCCTCAATAAAACAAAGAGACGATTTTTTCCAACAGAAGCAAATGGAATGAAATTGTGACATTAAAAAAAAAAAAAGCAGCAAGGATTTTTGGAATATTTTTAAATCAGATATTCCAAAAGATTGCTAGTCACATCTGATTATTAACTTATTCAGATGGATTTTTAAACAAGCTGTTGCTTTGAAGTCATTCTTACCTCTATACTAAGTAGTTTAGTTAAATAAATGATCAAATACAAGCCTTTGAAGTTATGAATGTTTATCAAGATGTTTCAAATCAATGCTGTCTAAACTATTAATAACGAATAGGAGCGAGCTATTTTTAACCAAAGGAAATTGTTAACATTCTTTATCATCAGGAATTAAAGAATCTGTGTTGATTGTTCTGAAAATAATGCCTCCTATTTATCAGTGCAGTGCTCGTTGCAACATTGGTGCTGATGAGAAGAGCAGGAAGTGCAAGTGTCTGGAAGCAGAGGTTTTGGGGTAATCTGCATCTGTTTTCATGAGAGAGATGAACATGTGGGGGTTTCTGCAGGCTTACCAGATTGCCAGGCTGACCAGCTCTTTGCCTTTGACTTCACATCTGAGTAATGAGAAGTTCCACTGTGGACGTGATGTGTTATACATTGATAATAACTGCACAAGAATTATTAGTCTTTTCTACTTACGATATCTGTCATAATCCTCAAAGCGTATTTTTCCAAAAATAAGTTAATCACTGAAAACCCAGTGATAGGTAATTTCAAGCTTTTATGCCAAAAGTGCATGAAAAGCTGTAACTATTTTTTTTTCCCTTTTTTTTTCTGGTTTTTAGTTTTTTGTTTTTTCTTGTTCATTTTATGTTTTGAGAGGCAAGCTGCTAATATAATGAACAAACAGGGCAGTTGCTTAGATTTTAATATATTCATTGAGTGGGGATAGTGGAAATTATAAAAGAGAATTTATTTGAAGTACTGTACTCCACTGTAGCAGCTGTAAATAAAAAGTACAGAATAGAGCAGAAATCAGAGCTGTGACCGTATCAACTAGATCCATTATTTTTTGATAATTCAGAAGAAAAGTGGAAAATATTTTTATGGTGCATTTCATGGAAACAATCAGTAAGTAGATTTATTTCCGACAGTAGTAAAGTCTGCTGCACTTGTTCTGAAGTTAATAGTTCCCAGTTAATCCAGACACAGTAATTTAACTGTAAAACTGTATTACAGAGGGTTGAGCACTGTACTTGACATAAAAACACAAGATATTTTTAACTTTGAGCTATAAAAGGAAAGTGCAAATATAGTTACTGAGCTCTGTCTGAACTCCATCAGCCTTCAGTTCAGAGAAGCTGTGAGTTGGGCTATGGCTGGAGCAAAAGCCACAAGCTGCTGGAAGATTTAGGACAAACCTTAGATAAGATGTCTAAATTTTCCATGTCGTGAAAGTCTTTGCACATAGGACAAGGTTTTCAGGGGTTGACAGTGCACTGACACTGTAGATATAGCTGAGAATTCAAAATGTTGAAGGAAACAAGAATAAGGATAAACAGTATCAGGCAAGAGCTATGTTGAATTAGATCTAACGTAAAGATAATTACAGAAATGATAGAGTATTTTGCAAATTCTTTGGGAGAATCTGAAAGCGTCAAGTTATTTATGTCCTTGAAAAACAGGATGGTAACAGAGGCCAAGTGAGTGACACTGTAGTAGAAGACAGATCAGTAACCAGGAGGCAAAGAAAACAGGGCTATTTTAAGTTTGATGTCACATTATGAGCTTTGGGTGTTCAGAAACATTGTTATCAGGACAGTTTAAGACAGAGGTGTTGCATCTGAGTACACCATAAAAAGGAAACTGATGTTCTGTTGAGCCAGGCTACCCTATTCCATTATCATGTAGAACATGGTGAGTCATTTGCTTTGTGGAAGAATTGTAAAATGGATGGAAAAGGACAAAGATCCAAGACAAGTGAGGAAGTGTTTGAGGATTATTGCTAGGTGGCAGGGAAGTTCAAAACAGCACACAGAGAAATATCAGAAATGTCCAACTAGCCTGCCATTCACATACCTGGGAAAAATCATAATGTGTCAATATACAAGTCCAAGGAAGACCTGGACGTTCTAAGAATCAAGAATGATTGAAGGAAATATTTGAGAGCTTATTATTGATGAGAAAATGGCTTGATTTAATTTTGGATACCTGCAGACCACTCTGGAATTATGAGAGAAGCTCTGAAAGTAATGCCTCATTTTATTTTTGTTGGCCCGTGGTATCAGAAGCAGATGTTGGTGGTATGGCGGTAGAGATTGAACCTTCCCATCAATGATCATAGTACCAGAGGGTGATCTTAGAACAAGCCTGCTGGAGTTCAAGAAGCATTTAGACAACATTCTTGGACATTTGGTTTAATTTTCAGGTAATCCTTTGTGGAATCACAAGTTGGCTTCTTTTGAGGCTCTTCAAACTCAGGATATTCTGTGATTCTTTTGTTCTATAAGTGCTGCAGGGGTATACATTAGCATGAGGACTCCTCCAGCTATACTAATAAGGGAAGGAATTGATAATTCTATGAGAGATTCAACATCCCAAGGTATATTTCTGCAACAGTCAATTTTATATGAAGAAGTTGAAACGTTACGCAAAGCAACATGGATTTTTTCATGATTAGTTCTAATTTTACAGCTGCTGAAAGGGATACATTTCCAAGTTTACCCAAAGTTACACAATAGACCAGTGTAGACATTTATATGAAAAAACATTATTATGCCTTCTCCTGCATTTACAATCTCAGAAAAGTTTTTGCTAATCTCACATATGGTGGCAAACCCTATATATACATGACCAGTTTTACCTATATTTTGTAACAATGCGTATCTAGAAAAAAAGCTGTTACTATGCAAAACAACAATTAGCACTGAAACAACTGTGGTCTTAAATGTTCAACAGAAAATAAGGATTTAAAATAAATCTGTCAAGTAGCTCTTCCTGACGTATTAAAGCAATGCACATACACCTTTGTAAAATTCCACTACAGCTTTGAGGACACATGCTAGTATTTATTATAGCTATTAGGCTTCATATCTTTGAGAACTGCAAGAATCAAACTATTGATCTCTGGCACTGAAATAACCGAGTTACTAGAAGAGCTACCTGTTGTTTTTCTTCTGATGATAGAAGTCCAATAAGAGTGGAAAATACATGCCTAGTTGTCATGATGTTTAGCTAATTATTACATTATTAAATAGTGACTCAGCCAGAAGGGCTCATTTGTTTCTTCCTTCTGAAAGAACTGAAAATTTTATGCATTGAGGAAATGAAAGCTGAAAGTTTCTTCTCAGCATCCTGTTCTTTGTCACTAACATTTCCCAACACGGGGGAGAGATTTATATCCTTCAAGGAAGGAAGGAACATTTAAGATGTGAATGAATACAAGAAAAGCAGGAAACCAACTGCAGCTGTCAATACACAATTTATAGAGATGTAACACTGCTGTGGTAGTATCAGACAGAAACACAATAACCTGTAAAAATGATTCCTGCAGACTTGAGCTCAGAAATGAAACTGTTAGTGCCCAGCATCTGTTCTGAAGGCCTGGTGCTTGAGGAACAAAGCCTCTTTCCTTCCCAGGCTTCTTCCTACAATGCTAGCATTACACTCCAGGATGGCTATAAGCAAGGTACGAATAAACAGCCAGCTGCTTGAGAAGGGATCAGTCTTGGTCCTTTCTGCCTCTGCCTAATCCCCAAATAAATAAACGGATAAATAATTATTTGCCAGCAGTTTCCCTGCAGTTATAAGGGAATGTTTCATATTTTGTTGGAATAATTAAAAGACTTCAAGTTATTTTCTACCACTGTAGGCTTCTTTCCTGCTTACTGTTTGAAACTCCTTGGGCCATCTCCCTGGTGTCCTGGTGCTGGGAATTGAGTGGCAGATTGATGCTGGGAAAGATAGCAGAGCAATAGGAAGTTGGGGTGTGGGACTTTTGCGCTTACATGGTAGGTAGCATTGGAACTGAATAGATAGATAGAATGATAGAACTGATAGTTCTATCAAGTTTGCTGTTATTGCTATGAATGAGGTAAAAAGTCATTTTATTTTAACTGGGGACTAAGTTTGGCTCAGAAAGAGCCAAACTAATTTCGTTTTAATTATTTATTGTGTTCCAATTCTCATCACCATTTCTCTTTTGACTGTATTTTTAATTAACTGCATTGATTGTAATGGTCTGAACTCTTACATCATGTAACTTTGCTGACTGGCTTAGCATCCATTTTATGTTTACTGGAACAGTCAAATAAGAAGCAAGAGAAAACCTCAAAATATTGAAAAGTGGAGAAAGAAAACATATATAAGGCAAATTAAGAGACTTTTCTGTGTTTTAATGTTAACTATAGGCATCCATGAAGAAAATTTAGCAGTTTTATTACCAATTTGTTTTTCCATTTAAATTCTCAATAACCCTGGTTTTGTTCTCTTTGCAGTATCGCAATTCTGTTTCATAGAATCCTTTCAGTTGACAGGGATCTTTAAAGGTCATCTAGTTCAACTCCCCTGCAATTAACAGGGACATCTACAATTCCTCCTTGTGATAGCCTCTTGTGTACTGGGCAGTATTTTACCTTGTGTTGCTGTTCAGAGATAAGCTCTGCATGAGTGGCAGCATTGAAGTGTCTCCATCCATCCTGTGTTTCCCTGCCCTGTTGCTGTCAGGTTACTGGAGTTCCTGGATCTTCTAGGAGACTGTGATGACTCTCTGAGTGGCCCAGGCAGCCAGCACATGTCCCAGCACCCCATCAAGGGGCAGAGCATCCAGGGAGCACTAGGGCAGCCCAGCACTGTGCACCTACCTCCCTAGGAACAGGGCTGGGCTGAATAGTGGGCCTGTGAGTGGGCCTGGCTCAGCAGGACCCATTGCCAGGCAGGGCCCAGCCATGAGGAGATGGAGACGAGCCCTGTTGCAGCCTCACTGTGGTAATGGCTGCTTCCTAGCAGCTAGGAAGTTTTCCTGTGCTGTGCCCCGGCATCCAGGACCATTACAGCCTATGAATGCCTTTCAGTCCCAGACAGTGTTTACTTCTTCCTCCCAAGTCCAAGCTCTTCTGGCCATTGCTATGTTGGTTCCTGCTGATGTCTTACAGTTTTCTCACTGCAAGACTATGATTCAGCTCTGAGTCTCCAGGAATAGAGTTTGTCTAGTACTTTCTGTGAGTTCACAACACAGAGCTCAGCAGAGAAAGCGGTATGAAGGTCTGGCTGGCTGTTGTAGAAAAAAAAATGGTTGTGAACCAGTTTTTGAATACTCAACAGCTGCTCATTTTAACCATATTCATGTAGCTAGGTTTTGTTACTACAGTTATCTAGGGAATAGATTTTCTTTAGGGCAAATGTCTCTTTATTTCTAGCATAAAAATTGTTGCTGTGTAAACAAGCCAAGTATTTATTCTTCATTTTCTTTTGTTTTAAATGCTCTTGTTATCTGAACAGGAGGCAGACACTGCTATATCACGGATCATTCTTGCCTAGATAACATCAAATATTAGTGCTCATAAGCTCAACTCATGTAGATGTGTATTAGAACAATTTTAGTTTATCCTTGCAGGTATTGAATTTACTGTCAGAAATTAGGAGCTGTTGGCCAACAGTGTCTTAACAGAAGGCTACACAGCCTGCAGTCTACAAGCTAGCTGTTCAGCAATAGGTATTCCAGCTCGCTTGAACATTTCCATCATTAAGCTCTCAAGAAATTGTGGAATATCACTTTAGTATTGGAAAAAAGAAATTGCTTTATATACAATGGTAATATGAGGAAGGGTGTCACAGTGAGATGTAGATGACAAAAAACTTCTGTTCACTCTACGTACTGAATAAGTTTGGTACAACACAGGAAAAAAAAAGACTTCAAGGCTTTTCCAACAAGGCTGATTTCCCAAAATGGGAAAGCTTCTTTTGAACGCATTAAGTGCCTGCTTATTGTCAAGAGTCAGCATTCTGGAAATTTCACAAGCATCTTCTCAAGATCATTACACAAGAGTACAAGTGCAGTAATGTACTTTCAAATCAGATAAATGAGCAGAATTGCATGTGTTATTTACTCTCTGTGTATCAATGATAGTGATATCTCAAATAAATTAATTTTCCTGCTAATATCAAATACTGCTAGTCCCACTGAGACCCCACTCACAACTGAATATTATGAATGACCTCTTCAAGAGGTTTTTCTAATCATTTTTGAATCTACCTTTTAGTATTTTTACTAAAAATTGTGTTGAGAGACTTTTAAAGCCAAGATTTATGGCATCTACTACTTCTTTCTTATCTTCAAGACATGTTTTCCTGTCGTCTAGAATTCCTGGCACTGAATTTCATTTCATTTGATAATGTCAAATTAAAGCTTCTTTGCAAAGAGGAAAAATTCAATTTTTGTAGAGCTTCTTGAAAAGATACATATTCTTCAAATATAAAGTATCTTCCCAAATGGAGACCAATTCTTTACCAGATCTGAGGTCAGTGCATGCATTTCACAGTATTCTGAGATATGAGTGCACAGTGCTGGGGCAGGTAGGTTTCATTTCACTGAGGACCACATCTAATATAAAACAATCCATTGTTTAACTCATAAAAAGTATCTGTTCTTGAAAATTTTCATTCTCACTGTATGTCAAAAATGCAGTACCAAGTACCAAGACCTACAGAAAACAGGATATTTCAGTTGCATCCATGGTAGACAACCATACTGATTCCCCCTATTCTGTCCCCAAAATGCATGCTGTGCAAGGTTCATATTAAGAAGAGAATTTTTGTTTTACTGAGGTGACGTTATAGCATGCTAGGGAGAAGAGCAAGGTTATATCTGTGTTTCCGTTAACAATAGTACATCAGTGGTTAGAATTTTAACGGAACTGGAAGTCACTGAACAAATGGGTCAAAAATATGGATTACAAGTGAAAAATATATCAGAGCAACTTTTCAGCAGTGTCTTGCACTTGAACGTTCTCTTGGTAGTATCCACAGATTTTCGCTATGTTCACCAGACAAAATGGTTTCGTTAATTATTGCATGTGCCTGTGGGAGAGATCCACTGTGTGCTGAGGTCTTTTGCTTTTGTGATATACCAAAGCTATGTTATGGAAGGGTGAAAAATCTGTTCATAAACGTGATAAACACCTACTGATCTTTGAAGGAAGAAAAGAAAAAATGATTTGAAATACCTTCAAAACTCATTGTCACAAATTACACATAAAGTTTGCTAGACAAAACCTGGGCCAGAGAAAAAAGATCTATTTTTTTTTTTTTCTACTTCTTACTCTTTTCCTCCCCTTGTCTAGCTTTGCAGTTTTCAGGAATCTCTGCTAATGGTAATTGTTATGAGCCTGTTGTAACTTCCATTACTCTGAATGTACTACTTCTTTCTAGAGGCACCCAAAGATAGTGTGTGCAATTCAGAAGTGATTTTCAAACTCAAAAGAAGGGGAAAAGTCATATTAACACAAATTTCTGGAAAATGATCACAAAACATCTTGATTGCCAATGCTGCTTTCCTGTGGCTGGTGCCAAGAGATATCAAAATCAACATGAAATGCATGTGCTCAGCATTTTTCTCTGACTGAGTAGCCACTCCAGTGAAGGCAATTAGTACATTTGGGTGAAAAATGATTATGTGTTCTGGATGGAGCCCTGATTGCTGTGCAGAAATTCATAGAATCATAGAATGGCTTAGGTTGGAAGGGACCTTAAAGATTATCTGATTCCAGCTCCCTACCATGGGCAGGGTTGCCACGTGCTAGATCAAGTTGCCCAGGACTCCATTCAGTCTGCCCTTGAATGCCTTCAGGTATGGGGAATCTACAGCTTCTCTGGACAACCTGTTCCAATGCTTCACCACCCTTCTGGTGAATGATTTCTTCCTTGTATCTAATCTAATCTCCCCCTCTTTTAGCTTAAAATGATCCCCTTTGTCCTATTACTATTAGACAACATAAAAAGTTGGTTTCCCTCGTATTTATAATCTTGCCCAGTTCATAAGGTCTCCCTGGAGCCTTCTCTTCTCTAAGCTAGAGAATCCCAGATCCCTCAGCCTTTCTTCACAGAAGAGGGGCTCTAGCCCTCTGATCATTTTTGTGTCCTCTTCTGGACCAGCTCCAAGAGCTCCACATCTTTCTTGCACTGGGGACCCCAGGCCTGGATGCAGAACTCCTCGTGAGGCCTCACGAGGAAAGAGCAGAAGAGATCAATCACTTCCCTTTCCCTACTGGCCACCCCTCTGTTTTTGCAGCCCAAAATATAGTTGGCCTTACAGTCTGCAAGTGCATACTGCTGGATCGTGTCCAGGTCTTGTTCACCAGGACCTCCAAGTCCTTCTTCTCAGGGCTGCTCTCAATGAGTTCTTTCCACATTCTGTACACACATCTGGGGTTGTCCCAACTCATGTGCAGTACCTTGGACAAATTCAGCATTGTAATAACCCCTGTTCATTTATCAAGACAGCTCCCTCTGTGTCACTTGCTGCTTCCCTTCTCTAAAAATGAATGATGATGGTGGTGGAGAAACCAAGTACAAACCCTAACTTCAAAAATTGTAATTGCTTTTAGTGAGATATTTAATCTCATTGAAAGCATGTACTTTTTATTGTCAAGCAGTTCAGACTTCTTATTCTATCCTGTCTTGAATACATAGCTTACTTTATTGAGTACTGACTTGTAGATGTCTACGCTTTGTAAAGAAGATTTTGATCTAATTTGTATTTGGTGAGCTGAGAAGCTGTAAATGACCATATGCGTCATCTTGGGACCGTTATAGCTTTATGCACTATGTTCAACTAGACGAAGGATCCATTAGTGACCCAACGGAGGTGTTTTAGAGCAGGCAAAGAGAATTCTCTAAACACCATCTGCTCATACTGTTGCTTGTAAAACGATGTCACATCTGCTGCTCTAAAAACATTATGCTGATCTCTCCTACAGTACAAAGCTGCTGCATTCCTTTTAGAAGGTGGAAAAGGAGTCAATGCTACATTATTGGGACAGGAGGTGTTAAGTTAGCTATAGGTGAAACCACACATGGCCTTCTTGGCTTCTAACATCTTGAGAGTGTGCCATAAATGTCAAAAATAAAATGAAGAAGAGGATTCAGCACTCTAACTGATGAAACTGGATAAATACTTGGTCTGCTGTTCTTTGCTGAGCTCAATCTTGTCCTAGTTTGGCTGCTGCTGGTGCAAATAATACTATTATGTTCCTTAAAACTAAAATATATCCTCTCAATCTTTGAGAGGTTTTAAGATAACTGAATCAGTGGAAAATTAATTTTGTCTCTGATTTCAGATGAGCTCAGGATGAGAGAGAACTGCTGTTTGCTTTGGTCATTAGATCTTGTAGCTTAGAATATTTTACTGCCTATCTCTCATGAGATATTTAAAAGCTACTTTACCAATCCTGGAAGATCCAAGAATATTTATCTGCATACATTTGCAATGTTACTTATTACTATTGCAGCCTAAGTGACAATTTCACAGTAGTTGTACAGAATTAGAAAAACAGTCAGTGTTGGTATCAGAAGAAAAGGGACTATAATAATGCAATCAGAATCTTTGGGTGTACTAAGCAAATGCTGTCCCAGTTGACTGAAGTTTTTAGTACGTAGCTTTCAGTGCTCACCTTCAGTTATTTTGACCTGTGATTCTTCTACAATGTTACTAAACATACAGGCTCTTTTCAGGAATCTTTAGATAAAGAAAAAATAAGTGTGAAGTTGTTACTAGCAATTCAGTGGCTATATTCACTTGGTATGATAATGAGTTTAAAGGAAAGAAATTTGAAAACTACTGTATTTAACTGATGCCTCCAAATGGTGAAAAGTAATGACCAATATCCTCTGTCAAATATTTGGCAAAGGAATTAAGCCATGTGTTCTTATATCTGTTTTGACAAAACACTTTGAAACTATTGGCAGCCTGATGGTCATCTCCAATTTGCAAGGCAGAGGGGAGCACACTTCTAAGCAATGTTGTGTGAGAAAACACGGCAAGAGGGAGGCAAGTGACTCGTATATGCCCATTTGAGAAAAAATGTGGATTAAAAGATACAAGCCAGACATAGCCTGGATGTGAGGAAAATGCATGTTTTTTGGATGCATGCATATTTCTTTCTATGCGAATCTGTCCTTTGACAGACTGCAGTAAGCATTTCCTCCCAGTACTGAGAAGCTCTTTTCATTGTCAACGATCCTTTTCAACATTTCCCTGATTTTTTCAGCCTATTGAACAGGTCATTTTCTTCAGCTTGGAAGTATGACATAGTCTTGAGATGTGTACCCTCCTCTGGTTTGGTGTGTTCAGTTTGCTTTCACCTGGTTAAATTATTTTACTTTTCTGATAATTCATCCAAGCACTTTAAATTTAGGTCAACATATAAAAATAAATTGTATTTGGTAATTACTTTCTACCTATCAGAACCCCATTCAAGTAAATAGATTGTCTTTTTGATGCTACTAGCTGTCTGGAATTCCTCTGCAAATATCTACAGTGAAGAAGGTTTGTTTTTTTTTCTTGGTGAGATTTCACTTCAGTTGCAGCTCTTTGCTACTACATAAATACTTGCTGCTGAAATGTTCCTGAAGATTTTGAACAGTTCTCAGAAGTCTGAAAGTTGAAAATCACTGTAGTAGATCTGGACCCAATATAGACCTATAAAAAGCAATACATGCATTGTTGTGAACTCCTCAAATGTCTGCAGAAAACATATCAGACAGGAGGCAGTGTCTCAAAATTTTTCTTCTAAGTCAGTTGTTTTTTTTTAATGAAGTGCAGCTTTCTCAACCTCAAACTTTCAAGTGTGTTTTTTCATGCACTTCAAGATTTGTGCTGTTATATTTCTGCTATCTTGTTTTTATACTTAATTCAATGTAACCTAATTATTTCTTAGACATAGTATTCTACATATGAATAATACACTGGCAACCAACACATGAAAAAAATTTATGTAATGTTCTGTATGTGTTCAAATGTACATTTATATTACCAGTGTTTTTAAAATATCTTTACAATAATGGCACCAAAGATTGTCTGAATGCTCATCTTTTTTCTTCTTCCCAGGCATGCTTCAGATAAGGACTTGCACTAAACAAATTTCATTGAAGTCAAAATTTTTGCAAGTGGAAGACGTGAATCTTTAGATTAACTATTTAGTTTAACTATTCCCATCCCTCCCTCCCCCCCCACCCACGCTATTCCTTTCTTTTCTTCATCTGTGTATATACATAGTTTTGTTCCTTATTGTTCAAGTAAGATTACAACCTTTGCTCAAGAAGTGTACAAACATAATGTATCACTTCCAGGTTCAGCAGCTCAGGTTTTCTAATCATGCCATACAGTCAAAGAAAAACAATCTCCCTTCACTAACTTGGAGAGGTATAAAAAAACCATCCTCAGCCAAGCAAATAATCTCACAATGAAAAATAAATACATAGTTTGTCCAGACCATAGAAGAAAGCTTCAGTCTTTCTTTTTTCTTTATCAGTTTAAGATAAATATATGGGGGTTTTTTTTGTTTATTTTTTAGAAAAATCAGTAAAGAAATTATCAAATGACATATATTAACTCCAGACATGCAAACCTTAGCAGCATTTTCAGGATAGTACTTAAACGTACTAAAAGAATATACCTGCTTTGTGTAGAGATATCTGAGCAAGTTCTAACCTAGTGAGCTTGGCTGTCATAGCACCCTCTATATGTGAAACTGTCTTACTCTGAGCACTCCCTGACTGCTTATCTTGAGCTGATCTGGTTGTGTGTATGCTTCATTGCAGTGCAGTAATACCTCATTTGATCTTGTACAGATGAAGAAAAGTGGAAAGGTCTGGAGAAGTGTATCCTGTCTTTCCTTCCCTTCGTATGACATGGAGTTGATTACTTTAGCTACTAAAAAACCCTCTGTATTCGTTCCTCCCTTGAAAAAAGTTTGAAAGTAAAAACCAACCCAGGTAGAAAGCAACTTTGTCAAGCAGTCACGTTAATGCACATTTGTGACAAATGACCCAAATAAGTGATTTGAGAAAGAGCTCACCATGCTTGTACTCCTAGGCAGAGACGCAGATTTTGTGGCTGGCATTTCTTTGCTTTGAGAAATCATAATTTCTACGGGCAAACCAGATCTTGTTCTGCATGAGGCACCATTATCAAATGACTTGAGAGAGGGACCTGTATCCAGTGACAAAGACTTCTCTAATTTGCGTGTCCGTGCTCCAGCCGCAACTTCATCACTTCTTAAGCTCTCTAAGTCTACTTCTTGATGGGTTTTTCCAACTACAACATTCTCTTTCCAGCTTTCAGGAGACTTTCTCTTAATACGTAAGTCATCTAGGCTTCTCACACCAGACGGAAAGGTGTTTTTCAGTTTAGCAGCTCGATATGACCTCAAGCTCATGGGATCAAGCACTCTGAAAGTAACTTCATTAATAAATTGAGAGAATTTGAGTTTGGCTTCAATTTTTTCTTCCACAACAGATAATGAACTTGATGATCCTTGACTCACCAAGCTCAAGTCAGATGCAGAGGAACTGCTTTTCTTCTGTGCTGTCTTCTGCCTGTGGAGCTTTTGGCTGGCGTTTCCAACTTCTGCAGGATATAGAGAAGTGTGTTCCAGTCCATGGGTTTTTTCACCCCCTTTCTGACAGTGCTTTGATCGATGGGGTCGATAGCCTTCATCCTTATTTTTGCTTTTAACAAAGCTTTTAGCTTCTGACCTTGTGCTACCCTGTAACTCAAAGCTGTCCTCACTGGAGCTGCAGCGTTTTGAGTAACTGTTCATTGTCAGATCTCCAGAGATTTTCCTCTCCACATCAGTTCCTGCTTCTACAGATGTTGAGGTGGGTGCACAGTGTGCTCTTTCTTTAGTCATCCTGCCAACCCCCTCTTGTTTGGCTGGTCTTCCAGGCACAGCACCCTCTGGCTTAACAGGGGAAATGGAGCCCTTTGACTGTGACTCCATTTATTTTTATGTCGGTATGTCAGCTGGCATCAATGAAAGTGGTACTCTTATAAATGCTCTCTATCTTGTAAGGCAATGGGAATGTCTTTGAAAGGCGTAATGGTACAGCCACCACATTTTATCCCAAATTATGCATATGTTTCATAATTAGATCAATAGCACATTCTCATCATTTTAATTAGCCATACTAATCAACAGAATCTATAGGACATGCAAATTTTCCAGGGTATTGAATGCTTAGTGGATGAGCATGGGTTCTCATTGATCCGAATCAGCATATGATATAGTCCTGTCTGTTGATCTGGAAACCAAACTACCATGATGTAAATCAATTCTCACTAAGTAAAGTCTGGGGTGATTCTGTTTGAGGGCTTTTTAAAATCCAATAGTAGAGAAGGTCATCCTATATTGTCCTAATGCTACTAGTGTTTGCTATTCTATTAGAAAGTTTAGTGGCAGTCCTGCTGGATCCAAAAGCCAAAAAGAATGTGATACACAGTTTCTACTTGTATGTTCCTGCCATTGTTTTCATTCTAAAATAATTTGTTGAAGATACAAACAGAAGCAAGGTGCAATCACATAGCATTAGAAATGAATCTAAAGCATTAATGATGCTTTTTTCCCACTTCTTTGCATGTGAGACTCTTCTCGCTCTTTACGAGCAGGCAACTATGAACTTTGATGAGCAGAATTTCTATTTTTGCTTTGTGCATACAGGAGCGTAAAAGCTACTTTCAGTGAGGTTAAAAACTATAAGTAGTCTTTGTGATCAGTGTGAAAATTTGGAGAATTCATATGATGTGCTCACAGGTTAACTGACTGATAATTCAAAAGGTAGTTTAGTTTTGTTTGTTTGCTTTTGCATTTCCTTACGTTAGGAAAGCATGTTATTTAACCCCTCTTTTCTTATGTGAATCAGAAAATCAGACTATGCTAAAACAAGTTGTAAAGAGAATAGATGTAAATTAAACATTAGGAGGAAATTATTTATTATGGGAGTGGTGAGGCACTGAGCAGGTTGTCCGGAAATGTTATGGATACCCTATCTCTGGAAGTATTCAGTGCCAGATTGGGTGGGGTTTTGGGCACCCTGGTCTATTGGAAGGTGTCTCTGTCCATGATAAGGTTGTTGGAACTAGATGATCTTTAAGGTAGGTCCCTTCCAACACAAATCATTCTATGATTTAATCATTTTTGTCTGGTGGGAATCAGACATATTTCCAAATATGGCAGGTGGAGAAAGAAAAGTTAAATGGATTATAAACAACACTGAGTGATCTCCCTTAAACCCTGAGGGCAGGAAGATGTGAAAAGGATCTTTGGAAGGGATTGAGGTAGACGAGAATGTGGCAAGGAGGGGAAAAGCAGTAAATGAGGAGCATATTTTAAAATACCATATATAGCTCATAGGTTAGCAGCAGTTCAGTTTAAAATGTAATTCCATTAGATTTCCAAGCAGATATTGCATTTAGGTCCCTCATTACTAGTCACTTGGCCCATCACATATAATTTATTGACTCCACGTTGACAATTCCAGGACTCATTTAAATCATTGCTCATAAAAGCTGCTGAAGTCTTGCAAATCTCTCAAATTAACACAGTAAGTGCATTAATTTTGCAAATAACGGGGGGACAAAAAGATTCTTTTAACATCAGAAATCAATTGCTTTTACTGGAATTATTTTCTGAAATGCTTCCATATTTTCTATGGTACTGTGCCATTCCATTGTATGTTACAAATATTATCCTGATCACAGAAACAATGTGGATTAAAATGCATAAACCCTATTCACATTGGGTTATTTCACCTTCACTTGAATGTGAATGGTGACAGCATGAAGAGGCAGCGAATGCTTTCTGTTGTCAACACTAAGATTTTCATGACCTTTTCAATGCAGTCACAGAATACAACACTTTTCTCTTCTTGTAAAGCCGGAATTTAAGGCTTTCTTTTTCTGTATGTCCTCATACAGATGTCTGCAAACTTACGGTTACTTACTGAACCAAATTGGATTCCCGAGGGAGGTAAGGTCTATGCTAATGCGTCTCAGAACTTCTTTCCAAGATCCGTTAGAGCCTGGCAAAGTGACAGTGCTGCAGATTTAATGGACTTTATTAAAATATCTGTTTCAGAAACAGAGTAAGCCTCATTCTTGATCCAGCATCTGGAATGGCTTGTACATATTTGGTGAAGAGCTTTCTATTCATGAAGGACTGTGATAATTTGTGCATGAGCAAAGCAGCGTTAACTCCAAACGCGAATTCATCTATCTACTGCATATGGGCAAATTTTAAGGTGCGAATGTGACAGAAGTCTGTGGAACACATAACAGAAATGGCTCATAGAATTCTTTCATGTTGTCAAGAAGGAGACCATTTGTTTTGAAATGTCATCAGCAGTAAAATATTATTTTAAAAGAAAAATAGGAAAGATATCGTAGGTTAGAGGTAACCTAGCCTGAGTATATTTGAGAGGTTTTAATACTGCCTCTTCTCTTTCTTCAGCTGTTTCTGCCTAATGACTTTATACATACATTCTTAACTAGTTGGTAAAACGTGACACAATATTAACCAAAAAATTAAAGCCGCCCTTGCAAAGTGACAGAAGAATTCTTACCTGAACAAGGCTAGGCTGGAATGGAAATAAATGATACAGAACTTTTGATGTTAACTGCTCAAAATCTTAGCTGGAATAGATGTTAACAAAGCTGGGAGTAACACTGTCTTTACAGGGTCTGTCTTAAGAAAATTCACCAAAATATTACTTAGAGAGCACAGGAATCATAGGAATCATTCTAGTCACTATGCTAATCAAGTATCTGAATATTAAATCAGTGTATGCTTAAGAATTTGAATGTTTGAGACTTTGAACTCTCTTGTAATGATTTGATGTTGGTGATTTGGTTTCCATATAATGAGTGACTTTCTAAAGCATTGAAATAATTTTGCTTTATATATCCAAATCTTTTTGAAGACTTTGCTGATAAAGAGTTTCTCTTTTCAGTGCCAGCAGGTATGTCTGTGAATAGCAATGCATTGCTGCAGTAGTCTGGGCTATTCCCTTGAAACAAATTCCTTTGGGGAGCTGTATTAACAATCAAATTATTCTGTTGTTTCTCGCTACAACATGCCTCTGTTAGGTGGATGTTTGCCTCATTTCTGAATTCTTCAAAAACTGTCCTATTAGCACTAAAATAATCTCAAGAGAAAAACTTCTGCATTGATGTTGCATTATTTTTAAAATGATGAGCATAATTGTAATTATTCAGTACATCTGTGCAAGTCAGTTGAAAATAGTCTGTTCTAAGTGACAGACTTGACTGTAAATGTGATGTCCTTTGTTAGCAGCTCTGCTATTAACTTATTAGGTATTCTTTAACAAACATTTACACTTTCTTTTGTAACTACTATTGCCTATCCTTAAAAATTAGGAAAGGATTGTGTATTTCCATGCTTTGGTACACAGTTTTGCATAATGAGGATCTGATCAAATTGGTATCTCTAAATACTAACAATATTCAAACAGTGAAAATTCATGATCTGGTTCCAAGGATTCAAAATTCCGAGTTTGTAATTTTCTGTGGTGCAGTGGCTGAGATGTTCTGTCCTGTTTTAGTTTAAACCTTAAACATAATATAAACATATTAATATTTAACCTTTCCTGCTTAATTGACAGCTGAATCTTAAGCATCACAGCTTTAATGGAACTTTCATAACGATTCAGTATTTCACTTGAAAAGACTGATGCACTCACAGACCTGTCTAGTAAATTTGTTACATATCAAAACATACAAAGCTTTTTCTAAAGATTAAGTTAGAATTATTTACATTCTTAGTGCGATTATACACAGATATTATTAGAAACCTGCCTATTTTGGATAAAAAAGAGAATTAAAAAAATACCTCCAAACAAAAATTGATGCAAAGTAATATCTTCACAGACCACTCTCTGAAGATTGCAAATTGAAATCTGAGTTTTGTGGAAATGTGTATGTGTACACTTACCTATATTTATCTTTATTCCCCTATGCTTTTTAATGTTATTGCTGCTTTAAAACTTCTGGAGTTTTAATTTTTGCTGATAGTCTCAAAAGCAAATACAAGACTTCCATGCAGCAAAAAAGCTGCAGAAGGTTGTTATGACAACAGGAAGTGTCTTTGTGTAGAGCTCTGGAAGACATGCTCATTTTTGGATCAAAGCAGGCATTCAACAGTTCTAGCACTAAAGAAGTGTGCAAAGTTTTTGTATACCTAAAATTGTGCATTTTGATACACTAATGATTAGATATTCAGCAAATGATCTGCATTAAAAAATAAGCTGACAGGCTTTCAACGTATTAAGATTCATAGGAAAATGGTAGGTTATTAATTATAAATAGAGCATAAATATGATTTTAAACAGAATATTGGGGTTTATTTTAATTCAAATCAAGGCTGTTTCCAGGAAGTTTTGTCATCAGTGGGTAGACTCCAGGAATTTTGATCTATAATTATACCTTTTTCTGTGCATTTCTTGTTCCAAGAAAGGATGCGTTTTCCCTTTACAATAGAAGGCACTTATTGTGAATCATGTTGCTGTGAGTTCTCAGCCAGTCTTTAACTGCTCCAAAATATTGCCCTAAGGATGCATTTGTCCTTTACACAGTCTACTTCTAAAATAGCTGTGTCCCAGCCCTTCCAGTGTCTGTTCTCACTCAGATATACTCTTCCCTCCTGCCTTTAATGAAAATTTTATCAAATCTTATTCACTACTTTGCACTTAATGCAGTTCTGTGAGGTTCATTTTAGGTCATTTTATTCGACCTTTCTGCTTTACAATTAAATGTATTGCCTTGAATATTACAGGTGTCCTTCTCTCACTGGATTGCTTTTTGGATTGCTTTTTGGAGAGTATTTTGCAATATTTCCTCCCCCAGCATGATACAAGTCTGAATTCTTTAAAGTGTTGTAGCTTTTGGTGGCATGAAAAGAGTTTGAAAAGGTACTGTAGTGGCCTACAGATATTTGAGATATTTGTGCTTCTGTGCCAGAGTGTGCATTGAGGGTAGTCTCTGCTTTCAATCTCTAAATCTAAAGATCTAAAGGATCTGATTTCCTCTGAATTCCCATTAATCTAACTCTTTGCCAGGCTAAGGTAAACATTTATCTCTCTCACAACTACAGAGTGACCAAGGGCAATGCAACATATAGCCATGCCATCTTGCTGGGACACAGTCACAAGTCTAATCCACTTAATTGATAGCTGCACTCCAGACAGAGCTTTGCTAAACCTGTAAGATATGTTGAAAATCAGAGGAAAGAGAGAAGTTTTTAGCATAGCTCCTGCACCAACCTGAAAATGGAGTCACTGTTCCCTGACAAATACTCCAGCTGCTGTTAGACCAGAGCCAGCCACCTTTTTTCATATGCAAGCTCTATTTATAGCTTAAAAATGAATTAAAATTAAAGGAGGGGAAAATGCAAGCACAGGATGTTTCAACAAACTAATTTTTCAGTTATTTTTATGGCAGTACCACTGTAGGAAAAAGACTTTCAATTCCACACAGGCTCTTATTGCTATACTTGGTGTCATACTATCTGAGTATCTTTCATTGCTGTTTCATTAATATCAGTTGTAAGCTGTTGACTGTTGTGTCATTTGATCCCTAGCATTAGAAAAGTGCACAGTAGACATGTTATGTATATTTTTTAAGCTGCTCAAAGAAATGTACCAGAGATTCACAGCATTAGATAAGACATTTGGTTGCCCTTAATTCCCATGGGACTTTTTCCCATGAAGACAAATTTTAGTCCTGCTGAGAAAAGCCAGTGAAGTGAAGCTGCAGACTGTGATCTTTTTTCAAGTGTTTTAACTGATCTTTTATTTATCCACAGTTCAGACAACAGACTGCTTTGAAAATGGTGTGGAGGCTGATCTATAGTATAGGTTTGTGGTCTAGATAGGCTGAGCTTCAGACCATATACACAGTAGCATTTTTTCCTTGTTGGCACTTCTTAGCACTAAAAGCCTGTGGTATCACCTGCATGATAGATTGTTGTCTTCAGCCAAGAAAGATGGAGCTAATTGAAAACAGTAACATCTGTAAATAACAGTTTATTTATCAGATTAATGCTTAGGCTCCATACCTGGACTGTGAATGAGTCCTCAAAATGCTTTCTGTCCTCTGCCAGCATCCCCTTTGTCTTGCTCAGCTTCTGCTTTAGCCAGCTGCTCCATGAGCTCTTCACGTGTTGTGCCTTCTTTGTAGCCGTGCTGTAGGATGGGTAGAGCTCTATGTCATCTGCATTGCACTAGCATTTGAGCCTGGCTCCAGTTCACTTTGTAGTCGTTTTGTGAAAACAGCCAGCAAAATAATTGATCCTTTTGAGAATACACAGATGAGGAGTCTTAGTTTCTTCCACTGTTCCTTGCACATCCTTGTTTTTAGGAAAGTGTCAAATTCTTTTAGTCTGTTCTTAAACCTGTCCATCTATCATGTTGCTTTCAAATTAGGCATTTCTTTTTTCTCATTTTGCTCTAACTTTTCTCTTATTCTTTCTCAGACCCTATATTCGGCTTTTGTTGTTGTTGTTGTTTTGTTTGTTTTTGTGTTTTTTATTATTATTATTATTATTATCTGGCAAATGAAAAATGGCATAAGAGAATTTAAGGTAATAGGAAAACTGAATGGAAGAAAGGAATTTTTTTTCTCATGCAGAATCAGTCTTGGCATAAAAATATTTTTCCTTTGCTTTTTTTTTTTTTTTCCAGGTAGAATGAAAGTATTTCCCATCCACTGATTTTTGCTTTATTTTCAAAATAATAATATTTTCTATAACAATTTGTTTTCTTTTAAACCTGTTCCTAGCCTGATGCAAAGTGAGTTAACACTTGATCCACACTCTGCAAGGTCATGACGTCACTTACTGGTGAATTCAGGGGACCCCAAATACACCCTAGTGATGCTTCCAGGAATTATTTTAGAGATTTTTCACAGCATCATTTTCCTCTTCATCTTTATTACATCTGCAGGAATATAGAATTCTACCAGTTAAGGTTAAGCATAGAGGAAAGTTTGAGACTGGAATGAAAATTGTCAAATTTATAAATGAAAAGGGAGTAAGACGTTGCTGTATGGTTCATTTTTTATTTTCCTGCCCCTTGATTTTTGCTTATTTGATTTAGTACATTCTGTGATAGACTGAATTGTTCAAGAGCACATTGAAAAAACATAGTTTTTTGTACTGGCTGAAATCCCTGAAGGCTTTGTCTCTCATAAGTTTACCTGTAGTAGGTTCATGGGATTTCATTACGATCATTCCTTTGGTAAATTAGATAATCACAAAGCATAAGGAAGAAATGAGCCTTTCATCTAGGTAATGCTTTCTCCTTCATCATGAAGACACAGTTTCCCTCTGGATGCCTCACAAATACGGTCCTTTTCCCCCTCCTTACCCTCCTAGTCTGTCTCAGAAACTGTTACCAATGACGGCTTCCTCTTTTGGCTGGATACTAATAGTGATGGATCAAGGCTCGTTAGCAGAGTTACTTCCTACCAGTGGCTCTTTTGGTCTTATGAGGAAGGTACTGTGTTTTACTATTTGCTGGCTATGTTATAGCCATTCTGAGATTTTACAGTAACTTTGGGAAGGGCTGTGGCATGTCAGGTTCAACCACCCCTTTATTCTAATTTATTAGTTTGCTCAGAGTTGGCCCTAGAAAACTTAGTGTTGCTTGCCAAGAAGGTATATATTATTGTTCGCCATAACTGTAATGCAGTAATTTTGTCATTTCTACTTTCATTCTTTATCTCTCTGTATGCATAATCAGCCAAAGACTTTCTATTTCTATCATACAGTAAATAAGGAAATGGTTGTTCCAGTTCCATGCCTCAATATGTCCTGGAAAAGTTTGTTTAAAAAAAGCTTTCCTGCATATAAATGAGTTGGCTTAGCAGTATGCTTTAAAATGTGTTGTTATGAATAATTTGACAATGACTAGGAGAAATGAATGATAATTTCTTGAATTCTGTTTTCATGGGATGTTGGGAGATGGATAACTCAAATTGGAGGAAAGTATTTAGGGAGATTTCTGTGGAAGTTAATTATGCAATTTGATTTTATGCAGCTTATTTTCTCCTACAATAAATATGATGGCAAACAATGTTATTGGGATGTATAGGATTTAAGCTTCTAAGATATTAGTACTAGAGCTGTATTGTCTCAGATGCAGCTATTTTTGCCGAGTGCTGCACACCTGCGTGTTTGTAATCAGAGTTGTATGCCATGGGGACTGGTGCTAAGCAGCTAGAAGTAAATGGGAAAAAACACTTGTGTGCATGTGATTATATGTGTGTTTGCACACTAGCTATGAAGGGAGACTTTGTGGATTGCCTGTTTCTAACTCCTTTCTACTGCAACAGTTGCAATTCATACATGAAGAAAAGATTGCTGTTTCTTTTTCTTTAACCTTCAACTCCCATAGCCCCACCCCATTTCATTACATTGAAGAGACATGTTCATCAGAGCTGTTTAAAGACTCTTGCAGAAAACATAATACAGGATATGCTGTTTGTTTTGGCAAATGACATGCATGTACGTTGTTTCTCATACAAAGAATAATGTTATCTGTACTCTATTGAGTTTAACAGAGGATTAACACTGTATAATTATACAAAGTCATCCATTACAAATATTTTCCTTCAGGATTTAATACAAACCTGAAGTAGATTTCATGTCTACATATTAGCTTTACTTTTACTAATAACTCTATTATATGAGTTTTTCCTTTCTTGAAGATACAAATGATTTTGTTAATTTCATTCTTAATGGGCAGAAGCATATTCAGGATACACATTCCAGTCCTGATGAGATCAAATAGACATGTTCCATGATGTGGATGATGTGGATTATGCAAATAAAAGAGGCATAACTCATTTAAAAAGCCCTACCATGACAGTCAATTGTAAATAATTTCACTAGATTTCTAACACTGCAGCTAGAAGCTTCATCCACATATTATAATTTGCTGTCTTGTACCTTAGTGTATTGAATATTTCCTTTTAAAGACAGTAATGTCTGCCAAATGAAACAGCAGAACATGTTAATTCATATTTAAAGCAGTCATTCAATTGCCATATTGCAGCACTACTAATTTCATGCTGAAGATTCCTTTGCTACCTGTTATACATTCTAAATATTAATAATAAAAACAACAACAGCAACAAAACAAGAGACATGCTGCTAGGAGAAAGCAGTACTTACTTGAGAAGGATTCTGCAAGCTCTGTTCTGCTAGTCCACAGGCTGAAATGATGGAGCCAGATTTAGAAGTAGCTTATTAGGTGCATGCTGCTTCAACAGTTACAGCTTTTTTTTTTTTTTTTTAACTGAAAGACAGGATCGTTTTCTTTTTAATGAAGGCAGCAGAGAATGATATGCTGTCTGTGTTGCTATGAGAGCATACACTTGCAGAGCATAGTCAAGTAATTGCTGTACAACTTACCATGGGGTCATTCGCTATCAACTTATTAGTGCTTTTCAGTATAGTCACAAACTTCAATAACATCAAGGCTGGTGATGATATGTCACATATATAGGAAATAATTTGTTAGTCTTGTGCTCTTGAGATTGAAAGTGATTGAGTCAGTGTTGTTGAATATAAGCAGATAATTGAGTAAAGCCAGATCTTTCAGAAAAAATATCCATTGAATTCCTCCAAAAGGCTGTGATTACCACCACAGCTGTCCATGCCTCTGGTTGGTCATCGTATGAGAGTTCTAGAGCTCAAGTAAGAAAGTAGCATAGGATCGAGCAAATGTGAGAAAATGAAGTTTTGTATGTTCCTTTTGATATTCTGAGATTAAAAATAAACAAATAAATAAAAATCTGTCGCCATAATTTATGAGTGTGCACAAACCACTGCAATTATAAGAGCATGGAATTATGGTAATAAAATCATCCCCCTGCGCCCATATATTTAAAATCATATATGTTTCTGGAGTTTTAGTGATGTCACCATTTAAATTATGTGAATGTTTTGTTGTAAATACTACTACTATGCATATCATAGTCCAGCAATCAATTATATCTGCAGTATTGGACTGCAGAAAATAAGTTATTCTTTAAATATTAATGCTGCATTTAGGAACATTGTACTCTAAAATGTCTTTCGCCCAAGGATGCTTTAAGACAGGAAAAAGTCTCTTATGTATTTACCAACTAGAAATAGCACTGAGTACTCAGGTTTCAGCTTGTTCTGATTTGGATTGTCCAAAAGACTGGACCTTTAATGCCTGTGAAGACAGATGAGCTGTTTTCATCCACGCTCTGCATCATTATCTTTGCCAGACTGATTTTGGAAGATGGCCAATGATAAGCCACACCTCCATAGCCTGACTTGAAAAAATAAAAGGTGATGATGGAGAGGGAAGGATAACTTTGATTTTCCTAAGTTATTGCTATTGAATTCTTACGTGCAAATGGAATGGTTAAGCTCAGGAGATTCCCCTTACAGTTAATTACTCCTCATAGTCTGTCAGGAAGTTTTGTTTATTGCTCCCATTGAGTTTTGAACACTGAACGATGTGCAAGACATGGGTGTTCAAGGAGGTAAAATTTCCCAGAACCCTAGAGGACAACTCTGAACAGTAGTACCTTCATGTTGACAGAAAAATAGATCTTTCTTCTCAAAAGGAATTAAGTTTCAAGCTAAGCGAAGCTGGTGAAATCCATCTGCAAGATACAGATGTCAATCCAAAATTTGAGGCTCATTACATCTGATGGTGCTTCAGTAAATTTTTTCCTGCACTCCCAGGACCCTTAACCTTATCCCTGTTTGTGTTTCCAGCATAGTTCCGTGATAAAATCTTTTGACTTGCAAATTCTTCCCATCGGGAAGACTGATGAGATTCAAATAAAAAAGGGCAGATATCATACACCAGCACCTTCATGCCACATATGGACAAGTGAGGAAGAACATTGTATTTCTTCTGAGAAATTGTGATTTTTTCCAAGGAGCTGACATCATGACATCATTTGTTGCTAGTGCTTTAGCCATCACCATACTTACACCTGAGAGGTTAAAGGAGCAAAATATCATCCAGTTCTGTGTTCATCTCCGTTTTTGTTTTAGCTCTTCCTCCATGTAAAAATACTTTTTCAGGTATTAGTAGTCATTTTCAAATTGGGCCAATGAAATTACCTTCCCAGTTTCCTTGTAAAAGGGAAAATAGAGAAAAGGAAGGAATACAAGAATAGGAAAAAGTTTCGTATATTTGAACTAAACTTTTGCTATGAACTACAAATGAACACTTCCCTTCTGTGTCCTTTTCCATTTCTCCAGATTCTTGGCATGCTTTTCTTTCTGCACACTATTCAGTGCTGTACCAAACAAGACTCTTTTCGCTCCCTGCCTCTCCTTGAGCTTTTTCCTGAATCCATAATCCTATTGTTAATGCCTGTAAAAGGAAACATGAAGCATTTTAGAATGAATGGCTGGCACAGCCACAGAGCTTGAGAAAAGATAGAAAATTTATGATCACTAGCCTGGCTAAGAAAACTGTAATATGATTGATTCTAAGTATATCTTGCAGAACACAGCTATCTAACCACTCATTCCTTCTCATTTTTTTCCTCCACCTCCCTCTTCTCACAGTAAAATAGTTGCTAACAATAACCTCAGAAGCAGTAGAAGAAGAAAGTGCAGTCAAGGCTCAACTTTGAATTTCAGTAGCAATGTGACTGGAATACTTAGTCTTGTCTTTTTACAGGATTTGAACTGGGTATTTTAAACCTCAAAGTGAGGGGAGCAGGTCACAGAAGGGTGAGAAAATTGATGCAATAATGCAGGTATCTATAAAAGTTGGTGCTGCAAAAGGTAAAAAACAAAACTCTAGGGCAAGACTGATGCAATTGTTCAGTTGGTCATTTGTTAAGTTCAGTTGTGGGTAACATGAGGTCATCGCGCAATTTTGCTTGCCCCAGACAGAAGTATTAACATCTTAGTACATTCCAACTTGATTGAATATCACTAGAGAATGGTGGGGACTGTCATAGAAATACTGTTGTGTAGTTTCAAATACAGCCTAACTGTGAAAAAAAGAATGCACCTACAGGTGATCCCAAGTAACATATGTGAAGGAACTCTTAATATTTGACAGATAATACAAGGCTTGGAAAATTTAATACTTTTTAGTGCCACCTTCTTTCAGTATCATCTTTTTGCCGTGTCATGTTTTAAGTCCCTGTAATTACCTCAAATCTAAATATAAGTTAGCCAATGTTAAGAACTTAGAAAACTATGTAATTCAAAATGAAACATCTCTCTTTAAGAAAGTCAGTAGTTTTCTCTCAAACTGCTATGGAGTGTCATAATTTCTACAGAATTTGATGTTTTTACTAAGTTTGTTAAGTATAAGCATACTTATGCGTATGTATATTGATTTTCAATGTTGTCTTTTTCATTTACTTATTCATACTGAGTTATTGCTAAGAGCAAGGTCACGGTAACACTACTGATAATGAGTCTGAATGGTACTTTATGGTTTTAAAGGTATCCTTATTTTCACAGCGCTATTTTCAGGAACACTTTATATGCTTTCAGTTGTGATGTTCAAGTCTTAGAAATGTTTCTTTTTAAATCTTTGCTATGCAAAGGGAAAAAACGTTACGAGCAGTTAAGTGGTGTGGTCATTTGTGTTTAAGTATAGTTTTTTCATTAAAATGACCAATCCTTATGACGAATTTAATGTTTAATGGGTCTTGCTCATCCTCCTTTCATGGAATGATTGATATAAGCAGAGAGTTTGGAGGAGGAATCTTACTCAGCCTTTGCATGTGGGGAGCGTTTTCTGTTGCTCAACCATGATATTACTGAAGGAGTTTGATAATGGTCTTCAAAAACCTTCTCTGACAGTCTAATGAATGTAAAACTTCACAGCTCCCAGAATTTAACAGGGAGAGAGAAAGAAAGCAAGCATTGAAGTTCCCTTATTAACTCAAGACCTATAGAGGAAGGCTACCTGAAGCAGAGATCCTCAGGGAACAAGAAGCCACAGGGTCTCCCCTGTGGCGAGAAGGGCATCATCTCAGCAGCCAGGGCTTCTGCTTGGCCTGTTGTTCTTGTGCAGGTCTCTTGGATAGCTATGGGAAAAGTCCTATGCTCCTTGTGCCCAGCACTGATTGTTAGGAATAGGAGTGCGATGAAGAATTAGTCCTGCTAATAGCTTTCTTTGGTGCAGGAGGACTTTTGGACAAAATATAAAATCATCCCTTAAAAGTTGAAGATTTGACTAAAGCTGTATGCTGAATTTGACCTCAGTTTAAAAATGACCTCAACTGTTCTGAAACTGCATTTTTAAACAAGAAATAAAAAATGCCAAGCTTGTATCCTGAAGATCTAAATTGTAGCTTGGCTAGGGGATTATTCTGTCTTAGTCCTCTGGGATAGTTCAACAAAATAAATGTCTCATCTGGCTGCAGTGTTCATCACGCTGTCAAGCATAATCAAATATGGGGAGAAGAGGGGGGAGATAACCTTGACAGAGGGGGCGTGCTGCAAATTCAGGCAATATATAGCAAGTTCCCTTTCACATGTGCACTAATATTTTCTCCCACCGTGTTTATCATTCTCCACACATAGCCTGCTATCTGCACATCAGTCACGCTCAACTTTCAGCAGCCTGGCTATTGCACACCTACACACTGATTCCCACAGCCTTCATTCATTTCACTTTTGCATCAGCATCTAAGCACCTCTGTGGAGACTATAGGATGCACAGAAAATGAATGTTGTTAATGGCCGTGCTTGTGAGGAGATCTCTGCTCTACAGAGAGATGGTCAATTCTGGGCACTCCTGTAGGTTAGATTTTGTGTTCCAGTAAATCTCATCTTTTCTACTAAAACAACAACAACAACAACAACAAAAAACACAACTGTATATAATGACTTTTGAGGAACACAGACATAACCTTTATCAAGAGCAACACAGAAATGTGTCAAGCTGAAACATTATTAAGAAGAACATTATTATTGTCCTGTCCTGTTGACTCTAGTACAGCTTAGAGCAAAAATTACCTAACTTTGTGTCTGCACTGCTAAGAACATGAATGTTTTAGCAATCTCAATCTTTAAATTTCAAGTGCATTGTTTAGCTCTGGAAATAAAACTACTAAGCTTTTAGAATTTATGAACTATTTTTGTATCCCATTCTTTTTGTCTGTTGTTTTGAGTCTTTATGGATTTTCAACAAGATAGTGTTCTTTATACCATCTGTAACTAGCATCTTTCCAATGTGTTACCAATGTTGCTTCTGTGGTTATTTCTCCTAAAACTGATTCAAGAAAATGTAGGGAAGGCAAGACAGAAAATCAGACTCCAGATGCCAGATTGATTTTCAGAAAGACATATTCCTGTTAAGCTCTATTTAGCCAGCTTCTTGCTAACTATATTTGCTGTGTGTTGTTAAATTTGTCTCACTTGAAAATATGTATTTTATCAGACTCTTCAAGAGGGACATTTATAGCCTTATATCACGTTAGGTAATGTGAGAAAATATGCCTTCCAAACCATAAACATCTTGTCTTCTTTCTAAAGTCAGAGAATGTATGCAACTTCCTAGAGTGCTTTCTATTTTTTTAAAGCCAATTTTCTAATTGATCTTTCCTAATCTTCAGCAAAATTTCAAAAAGCATGAAGTATTATCATGAAATAAAGATAGGAAGAATTACTTGTGATTTAGACATAATATTTGCATTTCTTGGTAAAAATTGGTTCCAAAATGATTTTTACTTTCTTGAATAATTGAGGAAATATTGATTGCTTCAGGGCATATGTTTCAGTTCAAGACATGTTATAGCAATTGTTTTTAGAGACTTATTTTGAGCAACCTGCTTTTCTCTTTGAAGGGAATATGAAGAGCAAACAGATTTTTGTAGGAACTCTAGCCCATCAAGATTTGTCCAGAACCCCCAGAAGTATACGGTATAGGAGGTTATGTGATTTCAGCTGAGTGGATTTATTTTTTCTTTTAATTGTTCCCCGAAGTAAATGACAGAGGTGCTAGCCTGATTGCCGATATACCAGAGAGAGCTAAGTCCAACTTAGTAGCAATGACAGTCCAAAAACTCATTAGAGGCAAATAATACTAAAAATACAAAGTGCAGTAATTGTTCTAGAAATTCTAGAAGAATTTCTGACAGAAAATAATCTGCCTTTGTTGCTCTATTCCTTAAACATATTTGGTGTTCAGAACAGTAGGCAACAAACTCTTCCATATAAATGTGTAGCTAATAGTGGTGACCATGTTGAAAAAGAGCATTTTGTAGCAGAGAGTTTGCTCTATCTAGTAGTGTTACTGTGTTCTTTGTATCTCTTGTAGTTTCCACAAGAATAAATAGGAGGCATTACTTTCATGGCTAGGGAAGCTGTGCATACCTGGAACTAAATGCTTTGGAAATTATTTGTTTTATGTAACATTCAGTTTCAACCCACTTGAAGGTCATATTTATCTTCCTTTCTAAATATATATAGAATCATCCACAACATCTTACCTTCAAGTCCAAAAATATGTCATATCCATATATGTTTTTGGAGAAGTAAAGATTAACTTATTCTGAAGGAAATTTTTAGCACATTTTTTTTTTTAGCACATTGAAGCAATGCAAACTTTGTTTATGCTTTTATTCCCAAATGTAAGATTTTAAGTAAAGTTGCCAATGGCCCTTCAGAGTTAGTTGTTCCTTCTGAGATGTTACTTGATAAATTAGTTGAAATTCCATTTTATCTCATGACTGCGTCAAAACCTTGTTGAACTAAAGACCTTGAAATAAAATTAGTATTCAGATACATGAATAATAATTTGGAAGAGAGGATGATAAAGGTTTATTGATACCTTCTTTGAAACAGAAGATCACAGTTTTATCCCCATTAGTTCTATACGTAGTATTGATAGCATGAGGACTGAAGAATCAAAGCGGTTGTCCTCTTGAAGAATATGTACACTGAGTGCCGTGCCAGTGGGACTGTTGTTTTTTGTTGTCTCACTGTCAAGCCATTGCAAATGTAGATTCTCTTAAAATGACATGTAATGGAAATTTGGACTATGAATTTGTGTATTCCATGCAGTATCCTTCTTTGCACTGCTATTTCTCCGGTAACTTTGCTGATTTCAGCTAGGGTAGAATTAATTTTCTTCCTAGTAGCTGCTTTTATGCTATGTTTTAGATTTAGGATAAGAAGTGTTGATAAAACACCGATGTTTTAGTTTTTGCAGAGAAATGCTTACACTAAATCATTGACTTTTCCACTTCTCATGTTCCCCTGCCAGCAAGGAGGATGTCGGTGCAAAAAAATATGTGCACCTCTCCACCAGTCCTGCTCATCAATAGCTGGCAGGTCTTTCTGAAAGAGATCTCTAGTAGAGTGAATAATGATCTTTTCTTAAAGGAGCCTTAGTCTCTCTTTCTTGTCTGATAGCTGAAGTGCAAATATTCCTGTAATCCTTGCAGGTTTCCTGTAATTTTATCAAGGATTACACAATAACTAATATCTGAAGATGCTGTCAGCTACTCAGTGATTTAGGAATGGGACATGATAAGCATAGACATCAGGTCAGAAAATTAAAAATTATGTGTCAGGGCAGGCATCAATTATGCATTGCTAGTGGGACATGGCTTTCTAATAGGTGGCATGAGAATTGTAACGTGGTAATAATGTGTGTTTTGTTTGATGGAAACATCATGGTGGTGACACCTCAAAGTATCAGATCTAGTTCCATCATGGTGGTGACATCTCAAAATATCAAATCTAGTTCTAAAGAGACCTAATTTATTGGAAAATGCTGCTATAGATAAAACCAAATAACTCTGGAACATATTTGATTCTACTGATGAAAATTTGTAATATCTATCACAATAATTATTAAACTCCCAAATGCATGTCCCAAGTGTTCTTGTGTAGGTGCAAACATATACAAGACATGCTAAAGCTTTCAGAAAGTTTGTAATAATGGGGAATCTCAAAAAGTTAATCTGATTTCTCTATCCAAAAGGTAATTTGAATTTTTGATTTTCCCCCAAAATCAAGGAGCTTCAGAACTTCAGCTAGAACTTGTGGTTGAGCCAAAAGATATCCAGTCTAGGACTGTTACATAAGAACACTGCAGGGGTAGCTCTTACCATTTGTCAGAAGTTGACCACATAGTGTGATGTTTCAGTCTTCCACATGGATTTTTGCAAAGCTGTCTGTATAGTATATATTTCATGCCTTAACACCTGAAGGATTACGTTGTTATTGCTCTTATTTCTGATGAATTTCCCTGAAGAAGTGTATTTTTAAAGAGTCTCTTGTCTGCTAAAAAAATCTTTTATTTCTGGCAGCTAATAAGACCATCTCTTGCTTTTGTGCTGTCATGGGGATTATAACGAGGTTTGATACATTAAAAGACACAGAATAGGAATTCACAGTCTGGTGGAAGATACTGATGATGGATTGTAATGATTGATAGTGGACCAACAAAACAGGAACCGTCATTATTATATTATCTCTTCTTTTTTGCTGTTTGGGATACTTTTTTTTTTTTTTTTTTTTTTTTTTTTTTTTTTTTTCTTTCTCTCAACAGTATTGTGAACTAAGGTGTTTCTGAGTAAAGAAAGTTTCTTTCTGGGGGACGTTGGATTTTCACTGTGTTGCTAATAATTTCTGGGAAGTTACTAGCATTCCTGCAGCCATCTCAACAGTCCCAGGAACAGCCAAAACTTATCCTGAGATATAGTGGTAGTGCACAGTGGCTGCCTGCAGTGCTTGCTACACTGAGACTGTATCAAATCCTAAAATTAACATAAATAGCTCTTGTAGGTGAATTGCCTTCAAAACTGCAAAACCTGTCTGAAGTAATATAGTACATAGGCTACAGGAGGCCATACAGGAGGTAGGAATTTCTTGGAAAGTTCTATTAATGTTGAATGTAATTTTGTCTTAAAGAAGAAGGAAAGCAGGGCAAATTAGTGAAGCTAATGAAGGAACAGAAAGAATAAATTCTCATCTGGTGTAGCATACATAGCAGACAGAATCCTGCTATTTTCAGGGCAGCTTTCCTGGGATTGCTTTGATAATCTGAATGCAATTGTATTTCAGACAGTTATATGACTGTGGAGGGAGGTCGTTTTCAGAAGTGCTTGTAGCTACTGTCACTGAAAATTCAATCCATTCCCAAGTATTTAAATAAGGTAGCACCCAGTTGTCCAACAGCAGACTTTTCTGGAGAACCACTCATACAAAAAGCATGATAGTTATTTTCTGTCTGTGTTTGCTTTCCAGAGGCATCAACAGTCTTGTCAGGGGACAGTAGGTCTCCTTAGTTTAGCAGTGCCTTTGGCCTTGGCATTCTCTGCCTTCAAGGAGGAGCTGCTTATCAAAGAGCTCTTGGGACACAGTGATCATCCCATGTTCCTTCAGCTCCCTCTTTCCCTTGAGCATCCTATTTGGCCTGTAGTTTGCTGGTAAAATCTATTACTACACTTACCAGATGTGAAAAATAGCAATGTTTTTAAACAAGTTCAGAAAGCGGAAACAAGAGAAAATTGCTGAATGTCTGAAGTCTAACAGATGTGTGCTAGGCTTCATGAGGCTCAGCTTCAGCTGGTTGAGAGGCAACTATTCGTAGATGCGTCTTCCTACAGAAAAATATTGGGAACATTATCTGTCCTGCATGAATGGAATTATATATCATATAAAATCTTGTGCCACATCAAATGAGGCTGCTGTGAGGAAAGCAAAGTACCTTCTTTTCTGTAGCATAATTTTTCCAGTAGATCTTCAGATCCCACCTCCTAGTAACCACTCATATATAATGCAGTAATAAACTTACTTGTTTACATGTTAGGTACTTTATCAAATCAGTTGCTACAAATAAGGAAATATTTTTCCAAATGCTGCATAATATTTTTCTATTATTGGACTGTGGTAATAATATGTTTACAGTTACCTGTCTAATGCAGGATAAGCAAAGGCAAACCCAGCAGAGTTTGCCAAGAGAGCAGAATGTCTAGTTATTGCATTTTTCTGTAGGTAACACGTCCTCATTAGATTCTGGGAGAAACAGAGTAGTTACAAAAGCTATATTACTATTTATCAGAGCAATGTACTGATTTATTACTTAAAATACATGATGTCAGAAAGAGGGTTTCCAAGCGATAACTGTTCAGACTAGATCTGCTGTCAAATTGCCATGGGGAAAATTTCATTTTCCCTTCACAAAATTTTCCCTTTAATTTCAATTCAGGAAGGAGATTGCTTTTGTTTGCTGCTTGGCTGGAAGTGTTTATGTAATACCATGTTGCATAACACTGCCCAGGGACTTTCCTGAGGTGCCTTCAATCAGCGATGGATGAAATGATCTCTATATAAAACAAGTGTGGTACACTTCAGTTTATAAAATGGTATGGATAGTTATTAATTATTTGGATGCCAACACTGTGATCATTATGGTGCAAATATGAGTCTTTTTCAAACAAAGATGAGCTATTAGTTTTAATTTGTAAATACTTGAGATAGAAACTGTCCATGTGCCTGCCAATCCTTTTGCCATTCAGATCTGCTCTGCTGGCTCTGCCTGCTGGAGGAGAGTTACCCAGTAGCTTCAAACAGAATGTTTGGCTGATAGTTGCAGAACAGTGTAACCTGTGCTTTCATGCTCATCATGCCTTTTTATGAAACAAAATGTTCTGACCCTCAGGGAGCCCTTTTGAGGACAAGGTTTTTTTTCTCCAATGTTGAACATGGTTTAAACACTACATTTTTGTTGTTAAGACTCCTATTTTGACAAATTTACTTAACTGAACCAAACATACAGCTTTTTCTCCAACGTAATTAAAAATGCATTATACATTACTCTTTCCATTAAATTCCATCTCTCATATATAAGCAAAAAAGTTTGCTCATTTGTTTATTTTATTTTATTTTATTTTTTCTTATCTGGACCACTTTAGCTGAAAGGTTCCAGAATGTGCTGAAGTAATAAGCAAAACTACTCCTGGAGTTGAGTCTGCAGACTACTTTTGCAAATTGGACTGGCTCTGCCTGTTTACTAGTAACTTTACATCTCTAGCATTGGGGCTAAATGGCACAAAATAACTTGTGCTCATATTGATGATCTATGTTAGCTTTCTGGCTAGTAAGGATGTATGAAAATTTTCTTCTGAGAACATGCCTGTGTTCATATGAATTCTTAAACTGCGCTCAGGAATTATTTAGGAAGTGCAAGTTATCTTGAGTCAAAGCTATATATGCCAAGCTATAATGTCATTAGAATAGCACAGACAATTGTGTTTTACTGCCTAGGAACGTTTCTTCTTACTGGTCAATAACCTAGTACTGGTCTAACAGAAATCCATTTTTTGCAGTATTTACGAAAAAGCTGCAAGAACTTCATTCTGTTACGTTTCTATTTCTTCCCCAATTTTCACCTGTCTACGCACAATTGCGATAACAATCTTAGTAGTACTATTATTTTATTTCAAAGAACTATACTGTTGCAACCTATTTTTATTATGTTTCAGTCTTGAATAATCCAGTGAGCTTTTTATCTATTCAAAAGTCACAACCAACCTGTTGTTTGGAGCTGTCATTATTTTATTTTTACCTAATTGACTTCACTTAACTTCAGTGCAACTTAAGAGTTCAACATGCTGCTCTGTGTTTTCCTGAGTTTTATGCAAATAAGTCATTTTGGATAGCTGCTTCTTTCACCTAACCAGAATTCATCAATTCTATGATGCTGATTTCCCGTAAATAGCACTAGATTCATCTTTCATGTTTTTCATTCCTCTTTCCCCCTGCTCCCCACCTGTGTTTTTGCACTTATCTCTTTTGCTCACTGCTTAGAACAAGTGCAGTCTAAAATCAGCACGTTCTTCTTTCATTCCATATACCACAGACAAGGAATTCTAACTTTGGATACCTAATCTTGAACATTGTGTCACCATATATAAATATAATCCTTGACTAGGAATAGGCTGGTCTAGGATTCAGAAGTTTGTCGTTGCTAGTGATAAGAAAAACTCCTAAAACTTATTTTGAACAATTATTTTACAGTTTAGGAGAGTCCAAAAAATGTTTGCCATAATGTTTATCTAACTACCTTATATGAAACTTTCAAGAATGCTTTCTTGACTCCTTGACTGGGAAAATGTATTATTTTATACACAGGAATGTATAAGAATTAGAAACTTCTAGACTGTTTGCTGTGAGCTATGCTGTACTCCATGGCTGTAAGCTTTCAGATCCCTAAATGATCAAATGAATAGCTCATAAATAATACATTTTATTGTATAGATCCATAGAAAGATTAGGGAGGAAATTTTGTACGATGTCTGTAGTTATGGTACTTAACATTGGTCATTCAAGATTTTTGGACATCTCATATAGGTGACCAGAAAATACTGGTTTTAGTAACATCATCATCATTGGGAACGCACTAGTCATTTGTTCAAGTTTTCTATATTTAAGCTTTCTTACAGAGTTTTTAAAATGAAAAATGAATTTTCATTCATTACAAGAAGAGCAACATTTTGTGAAGTTTGGGATAATATTGTGAGAAGAAAAGAATTGTCTAAAGCTTATAAATTAAAAAACAAATGCATTTTACTGCACTAGTAGGTGTGAGTTAAAATACGTTCTAGCCAGTAGAAAACACTAATTCAGCTGGCTGCACTGGACACAATAGGATGAAACATTGATATCAATAAAGGAAGTATTCTGAAGTTCTTTAAAATGTATAAAACTTGTGTAGAACTCAGACCAAGTGCTGACAACTTGTCAGGAACAATCTGTTCCAGTGTTCAGCCACTCTCTCACAATAAGAAGGTATTTTCTTATGTTTGAAGGGGATTTTCTTTATTTAAGTTTGTACCCATTGCCTTTCATCCTGTCACTGTACCACTGAGAAGAATCTGGCTTTATTTTCTTTACTGCTCTCCATCAGATATTTATACATACAGATAAGGCCCCCGCCAAGTCTGCTCTTTTCTAGGTGACAACCCAGGCTGTCTCAGCCTCTCTTCATATGACAGATGCTCCAAGTCCTTCAGCATCCTCATTGCCCTTTGGTGGACTTGCTGCAGTAAGTCTGAGATTCTCATGTGTTGGGAAGGCCAAAAGTCGACCCAGCACTGTCAGTGTGTCTCCTGGGGCCTAGTAGAGAGGAAGAACCACTTCTCTCAACCTCCTTGTAATGCTTTTCCTAGTGCAACTAAGGATGATGTTGGCTTTCCTTGCCACAGGAACACACTGCATGTTCAAGCTTTTATGCACCAGAAAATCTCCGATCCTTCTCTGAAAACCTAGTTTCCAGACTGTTGGTCCCCAGCCTGTACCAGAGCATGGGTTATTCTTCTTCAGGTAAGTCACTTTGGATTCACTTTTTTCCTCTCTGCTCATTTCTCCAGCCAATAAAGATGCTCCTGAAAGGCAGCACAATCATCTTTATCATTCATCCCTCTCAGTTTTGTATCATCTAAAAACTTGCTGAGGGTGCTCTTGGTCCCATTATCCAGGTCATTAGTGATAATGTTGACCAATATCAGTTGTTGTATTCACACTTGTGGTATAGCACTACTGTATGGGAACTGTTGAGTCATGGCCTGAACTACTACTGATTGATCACCTGAGGAAAGGACTGAGTCAGCCGTGGGAGCACGGAAGGGGTGGAGCCTGGCTCCTGATCCTCCTAGACCCCATTTAAGGGCTGACTGCCACTGGGGAAGAATCTCTTTCTGGAGTTCGCTCCTTTTTGGAGTTTTCCACTGTGAGACTAGATCTCTGGGTACAGGTGAGCATTTCTTCTTTGATTGTCTCTTTTCTACCACGGTAATCTTTCCAACTATAACACCTGTAAAGTACCATCCTAACCATGCTACTCTTCCAACTGTACATTTGTTGACTGTACGCACTACTGACTTACATTTATTATAGAAACAGAGGACCATTCTACTTATCCATGATAAAATGAGTAAGAAGAGTGAAGAATGGGAAGGGAATAATTGCATTTTAGCTATTGTGCCTGTAAGGCTGACATTATTTAGCTCAGATACCTTGATGTTCCCAGTTTTGCCTTCCTTCATTAAAGATCTAAGTCTTGCAAAGATTATATCCATATGGGTTACAAGGATTTGGTGGGGAAGTGTAAGGTGTGTAGAGTTTACGTACATCTACAATATTGAAACATGGAAGAGTGGTTTCAATGACTATGGAAACTCCTAAGTGTTTCAAACCTTTTATTGCTAGTGATCAATAGTCCAGGCTGCAGAGGGAATTTGACAGCATGTGTGTTAAGAAATAAGCATCACAAAACGATTTTTTTTAATATCCAGCCCCAGATATCATGAAAGTATGGGGCAGAAAACAAAACTCAGGTTTGATATTAGAGAGCTATTCTATTCAATTTGCATAGTTAGCACATGCATTATGCTCTGGTTTCTGCAGAAACTGAACAAGAGGAACAGAGATACTGGCAACAAGTCCAAGTTGAAGGTTTATTTGTCATCTTATAAAGTAAATGAATGGTTTTCCAACACAGCTTCTGAACTTTTTCGAAAGGTCGCTCCTTCACTGAAAGGGAAATTTTCTTTCAGTCAAGTCCTCTCCCTTCTTTGGCTTGATTTATATTTCATCATCGCAAGTATAATCTGAAAATGAAAAATAACATAATGTCATAAAGATGTTATTGGAAAACATAAAATAACATCAATTCCATAAGCTGACATGAAACCAAACTGACCTGTGAATAAAAGCACTGCAGCTGGTCAAAAACTTTCACTTTTCCACCAAAAAATGTTGTTGTTGTTGTTGTTACTTTAATTTTCAGTGTTGAACTCATGGATAGCCTTTCCTAAAAAGGAAGAAGCTCAGGGTTGTTACTGGCTTAATATGATTTTGCAGTGGTGGAGATGCTCTTGGCAATGAGATAAGCATTGAAGGGATTTGAAAAAGGTAAAAAGGACTTTTCCATATGATTTCCCAAGAGCTTCTTCCAGTGCTTGGAAGACAAAATGGAGAAGGAAGGCATAAGATAGGTGAGAAAGATAAAGGATGCAATTGTGTAAGTTATAGATGGCCTGCTAGAAAAGGTGATTTTTAGAGTCAATTTGTGTCTTCCACTAAATCACTGTATAAGCCTGGTAGAGTCAGTGAGTCTTTAGTACTTCAGTCATCCATTTTCAAAATTGTAGCTACTTAGCATGGGCACTGGGAGCACAAAACCGCATCAGATAGTGGAATGTCCAAGAACTACAGTGAACAGGAGTTGTAAGATTGCACTGGGGTCTTACATAAAGTGGAAGAGTTATGACACCCTGAAACCAGATAGGCAGGAGGATGTTGAGAGGTATTCAGGATGAGAGGAAAGAAATCCAACACATGTATGCACCCTGCTGCTGTCAATTCTGCACTGGACAAATTGGTTGGTACGACATAACCAAAGAAATTCTCTTATACAAATCAAAAAAGAGGAGTACCGGGGATTAAAATTTCTGAGCTCTCTATAAGCAGATTTGGCCAATTTTCAGAACTGATTTTTTGTTGGTGGTGGTGGTGTTGTTTCTTTCTTTTAAAGAGAGCAGGTTGGGAAAACCAACAACAACAAAAAACAGCGAACTGCTCTGCAGCATTTGAGGAAAATACATGTTTTTTAAA
This sequence comes from Pavo muticus, assembly GCA_016647715.1. Classification (NCBI taxonomy): domain Eukaryota; kingdom Metazoa; phylum Chordata; class Aves; order Galliformes; family Phasianidae; genus Pavo; species Pavo muticus. Next base: position 187,415 of record JACDJE010000028.1, read on the forward strand.
TGTTGGCCATTTATTCAGCCTTATACTTGGCCAATATGCTATCTGACTTAATTAAATATTGTCCTGAAAGAGTGAAAATGCATTTTCAGAATGAACTACAGCAGACAAAACTTCAGTACATAATTATTAAAACATGATCAGGCTCCATTACCCAAAACACTTCTGTCAATCAGTGGTGTCTTCCAGTGTCTCTCAAACCTGTTGACTGAATATAATGAATAGTTTAATTGCTGTTTGGAGATGTACACTCAGTCACTAATGCGTTATTGTATATTCATTCATTTTAGTGAATGTTACTATTCACAGTGTAAGGCGCGGTTTTTGATTGGATTCTAGTACTTAGATCTCATAAGAGATATTTTCCTTCCAAACTGAAGGATAGTTTGATTTTTTTTGATCACATTAAGCTAAGAAGAAAAGCCTTGCCTGTCAGCTTTCTGTTTATGTGATTGTTACTAATACTGTTTCACATCTGATGCAAAATCCCTGGCTCATTTTTATAGAATGTCTTGTAATCTGTTGCTCCAAAATATTATTTAGGAATAAATATGGTTATCTGTGCTTCTGAACAGTTTGAGTATCCTACAAAGTGCGTGATCCTGTCATATTTCTCTGCAATAAAACACAGAATGAAGGTGCAGAATGGAAGACCTATTTACGGCTTCTTAAATACCGGTAGTCATACAGTAAAAATCCTTAGTTTTACCGAGACTGTCATAATTAAAATCACTGTCAAATACACAAATTCTCTTTCCTCCAGTGTTTATTCAGCAAATATTTTCTTTGTGTTTGGGAATATGATTTTTCACGGATGAGTAAGGCTGGCTATACGCTGTAAAACAGATAACTGACACCTAGCTTCAAACATCAATAGTTCTTATCCCCACTGAGCTGCTTCTACAAATGCTGATAGGGAATCTGACATGGTGCTGATTTGTATGCAGTGACAGCAGAAGATAAGAGACTGCAATACAGTGAAGTTGACTTCTGAACTGGAATTCAGAGAAAATAAGGCAGCATTTAAAAATCTCACCTGACTGGATTTGAGCTTGACCAATCATAAAGTACTGAAGACAGTTTTCTGTCTTTGTATTATAAGCATGCATGACAATACTTCTTGTCTTTTTACTGGATGTCTCCTTAGGTTGATTAGCAGAATTTAAATATATGAAATAATTATGGAGATGGAAGAAAAAGATCGTTCTCTTTATCTTCTGTCACTACACTTCATGGGGTTTTCTTGTTTACTAGTACAGATGGAATTTGAGAGTAAGGTCTTAATTTTCATCCTCGGAGTAATCTAAGCCAAAATGTTATGTTTGGATTGTACATAGAAGATAATAAGGGAAGAACTGTTTTTCTAGATTATTTTGTCAGGGACCATTTTTACTGGTTCTCACAAGAATACAGGGCAACTTCATTTAGTGGTTGGCAACTCTGCATGCAGCAGGCGGGTTGGAAATGAATGATCTTTGAGGTCCTTTCCAATCCAAGCCATTCCATGATTCTATAATTATGATTTTGCGATATACCAAAAGCAGCTCAACATGATCTTCACTTGCATATAGAATTTGTCATACTTTTCTGTTACAAAAGGAACCGATGATGGGGAATCCAAACCTTCATGTTACCTCTGGGATCATAAGACACTGGTAATGCCCTACAAAGAAAAAGAGTGGATCTGACTTCCTAGATATCAAATTCAGTGTTGAAACTGAGTTATTTGTATTTTTTTCTCGTGGGCAGCACGATGTTGACTCGGAGATTAAAAGGAAGCTGTGGTCTGGCCTGAGCATAAAGAATGAGTCTACACACAGGATGGAACAATTTCTTTTTTGCATGCATCAGCACTGCATGGCATCTCCTTGCTATTACAACTACTAGAAACTGAAAGGTTGAGGAAGGAATCTTACTGTCAGAAACTATCCTAGCTCTGGAAACACACAGAGGATAGTGATGATATGAGGAAGATAGAACCTCTTTTGTTGTTGTTATTGGGCACTGTGTTCCTCCTGAGAACTTTTATATTTAATTCTGCCTTCAAAAACATTTATTTGACTTATTAATTGGGCTCTTGTTGTACTGGGCATAGACTGTGTAGGTTTGTGATTTTGTGATTTTGGTCTCCAGCTCCTCATCATGCTATTACAAAAGAGGCTGAATTTATGTTGTAGGGGTAAGGTTTAATCTCTCACTCTTCTTAAATAAAATTTGAAAATAATGTTTGGGAATGTTTTATGCAATGATGCAGTGGACGCTACACAGAGCTTTGGGCTGTAACTTTCGTGGGAATGGACTTCTGTGGATATAACCAGTGGCTATACTGGCTACAACAAAAGGAGACCACTATAGAAATGTAAATGTTCCAGCCTGCAACGCTGAAGAAGGGTAGGAGACATTTCTAGACCATGCTAAACTCTTGTAAATAAATGCTTATTCAGATCTCTGTGCTGGAGAACAGTGATGGTACACGACTTAGAGCTAAAGAGATGTGAGCCAATGAGGAGGAAGGTCACTTGGGAGAGACAGTCAGGAGAGACTAAAGCAGACAAGAGAACTGAGGCAGCTCCCTGCAAGATCAGTGGCAGTCTCAGTTAAGTTCTGGTTTCAGACAAGACCTGACAGCCCTTAGCTCAGTGTAAGCAATGCCCAGGAAAAAGCAACCATCTGGCCTCAGCAGAGGTAAAGACTGTAAATAGTTACACTATGTTACTGTAAATTAGTTACACTAAGAAACCAGGCAGTGCTCCTCTATTTATCTACCATGTTGTTTTTTCTTCCTTCAGTGAAACACTGTGAAGGCTGTGATTCATATTTGCAAATGATGAAAATTATTTCATTAAACACCAGGTTTAATTTTCTTTGATTGAGAGGCTCAAGACCAAGGGTTTTTTTTGTTTTTTTTTTTTTTGCAGTCACTTAAATTTTAGCCTAGCGCTTTTTGCTGCCAGTCAAAACCTGTCAGCACAGTTACTGCTGTCCTTGATTACACCAACCAGTCTGCAGAGGCTACGTAGCTTACTGGTTATTGACAAAACTACAAATTTTAAATGCTGTGATGTCTTATGTAGAGTCAAAGACTTACAAAGTGAAAAAATTAAAGAATATTACTTTGTTTGACAGTACTTTTTGTTGAAATTTTTTTTTATAGACACATAAGAATGGAAAGGGATAGAAATATTCTAAAGGTGGAAGTTTTCTATCAACTTTTTTCCCTTTTAACTGCCTTAGCAATTAAGTTTTAAGTCTTGAGGGAGCTCAGGGCAATTCCTTCTTCTTGCCTAAGGTAACTAGGCTTCTTTTAGAGAAGTTTCATAGCAGCCATACTAGCAGGAATTTGGAATTTGACTGCCATTGGTGTTTTCTGTTAGCACTGTTCTCATATTCTCTAGAGTGAGGAGGAATATGAACTGATTGTCCCACCTTTTGAGGTCTGTATGTTGTTGGCTAGCAGTATCATTTCTGAGGTTGATCTACAGTTTTACCAGTCCAAAGTGTATTGACTCTGTACAGTGCAGTGTTTTTTCATAAACTGAGAAAATAAGAATGAATATCCAGCTTAGTAATCTGGACTTTTTGTAGTGTAGAAGAAGCATTTGATAATCAGCTGTTGCTGATTACAAAAACAAGAAAACTTTTTTGGAAGTGGAAAGAAACCAAACAGAAGGACTGTAAGCATACTGCCATTCAACTACTGATTCTCATCACACTTGGAGAAATCTGGTAGGAGAGGTGGGCTCATCCTGCTATACAACCAAAGTGAATTGGTTGTCCTATGCCCACTTGAGCTGTAGAGTAAGGGGACAGCTGTTCTTATTTCTCCAGGGATGTCAACCCTCCTAGTAGACTTGATGTGTTTAATCTAAACTGAATTGGAATATATCGAAGTAAATTGGTCTAGTGCATTTTTTCCATTGAGAAACACAGGAGTGTCTCAGATTGAAAACAGTGCTGTCTCTATTGCTGTCAACTTTCCCTCAAGACTGTATGTTTGACATGAAGAATATAGTTCATTCATCTAGGCAGCAAGAGAGTTGTACCGGTATTGGAAGGGTAAGAATGCCTGTTCTTAACCTATCCTCAGTAAAACAGGTAAGAGTGTTGACATGATGGAAGGTGGAGGTTGCAGAGTGTGCATCAGGCTGTGAAGAGAAGCCGCACTGCAGGTACTTGGGATGCGATAACTGTTCCAGACAGAGGTTCTGGGATATGCAACCATTCTAGCCAACTGAGAATAATTGCCAGTCTTCCTTGCAGGCTGAATGGGGAGTATGCATTTCACCAATTGCAGCTTCTGTGCTGGTTAACCCACCACTGCTCTCCTTTGTCTCACAACTGGCAAAAGGCATCTGGTGCTGTAAGGTAATTGGTTATGTGGGCATTTCAGCAAATATGAAGACATACATAACCAATTTTAAAACCTATACGTGCAACGTACTATTTGATGACTGCCAAAGTAACAGATGTTGGTCTGAAATTTTATTTCCAGTATAGCATATCTTCAGCAACTAAATCATAATATCACTGGTATATGAGTGTTGTACTCATCAGGCATTTAAAGGTTTCAGTTATTATTTGTTCTCCAGTACAGGAAGTCATTAAAACCTTGACATTCTTATGTTTAATTAACTTATGTCTCCTTATTCATTTAAGGCCATGTATTTCAAGGCTTGCTGCAAGTGGTAGGTTTGCCTTTACACAAAATCATTAGAGAATAAATTGCATTATGTACTCTACCCAGCCCTAATATTCTGAAATCTTTGAGCTGAGTCTTTAACTTGACTCTAATTGCAGTGCTATGACAAAGACATTATAAAAAACAGAAGATGTTTTAAATAGAAATTTATTTTTAAGAAGAATTCTGGTTTTATATATGTATTTTTAAAGTAGAATAATGGTGGTGACCAAATATAGCTTTTAATCTGATGTACTGTAGCTTAAACGATATACATTTAAAATCTAGAATTCTGTGGCTGGAAATCTCCATGGGCGGAACTGATTCAGTGGCTCTTCCGAAAGATAACCAAGCTTTCATCTGTTTGTAATGAAAAGATGAGATTAAAGCTTGGCTAAATGTTAAATGCTAGTTATTAGGGTCAATTTTGTGAAATAAATTACAACAAATAAATAATTCTGGTAAACTGGCAAAATATCTGTAGTATCCAGGCTCTTGAACTGCAATTTCAAGTTTAATAGCAGTACCTTCTGTGTTAGAATGTGTGTTTTTCACAGCATGAGATATTGCAGAAGTTTAGCCAATGTACAATTTTTAAAGTAATTGAAGTTTGCACAAGCTCAACAGAGACTTCAATTTTATTGGATATGTCCAAATGTTCCACTGTGATTGAATATAGGCTCAAGCTACATAAATAACCTGAGCTTGATCTAAATAGCTGCTCTGGACCAGGATAAACATGAGTGTCAAAGCACAGAGCAGGGAAGCTGTCCATCTTTTTGTTATCTGTAACATATGTGCTCACATCTGGTGGAAGAGGAGGGGGCAAAATACCAGATGCAAAAGCAGAGAACAAAAGCTGCGCTGCAAAATGAAAAGGTGGGGATGAGGATCCTGATGAAATTGGGTAATTAAGAAATTAAGTGAAATGGGAATTAACTGGAGTGGGGAAGAAATTAACTGAAAATGAAGAAGCAGTAGGGACTGATTGCATAGAGACACAGTATTAAGGATACGGAGATTGCTAAGTGTAGTTTACGCATGGAGCTACTGGATGCTTAACTGCTTATAACTGCTGGCAAAAGAAGGCTGATGTAAGGTGGAGAATCCTGAAGAAAGAATATTGAGTATTTCATAAGTCAAATAGGAGACAAGGGTAGATTAAGGTAAAATATGTGCTTGCTTATTCTACCACGTCACACCTGAGATATCATTTTAAAAGAATGCTGAGAATTAAATAGTCCTCTGGGCTTAGCTTTCATTGATTTTAGCCACATCTGCAAACTCTCAGTACATCTGTAAATCCAACCCTGTTGTGTTCCAAATGGAAGCTAAGAAAATGAAGAAGGCAGGGTGACAGAGGCCCCACAAAACATCTGCATTATGACATAATCACATATAATTGTATCAGACAATATAGTTCTGTTGATGCAGCCATTTTCTGATACTTTCTGCTTGACTTTGTGACTTCATTGTTTATGTAGGTATGTATAAATGCATTTAACTTAACACCAGTTGTTAAAAGGTTCTGATTCAAGAAATAATCTGCCTTGTAATGCAGCTGTACTGTAAACATAAGATTTCGTAATGATGATTGCTCCTGAACTATAATTAGCATTTGAGCACTGTATGGTCTCCGCTATAGTACGAGCACTGTTGTACTTCTTGCTAAACGTATAGGAAAGGACCGTACTTACAAAGTCAAAGTGGTAAATCCTGGGTATTATGTCAGAAAATGTCTCTCAGGGAAGCCTGCCTCTTCTCTATGGTAATATTCTTAGGGGAAGTCTTCCTTTACATACACAATCAGTTCCTGAGGTGGGCAGGAGTCAGAGGACGTGAGAGCTCAGTTCTTCAGCAAGAAGGGACAAATCTTCCTCTGCCTGAGCAAAGGTGAGGCACCCCAGACACACGTGGAGGAGATAAGAGACTTTCTCTAATCAAGCCTTGATACTAATGCTTCTATTTTTGTAGTAAGCTTATTCCAGTCCTTGAGTTTAAATCAAAACAAAGCCGGAGTCCTGTGAAACTAAATGGATTTTATTGTCACAACCTCCTGCTCTAGCAGTGTAACTCCTAGAATAGTTTTTCATTATTTGGTCCAAGATAAAGATATCAGCTTATTGCTTCTGTGTAAGCAGTTCTCCGTGTCTGCAACGTCAATCTTTAACATTTCCAAAGGGCACTTGAACCACTCAGTTAGCAATAACTTTTTTTATCCACACTCTTACAGATAAGATTTTGATTTCTCCCAACATCATAGTTCCAGAAGCTAATAACAACTAAAGCCTTTAGCCACAGTTATCCTTTGGAACATTCCTTGTTTCTTTCTCAGTATCTTCAATTTCTCATTGACACTTCTGGGTCACATTTAAACTGATTTTTTTAACCTGCTGCTTTTTTCCCCAAGCTTTCTCTTACCATTTTGAAACTCCTGTAATTTACAGGAAATCCTGATTCTGTGCCTAGTATTTTCTCCAGCATGATTATTTGGATTTGTAAAATCCCAGGGAGTAAGTTAAGCTTTACAATTAATGCAGTGTAAAAATTTCAGGTTTTATGTCACCTCTCCTTTCTTGCATTGCCCCCAGCACATGTGGCTTCCTTAGAGCTACATTATGGTTCAGATTATCTGCTTTCCTTTTGCTGTTGGGCAAGTTCAATTGATTAAATTCACTTGTTTGTTTCTGAGCTTTGTTTCTCTATTCTGGGTTCTGCTGATCAATATACCCTATGCTGGACAAGCTAAAATGGTTCAGACTTACTCAGTGGGTACTTGGCAATATTAGATCAAATTAGAAAAGAGCAAAAAGACCACAGTTTTTCCTTCTGATCTCTTCCTGTGTGTTTTAAGCTGTATATTTAATTCTAGACCAAGGTTAGGATTTTGTTTTATTGGAGCATGTCAGCAAACATCCTAGCTTTTTTTTTTGTGGTTTCCACAAAACTGTCAGAAAATCAGCCATATCCTCTCTTTCTTCCTTTTCAGCATAGTCACCCATGTAGAAAAGTTTAGAAATCTTTCCATATCCAAAATGATATTTTTGCCTTAGGTGTTTTTTCTTGGAGTAGGCATAATGTAAGAATGAAAATCAAGCTGAGGGGGAAAGGGGCTTCTTGTTTTGTTTCAGCTGACTTTTTTGGCCAACTCTCTCAATAAACTAACCATAGTACCTGTGACTTTCATTTTTCTTTTTCTACACTAAAAACAGGAGCAGTGGTTCAGACCAGCAAAATACATCATTTATTTTTATACCAAAGCTGGCTGATGCAGAATGAAGCTTGTATTCTGGTCTTGCCAGGAAAGCATCCACAGCTTTGTTTTCAACTCTTCCCAGATCAGGTTTGATATTTTTAGGGTTGATAAGTGTATAAACCATATTCTAAGCATCAATCTATTTTTGTTTTTTTGGAACAGTGATGCTCTTGTATCCTGACAAGGCCTTTACCAGCTCCACCTGACCATTTCCATGCTACTCTTCCTGCAGTTCTCTGAAAAATCTGACCTCTAGAATTACCTTTGCAACCATTTGGTGAGCTATACAGATCTTTTCAGTAACTATATTATAAAATCTAGCTGTAAATATAGAGGAGCATTTTCTGTCCAGCCTTAAAAAATAATCTCTGTACATTTGTGAACACTGTTTACATTGATAAATGTTATCATTCTTGCTGTTACAACATAAATCAAATGATGCATTCTTTAGTTGTATAAAAGAATGTTGTATAAGCTGCACAGGCTTTGCTATAGATGTATAAGGCTTTTCTGAAGTCTTGAGAATTTAATATTGTTTTCAGCACACTCATGCATTTGCTACAAAAAAAGCTGTAGTGGGAAAGATACTGGGGTATTGTATTGTGCGATGCTGTAGGTAGCTGTTGAAGAAAGCTGCAATATGAAAGGTTCTTTCTTTATTCAAACAGTATCCATTGCATATCTATGACTCAAACTCCTACTTACTGATAAAAAAGACACGTTTAAATATAAATTAAGATGAATCTTCTTTCCTCGCTCCCTCAAAATATGTTTCTAAACTTTTAAATTTCCTCGAAGTATTCATTGTTAGTATATTGCAAGATGATGAAATGTCTCCAAAATTGCACACCTTTCTCACATAGGAGGAGTGAGTACAAACTGAGTCAAACAGATACCAGTTGGGCTTTATTTTTAAAACCAAGTGTGATATCTACCAGATTTTAGGTACAAATGTTCACACTCAAATCTGGCTCAGATTAGTAGTGTCTTAGCCTTTTAAAATCTATACATTGCCATTGTAAATTTTTTTGAAGGAGTTCTTTGCTCCCCAAATTGTATTTGTCTTATATTAATATTCATAATGCTTTCCAGAACAAACATATTTCATTTCTCTTTATGGAAACAACTTCTTTAAAGGAATATGATTATCTCAGGAGTGATTCACAAACGGATGAAGAGTGTTTTTTCTTTTGCCAAGCAAAGCTAATATACCTCTGTCAGAATTTTAATCTTCCTGCACTCTTTTTTTTATAATAAATGATGTTGCATATTGTACACATTTTACAAAATGACAGAATCACTGAATAGGAAAATTAGCTTTAGTGCCTAGCACAAAATGACATTCAAATGTTTATATCTGTGGGATAGTTAAGGACTTTCAAGTTAGTGCTTCAAGGCAAGATGTGAGGAGCCTCGACTTCTCTTTTTTAGCTGTGGAGGAATAAAAGTGCATCCATTGCTGTCACCTGGAGCTGCATATGGATGTGTTTTGCTTGACACGTTGGCCCTCTAAGTTAAAAAATCATCCTGATAAGTGGCTGCCAGAGCAAAGCGAGCAGTGTGAGGTGCTGGAAGTCACAGGTCACAGCTCTGTGGGGCCATGTCTGCTCCCTGCCCTCAGTGCCACAGATTCGGCACTGGCCTGGGGGGTCAGGAGCCTGCTCCTCTTCTGTGGCTAATTTGTTGGCTCTTGCTGTCATCTGCATCTTGTTAGACAAAGAAGGACACTGATGGGGCAGGAGAGTCCATCCCCTCACAACATTATTGAATTCTTGTCCCAACAACACCTGGAAAGCTTCTGGTTTGGAATGTGCTAGGAGGCAAATCTGGGTTTTTTTGGACTGTGAACATGCAAAGCACAACAAAAAAGGCAGCATGTTGGGGAAACTTTGGCAGCATCCTTTTCTTATAGCAATCGGTACGTTTTCCATTGATTTGAGTTGTAGCAGGATGCCATGAGCAAGAGGCCAGTGCAAACAGCTTGAATTCATGTTCCATTATCCTGGGTACCACACATGAGAGAGATTCTAAGAATTCATTGGAGGGGGCCTTTAAAATCACTGTGGGAATTTTGTCTGAATGAGAGCTGAGGAAGCTGCAATAGTGGGCCAGGATACAGGAATGTAAATAAGTCCCCAGACAGACAAGGAAGCCTGTGCCTGTCAGACACTAAAATACCAGTTTGCTTAGAGCCAACTGAGCCTCTATTTATGATATAAAGATTAATAATCTGGGTGGCAACCAAAAGGTGAAGTGATTCAGAAGTCTAGTTTTCAATTTTTAGAAATATGGAACAGGCTGGTTATTATAGCAACAGATGTACGAGGGGAGGAGGAAGGAGTAGGGCTGTGAAGGAAGCTGCAAATGTTTTTTAGATTGTATGAAAAGTATTTGGGTGTGAACCAAATAAAGGCATTTAAATTCCCCACCTACACAGCCTGAACATAAACAGTGTTCCATAGAATCAAAACCCACGAGAGGAGAGTTAATGGCACAGGGTCAAAAGTAGTTATGTGAGAGTGCTAAATAAGCATCCTTCATGCCCTATCTGTAAGAGGACATAGACAGTTGCTCTGCGGTTTCTCAGCTGTCTGGCAAGGAGTGAAACAGGCAGGTATTGGGCAGTGTGAAAGGGGGAATAAGGCAGTGTGCAGTGACTTGTGGTCAGCTGAAAGGATTGTTACTTAAGCCCTAATTTAGGAGACTCCTAGAGCCAGTCTGATGTTTTCAGGTCACTGACACATTTCTGTGTTATTCAGGACAATGAGAGAACTTTGTCATGCTTGGAGGTCCTGCGCTTGCTGAAGTTATCACTATACTAAATGTGGTCATGACCAGTCAGGGACTCCTTTTCTCAGGAGCTTTTTTCTTTTTTTCTTTTTTTTTAGCTTTTTTCTCCCACCTTACCCCACAGGGCTGGTTATTGAGGGAACTTGGGCTTGATCCTAACTGGGTGGCAGTGGCTGTCCTGAATCCCTAAGCAGCACCAAAATAATGCCCTAGCATCAGCCCGGGAGCCACATATTACTGGCTGGATCAGACACACAGAAACACTCAGGAATGTATTTTCAACAGTTTTAAACTTTTCAGGCCAAATCTTCTTTCACAATTTTCAGATTAACATGTTCATGTTTGCTCATACACCCCTGTTTTCTGGGGTAAGGCATTATTTAATCACAACAGACATTGAAAACTTCTCTCGATGTGTTTTATTCTGAAGAAAGTTGATTAAATGGCTTACTCTGGCTTATGGGAGTTTGATCATGGGGTCGGTGAAGGTGTGATTTCCGCCTCCAGGGGCAGGTGCACACAAGGGAGTTCAGCCCTATATGAGATCTGAGTACAAGACAGCTTCAGAAGGCATAAACTCAATCTGCAAGATAAGAGCCATAGCGGACATTCTTTTCCTGTATTCTGTCACTGTGACAGTTATTACTAAATTTATAGATACCTTATTTTTAATCTCAGAATTGTTGTCTTCTAAGTAAATTCTTTGTACAAGAACTGTTCCATAACACAATTTGAAAAAATCATGTTTTTGACAGCTTCTAGCACCTTCTGGTAATACATCCTTGCATTTGCCAACTTTGTCTTTCAAACACTTGAGCTTCTTGTTTTTCTTCAAAAAAGTAACAGAGATCTGAATAAAATTGTTATCTTCTTCACATCAACCAGCACTGAAAGCTATGGAGAGGAGGTGCTGTGTGCAGTGATTTGTTTTCAGTACTTGGCACCAGTTATGAATTGCATCTGGGTTTTTTGAAAAGATGATGGGAAGTCAAAGAGAGGGTTGGATGCACAGCGCGTTACGTTTCCTTCACATGATGAAATCTGTGTGTAATACAGTTGTCAGACCTGACCAGTCGCAGATCTGCTGCTGACTCTTTCAAACAGTTTTTCCCCTCTTTCCACTAGATGCTTCAGATGTCGATAGAGAGGAAAGATGAGCTGTGAAGATCACAGAATCACAGAATCGTAGGGGTTGGAAGGGACCTCCAGAGATCATCGAGTCCAACCCCCCTGCCAAAGCAGGTTCCCTACATCAGGTCGCACAGGTGGGCATCCAGGCGGGTCTTGAATATCTCCAGAGAAGGAGACTCCACAGCCTCCCTGGGCAGCCTGTTCCAGTGCTCCATCACCCTCACCGTAAAGAAGTTCTTACGCACATTGGTGCAGAACTTCCTATGCTCCAGTTTCTGGCCGTTTCCCCTTGTCCTGCCTCCACGCACTGCTGAAAAGAGTCTGGCCTTGCCACTTTGCCCCCCACACCTTAGATATTTATAGACCTGGATCAGGTCCCCTCTCAGTCTTCTTTTCTCAAGGCTAAACACCAGTTCACTTAGCCTTTCTTCATAGGGGAGATGCTCCAGGCCCTTCACCATCTTTGTGGCCCTCTGCTGGACTCTTTCCAAGAGATCCCTGTCTTTTTTGTACTGGGGAACCCAGAACTGGACACAGTACTCCAGATGAGGCCTTACCAGGGCAGAGTAGAGGGGGAGGATCACCTCCCTCGACCTGCTGGCCACACTCTTTTTAATGCAGCTCAGAGTGCCGTTGGCCTTTTTGGCCACAAGGGCACACTGCTGGCTCATGGCCAACCTGTCATCTACCAGGACACCCAGGTCCCTCTCTGCAGAGCTCCTCTCCAGCAGGTCATCCCCTAACCTGTACCGCTGCATGCAATTATTCCTCCCTAGGTGCAAGACTCTACGCTTGCTTTTGTTAAACCTCATCTGGTTTCTTACTGCCCAGCTCTCCAGCCTGTCCAGGTCTTGCTGAATGGCAGCGCAGCCTTCAGGCATGTCAGCCAATCCTCCCAACTTCGTATCATCAGCAAACTTGCTGAGGGTGGCCACTATCCCCTCATCAAGGTCATTGATGAAGATGTTGAACAAGACCGGACCCAGCACCGACCCCTGTGGAACACCGGTAGTTACAGGTCTCCAACCAGACTCTGCACTGCCAACAACAACCCTCTGTGCTCTGCCAGTCAGCCAGTTCTCAACCCACTTCACTGTCCACTCATCTATCCCACACTTCCTTAGCTTTGTTATAAGGATGTCGTGGGAGACAAGATCATCTGTTACAGAGTATTCCCAGACAAGGTTCTAGGCTCTATTCCAGTAAAACTAGAACTCAAAAATGGCATGAGTTCAGATTTCCTGTGTTCAGTACTGATGTGATCAGATGTAGTACGCTCAGCACCCTTTGGCCTCCAACTGCAATATTTATGGATGCATTGCTCAAGAGCTTTTGTATTTACTCTTTGTTATTATCATAATTATTATCTTAAAATAACAGATACATCCATGGAACTCATTTTTTTTTGTTCCAAAGAGATCTAAAACTGATTACCAAACAAATGATCTGAAAATTATCCACACAGCAAGTACTGAATCTCTGGGTTCCAGGAAGATGCAGCTATAAGCTTCTGTTATGCAGGGAAAATGGGTCTTTCTTTTCAGCTGTAAGAATAGCTGACTGATTTCCATTTTAAACATTATACAGCTGTTTTTTCTTGGGGGTCTTTTTCTCACTCTGGTCATTCTATTGCTTCCTTATCAAAACAAGCGAACATAATGTTTTGTTCTACTGTGTCACCTGTGAGAGTGCTGTTCTTGCTACTTGATCACAGAATCACAGAATGGCCCGGGTTGGAAGGGACCTCAAGAATCATGAATCTCCAACCCCCCTGCCACAGGCAGGGCCACCAATCTCCCCATTTAATACTAGATTCACTCTACTAGATCACAGTATTCTGATACTGCTGTGAAACAATCAGTTAAAATCATTATACAGAAACAAAAATTGATTTGGAGGAACTTGCGAGTGCTTTTTTTTTTTTTTTTTTTTTTTAATAAATTAGAAATTTAAGTGAGTTAGTGCTATACATAGTCTCTGGTCCCAAAGAGCATACAGAGAGAGAGAGAGAGAGAGAGAGAGCATAAATTCTGCTTAGAAGAAGATTGCTCAGAATCAGATAACTTGCAGATTAGAGATTTTAAATGGAAAGCTCTACCAAGGGCATTGTTCTATAGTTCTCCCAATAAAAGCCCTAATGGGTCCTGAGGAAATTGTAGGTTATTTCTGAGAAGTGGCAGCATGGAGACACAAAGAAACAAGAACAAAGATTTTGCTTCTTTACTCAGCCTTTAAAGTTATCATCATAAATGTGTTAGGCCAAAATTTAGCGGGGGGAGGTGGAGGTGCAAGGGCAGGATGCAGGTTCCTCCTTGTTTTTTTCTCTTTCCAAATGTTGCTGAAAAGTTGGGGTAGGGAAATTGCCTGTTTGTTTGTTTTGTGGTTATTCAGAAAGCTTTGTGGGCTCCATCCTTAGGCACTGGAGATACATGTTCTTTGAGGGATTGATTCAGAGTGGGAGCTTAATCTATGAGCCTGAAAAGAATGAATCCGGTACACTTTTCAAAGAGTACGTGTGGCTCCTTGATGGGCTGTGTCCCCCTGGTCCACTTTGGAAGGGGCTGCGACTCAGAGGATGCAGTGGAAATACAAAGTCACTTGTTCAGGTTTTTCTGTTCCCATTCTCTGAGAGACACTGTTGCAGCTGTTCAGTTTGAGGCTTTCTTCAAACTTTTTTCCTAGCAACCATATGCGATATTACTTGTATAGTTAAGATATCCAGGTGCAATCTTTAGAAAGGAAGAATCTGCAACTCTAGGACAACAGGGACACAGATAAGTAAAGTAAGCTTGGCGGATCTGATCGTTATTTAATAACATACTAATCATAAAAAAAAAAATGTTAGATGACAGCAAAGGAATAGATTTGAGGGATTGATTAGATGTTTGCAGTGACATCTAATAATACCCACAACTATACCTGGATTCTTCTTGCCCCTTCTTGGCGATATTCGGCAGACAGTATTTAGCTCACAGCTATGGAAGTATTGAGAGAAAAGAAATAGGAAATGTACTTAACAGAAATGGAGAAGCAACATGGTGGCCTTCTTTTTGACTGTGAAGGGAGCAAGAATATTTGTTTGAGACAGCAGCTACATTAAGTGCTTAAATCCACGCTGGTTCCAGAAGCCAGCAAATTGGTCTAAGAAAATAGCTCTTCCCCACTTCCCCTTTTTCAATCCAAGTTTAGGTATTATGAAGTGAATTATTTTATGATCAGAAATAGGTTGTTTAGATAGAAAACGTGGGTTTTGGATACCTGCAAATGCTTTGTATACTATATGTATACAAAATTCACATTTTTTTTTATCTAGACAACCCATTTCTGATCATATGATTCTATATATATGTATTTGTCCTGAGGGAGATGATATAATCTGTCAGTGTGACTAGATTTGGCCCATCATCTTAATGATGCATCAAGGGACCTGTGAGATGTGTTTCCCCCAAAATTTACATTCTCTGCATCTGCTCTGAATTCTGTGCTATCTGCCCTTAGGGCATGAGATAAATAGTGTTGACTTCAGTTCTCTATAGCAAGATGCTTATGTGTTTCCCATATGGGAAATCTTCATGGATAGAAGAAGAGGAAAATTTCTGAGCCTAGAGCATGAACAGAACGTTTAATTACTTTTTCTTTTTTTTTTTTTCTTTTTTGTATAATTCTCTGAAAATTTGTATTCTGGCACCAAAGTTGAGGAAATAATTTTTTTGGCTAAGGTACCTTCTGTTTAAAGTATTTATTAGTTGGCTTTTCAGTTTTAAATTTATATGGACTTGGGATGTTTAAGTCTCATAGGCTCCAGAGTAAAATCAAAATGCTGACCTGTTCTCTCCCTAGTAGCTATATGACAGTAAAATAATTCCTTTGAGTTATTATTATTAGAATCATAGAAATAAGAGGCTCACAAGTACACAAAATGTCCAGTTTTTAATTTAATTAGCCAGTGCTTTAATAAATATAATGAAAAGTCATGCAAAAGAACGACTGCATTAGAAAAGGTCATGCATGCAACACATTAATACTAGATAGATGACTCACTGAAAGTGTTTCTAAACAGTTTAAAGCAATGTAAATATTCTAAGGAGCCTAAGCTAGTGGAAAAAAGTGGCAGCACATTTTGTTTCTTTGGGCTTTTTTGGTGAGTTTCTGAAACCCTCTGAATTCAGATAGGACTGTGAGATTTTGTATAATCAAGGGGTTTTACTGACGTGGGTAAAATTGATTAGGTTTTATATAATTTTTACGTTAAGAAGATGAGAGGCATAGATAGCACCTCTGTTACAATATCTTCTCCCGTAGTTCTATTAAAACTAAAAGAACGTTTAGGTTCAATGAATTTGCTTGGGCAGTGGATCTGATAGATAACGACTTTCATTATGATCTTCTGCAATGTTATGCAATTTTTTCCCCTTGTTTACCAGAGCAAAAAGTGGTAAAGAGTCTGTTGGGACCCAAGAGCTTGTGCTTTTTGCCTCTTTCCAAAGGTGACTCTGTGTCCTATCTACTAAAGAAGCCCTGAGAGCAGAGCTGGGAGTGATGCCAGAGACAGGAAGCTTTGCCAAACCATTCTGGGGACCAGCTCATTCTGCCCTATTCATTGTCAGGTCAGAGGCCTATAATGTCTGCGGACATATGGGAAGACGTTTGTAGCTGCTCACTGGGGCTAGCTGATGAGCTAGACTCTGAACTGACATCCTTTCAAAGGCAGATTAATTCCCTGTGCTAGTGCAACAACATTGTCACCAACCACTGACAAATGTGCACATCTGCTCATGTGCGCACAAAGTGCAGAAGCAGATCACAGAATGGAAACCATGTATTTTTAACTCTGTCCATATGTGATGTTCGGAGTGTGATCCTGCTCCTGAACCCATTTTAAAAAAAAAAAAAAAAAAACCTAAAAATTCATTTTGTCATGTTTTGCCTCTACTTCAATAGAATAGGAGATCTTCAGAGAGAATATCTTTGGACGATTACAGTAAAACTTGGAAAAAAAGCCTCAAACAAATACCTTAAACAAAGATTTATGCTCTTTTTCCTAAGTTGCCTGAAGTACTAACATCAGTGCAACTCTTTAGTCCTGATGACCAACTTGGGATTGATGGCCCTAACATAACTTATTTTTGCAACTAGATCTTCAGCATTTCTTTTTAACTCTTCTGACCTTCAGTTCCAGAGCCTAAAAAGCAAAGAACAAATACTCACATGCTTAATATTCTTAGCATTTATCTGAACCTGCTTTTTCTTTGGGATTCTTGCAATCTGTAACCTCTTCTATGCTGAGTAGACAGATACTACAGAAAGTGAGTTAAGGATACCAGCCTTTCATGACCATAGCCTCAACATTTGCCAAGACTAATTCTCTATCTGGAATTGACTATGGGTTCCGGCCTCTTGCCACTTTTAATCTGACTCAGAAAAGACAACTATTATCTTGTATTTTATTTTCATCCAGAAAATATTTGAAAAAAAAAATGCTGAAAACCAACTCCTGATGCTTCTTTTTCTTGCACCACTTGCAGTTTGTGCACCTCCTGAAAAAACCTCTTCAGCAGTGCAGCAGTATAAATCAAACTGTCAGCTGACTGCAGATAGCTGCAAAAACAGGCTTTCATGCAACGCACAAAATGTGTGGCCAGCTCCAACATCTAAGTTTGGAACCAACAGAGTTCTTTAGTCCATAGTCACAATCTTTAGCTAGAGGATACTTATTGCTGTTCCTCTAAAGCAACTGCTGTGAGAACAGTGACTTTTAACAGGGAGCCCACATCTACGGTGATGTTTACGAAGCTAAATAACGTTAAGCAAGATCATCATAATAATTTCAGAGTTTCAGTGTTCTGACAAAGGACTTGTTATAGTATCTGCAAAGTGGATTTTCATATGCATCCTTTATTTTCAGCAGAACTGTGCTGATTAACACTAGCTAGGAGTGTGGCTCAAGTTTAAAAATAGAGCATTTTATCAATTTCAGGTAATATTAACTTTTGTATTTCTCAGATCCACTTTGGTTTGAATAGGATAAGGGGTAATAGCCTTAAATTGCACTAGAAGAGGTTCAGGTTGTATATTAGGAAACATTTATTCTTGAAAAGTGTGATATTGCATTGGAACAGGCTGCCTAGGGAGGTGATGGAGTCACTGTCCCTGGGGGTGTTCAAGAAAAGGGTAGTTGTCACACTGAGTGACGCAGTCTAGAACAGTTACAGGCATGGGCTGGCAGATGGACTAGATGACTTTACTGGTTTTTCCAACTTTTACGATTCTATGGTAGTTGCTTTTTCTGTATTCAAGTGTTTCAGCTGCAGTATACAGACACAGACACACAAACAAAAACCACAACCCTGATGATATTCAAGGAGCAGTGCACAGAGAATGAGGCTGCCTGGTGTTCTTATGTTCATCATAACTGTGTCATGAAAGGAGTACGGGCTATGTGCTGTGTTTGCTTGAGCCATTGGAATCTTGGGGAAGGATTCTTATGCTATTGCACTGTGGTCCTCAGACACTAACCTGACTGTAAATGGGATGTGTCTAATTCAGTGTAAGGAGAAGAAAACAATTAGTTCAATAGAGTTATGACTACATCACTTTTACCCTGCAGAGCATACAATATGCATAGTATGTCTTACTTATATTCGGTGAATTCCAAGAAGTGTAGACTTTTCCTGAAAGCAGAAACTTGCTAATTGTGTTATTTAAGAGTCGACTCCTATAAGTATACAACACATTCTGCATCAAGTAAGGTGAATCCTGAATAGGGAAGGGAATTTTAAAAATAAGTTGTACAGAATTGTGTGAATTGTTAAATGTATTTGAAATTAATTTCTTATTTCCTCTTGTCATTTTTGATTGTGAATGCATTTGTAGCCATCTTGTACCCATCATGTCTGACACACAAGGCATGCCAGAGATGCAGACATCAACCTTGCTAAATTTACTTCTCCACTTTCCTCTCTCCTGCTTCTCATGCATATTAATAAAACCCTTTTACTGGGAGATTTGCCTTTCACTGAGAGAAAGCTGGCCAAATTTTTCATTACCATCCTTCTCTGGTGACAGCACTTGTGACTGGTACTGTGCTCCCCTCCCCTGCCATTTTTGCACACAGTGGGAAGTAACTGTGTCATCTCATCTACTTTTTCATGTGGCCATACAGTAGAGTAGCTATCTTATAGCTAGCTACTGTCAAGAAGTATGATCTTGCCCTTGCCCATCTCTTTCTGATGGGCTTTTCAGTACTGTCCTTTTTGGTAGCACTGGTGATAACCTGATTCCACAAGAAGTAGGCTCAGAAAGCTAATCATTTTTTTCTTTTTTTTTCCTTTTGGATTTGTTCTCTGATGATTTAGCCCCACAGTCTGATTTTTTGTGCAGTGAGAGAAATTTTGCCAGAGTTGGAAGCACATGGCCAGGCCTGAAGCTGCAAGAGGCTGATCAAACTGTCCCTGTGCACTGCAGACAGATGCTCAGTTAGCTTGTCTGAGAGCTTGTATAAGTCACAAGTGGCACATTCAAGCACCTGAATTAGCTTAGTCTACTCTCAGCACTAAAGTAGAACTAAAAATAATAATAAAGTAACCAACTTCCATTAAACATGTTTAAATATTCAAATATTTAAATATTTAAGTGACCTGAAACGGGCTCTGAAAGGCCTCAAATGAGGCACAGTAGTCTGCTAATTCAGGTATCCATGCCTAATGGCCTGAGCGCTCTCCCTGAGTAAAGAGCAATTTCACAGTTCTGACAATTTCTGGGTCCATAATAGCATTTTGTTTTGAAGAAATGTGATTTCAAATCCCATTTCGCAGCTGAACACAATTCCAATTCTTGAACAGATGTCTTTACATCCTATGTTAATGATAATTTTTTCTTTAAATAATTCAGGCATGTTGTAGGGAGTGTCCGAGCCAAATGTGTTACAACACAGTCCAATAATTGCTTGAATGTTATATTGGAGGGGAGTTTTGTCCAGAGATATCTAATCCATTATGAAACATTTAATTGAAAAAATATTGCTTTTATTGAAATAAATTCCACTAGTAGATTACAAATACACAGAACAACAGGTAGAAAGAAGAATAGCTTAAGTGAGTCAACATGTAAGTCTTTCTATGTTCTTTGTATTCATCTTCAAATGACACTATTTCACTTTTTAATTTCAGTTATTACTTTGATAATGGCATTCAGGTTGTCAGCGCAGTGTGACAACAGCTGTAAAGAAATTCTATCTTAATCTTCAGAAAGAAATTCATTCGTTTTAACACATACAGTAGACCCTGCCAGCACAAGGAGAAGCCATTTCTTACATTCAAGTGAGCTGGTTAATACCACCTACCACATCAACCGATATAACCTTGTACTTAACATCTTGCAAGTTCACTAGATTTAGATCAGAAGAAAACCACTCAAAGGTAGATTTACTGGGGAAGAATGGAGAGAATACAGACCCTGTCACTGGCTTCTGACTTCTACTCCTCTGTCACAGGACTAGGTAGGTGCTGATAAGCTTTCATCGCCTATTGCAAATTTTATTTGAGCTCTCCACATTTGATACGCCGAATGGAGAGACTCTGTAATAGTGTGCAGTCCTGAGCTTCTCCTTGCATTCTTCCCATCATTGCTGCCCTGTCATCAGGTATTGCTCCAGTGACATGCCCTGTTTTATAATAAGGCTTAATTTAAGTGAAGTCCATGTTTTGCCTCCTACAGTGTAGATATAATTTCAGATAATTGTTGCTCTACTTGTGGTCCTCTCCCTAATTATAACAAAAGATAATATGTTCTTGTTCCCTCTGACATTCTTTAACTTGTGTCATAACTCAGTGTATCCCTGCTTTGCCTCCAGAAAAACTGAGTAATTAATGAAAATCTTCAACACTGAGCAAAGTTTTTTATCTCCTGTTGGATGTACAGGCAAATCTTTCTCTATTTTTAAAGCCTTCATCATCAGGGCTTCCCTGGGCTTCGCTTTCATTCTTACTTTTGCATATCCAAAAGAACTTCCTGGCTGACAAGCGTTGCACAAAGCGAAGGCAGGGTGGTGCATTTAATATACATCTCTGCATAACCTTCACGTCAAAAAGTAATTTCCTGAACAATTTCCGGGATTTCTGAGAGCTTTGCCAAAAATGACAACTTTGTGTCAAAAAGGTGGAAGCTATTCTAGTGTGAATAAAAATGTATATTAGAAAAAGGCTTTTATTTGGAATATCTCTTTGCTTCAGTTGTAAATTTCAGATTCCTCTTGGGCTTGGTGTGGTGAGATATTCTGTTATTCTGATGAAATCTGGTATGCTTATAGCGTTTAGTGCATTTTTTATTTTAGTGTGACTTATTATAATGAAATACAGAGCCTAAAATCTGAGATATCTCAAGAGGTAACTTTGATCATGTCCTGGCCCCAGATCAGTGTGATCATTCCTGATGGACATGTCCTTCTGACTGTTGAGAAATCACGGTGTTGGAGATTTCACAGCTCCCTCTGACATCATTGTTCATGACTGCACTGTATATAACAGCTAAAAAGTTCTTATGGTAGCACACTTGATTATTCTTTGCAATAATATATGCCCATTACTTCTTTCCCTTCCCACGAGGTACATCTGAAATGGCCCTAGAAAACTCTGTGTGGGAGTCTGAATAGAAGTTGGTATTCCAAACAGGGATTGGATGGGAGGACTACATCACAAATCTGGTGAGATAATCCTGTCAATATTTCCTAATGCAGCATTTGCTTTTTATTGAAGTAGAGTGACATTGTTGACTTGTGTTCAGATGTTGGCCCACAACATCCTTGTGATACTTTTTTCCAGAATCCTTCAGAACAAATTGTTTCCTGGACTTTTTTTTATGCTGTTGACTATTCTTGACTTCTCTCACACCGACAAAATTATCCACTCTGCTTAAGGTTACCATGGACTTCACACTTTGCAAGGGTACGTCAGATGAGCAGTACAAGTTATGTGCATTTTTCCCTGGTTCTGCACTCCAGTCCTTGGCTTGGCATTCACTGCCTGGGCAAGCAATGTCTGTACCCTCAAAGGCAGATCATTGGAAAAGTGCAATGTGTTTTGCCATGTATTGAAGACAAATTTGCAAACAGCAGATCAAGTCAGTTGTATCCATGGAAACGTCACTTTATCATAGGGTTATGCAGTTCCTTTCCTAGCCTTCTGATTAGGATCTGGCTGTTCTGTAGTCCAGATCTCCCTAGTTGAAAACATAAATAAAAAGGAAGAAATCATTGTATTACAGGACAGTCTGTGAATATAAATGATACTTGTAGAGTTTTTTAATTGTTTACATCACAGTTTAAAAGACAGCTGTAGAAATATAATTTTGTAAATTCACTATTAAAAGCCTAAGATAGAATTCCTATGTGGGCTGGTTTTTCATATACTTTATTGAGTTTTACTGTAACAAGAATCAGGCCAGGAAGCAGAAGCATTTGAACAATTTCAGAAAGTATTTAGCCTTTTGAAAATCCAGTAATCACCATATGAATTAATATAGATGCTGTCTATATTTTCTGTTTTGTGAACTAGTAAGCTGTTATTATGAAATCATGAGCAGAGTTGTGAAAGAAAACCTGACCAGAGATACCTGATCAAAATTCTATTTATTTCCAATTCACATGTAAATTTGTGACCTTGTTCAATACATTTTTACTCTAATACCCAATTTTGTAGCTAGATAGTAGTTCCTGGATTCCAAAGAAACATGTTGCTTTGAAAGTTGTCTTAGTGGAGTATTACTGTGAGTCTCCATCAAATATATGTATATATAATATTTATATCTATAGATAGATTTTTTTTTTTGCTGAACAGGGGAAGATTATTTTCAAAATTAATTCAATTAATTCAAAATTAACTTTCAGGAATGATTTCTGTCAATTAAATATTCTGCAGCATTCACTATCTTGCTAAATGTTCTCATCACTGAAAATATTTAGAAAACCAAATTTAGAAGAAATTTGAATTTTGTCAGAGATAATTTATTTTTAAATGTGAATGAAAGTGTATATATTACATACAGCTGTGACAACAGGAGAGGTGCAGGTTGGGTATCAGGAAAACGTTTTTCACAAGAGGGCAGTAGGCACAGCACGGGCTCCCCTGGGTGCCGGTCATGGCACCAAGCTGTTGGAATTCAAGACATGTTTGGACAATGCTCTCAAACATATGGTCTGATTTTTAGGCATTCCTTTGTGGAGCTAGGAGTTGGGTTGGATGATCCTTACGGGTTCCTTCCATCTCTGGATGTTGTATATGAGTTGCATACTCAGCTGTGAAATTGGCCACAGAATTTCAAAAATTTGTACTTTCAACTAAAAATTTCTGGGTAGGAATTTATCTGCGAACATTTATTATGATTGCTATATGCTTTTTCCTCTTAAGAAAGTAACAGTTTTTAACTCTATATGTCTGCTAACTCTGAATAGAATTCAAGGGACAAAGAAAAGACTCTTCTGAGCCAGATGATAATAATTCTGCTAAATACTAGATGATAGCAGACACTAGCAGTATGAGAAACTCTCAAATTGAAGTTCAAAAAAAATCCTTTTAAATGAGAAAATATTTGGGCCCAAGATCAGTTCCACCTATATTGAAGGCTTACTTATCTTTCTGCTGCCATGATGATCTAGGAAGAGTTCAGCAACTCATTTCAGATTTCAGTTTTCATTGGGAAATGTCCTTTTAGCATTTCTAACATTTTTTTCTAAGTGCAATATTTAAACAGTCTTGCTTACTACAAAAAGGGGAAGGAATTTGAATTCTAATAAGAAGAGAAACACAGTGTGCACCAGCATAAAATTGAAGGTTTGTTCTGTTGCTTTTTGTCCCCTAGGGTTTTTCAAGAGACTAATATCATTCTAATATTAATTGCCTTCTGTATTTTCTGCAAATGTTATGATTAGGATTTACAGTTACAATATTTTTATTAGAGAAACAGTATCATATAGCACAATGATTTCATCAGATCTAAGGCTTATGGGAGGAAATATATTCTGAAACAAATACAAACAGGTCTTTTCGTATTTTCAGCTAAAATACCCAACACACCACGGATTGATTTTGCTACAACCTTTGACTAAACTTGCCACAATTATGCTTAATTGAACAAAGATTGCCAATGCACGTTGGCAAGACATTGTTATCTCTTATTATTGAGCAAAATCACAAAATGACAATTTCATTATAATATACAGCCATAATTAAATATAACATTATTTTTAAAATCAGGAAAAAATTGAGCAATTATGATTCTCATTAGCATTGCATATAAATTTGGGAGCCTAATTATGAGATGTAATGAACAGGAAAGAAGACAGCTTGAGTTTGTGATTATTGTTAATATTATTATTGTTTGTAGATTTGTTTGTGCATCTGTATTACCTTATGAAACCCAAAGAAGAAAATACTGTTTAGAAAAGGAATCACTGGATGTGGCAGGAAAGTTAAGCTGAGAGGGTGCTTCTGTTCTTCTACAGCTCTTTACCAAAGTTAGAGTAAAATTAAATATGTGGCCCTAGTTAAAAAGTTAAAAGGGAGCATCCAAAGCTTGATTTTGAACTGATGCAGTAATAATTCCAGAGGTAGTTTCACTACAGAGTTCAAGCTTTGGATTATCTTCTTTCCCTTGTCACGGAAAATGAACTTACCCTTCTCAGGATGTGTAAACCAGATCACATTAAACTCAAAGAGCATTTTACTAGTTTCTGATTTATACCCAATTTTTTTGTCCTGCTTTACACTGAATTCATATGACTTCTGAAAACACTACTAAGGATACAGCTGTGTGTATATTTGCCCAACAAAACTGAAAAATTTTGCACATTTTTTTTCTTTTTCCTTTTTTCTTTTCTTCATTGTTCTTCTTTTTTCATTCTGGCGTCCTAAATTAAGCTTAGTTGTCCAAAGGGATACTGTGTACAGCACAAATAATAAACACCAATACAGATGATGATTGTGAAAAAGTAGAAAATAAGAGTCTGTTTTGTATTTTTACTCTCTTCAGTTGGCACAATGTAGTTAGTAAAATAAATAGATTTTTATGAGAATAAATGTATCTAAAGTTATCTCCTGTCCTCTCTTGTTAACAGTGTTCATTAACTACTTCTAGCCTTCCTTCTCTAAGTGTTCTTGGTGGCTTCTCATTCTTCAAACTCTGGAAGCTTCTCATCAAAAAGTGGTAATACATAGTTAAGGAGGAAATTCTGACATCTACTTCACAATCAACTGGAAGTGTTTGTAGACTTTTATCAAAAGTAAACACTATAAATATCTATTTCCCTAGTTTTTCATTGGCCATACTTAATTCATAAAACTCGTCATAAAAGTAGAAATAATGTACCCTGAGATAAAACTAATCTATCTTCTTGATAGAACTGCTAACAAATTATCTTTCACTAGTCAGACTATCTGTGAAACCAGTGGATCTTAATCACATTAATCACTTAATTCCATCTTTCACCTTGATAAAAACCTATTCAAAACTATGATATAACTGAAATCAAGTTTTAGCTGCATGAAGGACTGTCATTGTTCTCTTTCTAAAGCTCTTTGTGTCAGATGCATGGTAAGAAAGCAATAAACCATAAATTTGCTGTAGAAGACTTTGATTGCCTCTTTCTTAGGACGCTATGATTTTCTGAGACCTAAAGGGGAGCAGATGTCCAGCTGTCATCAAAAGTGACAGTGAGAAGGACAACCCTTTGCAAGAACTTGCCTTAATATTTTGTAATGAGTACATTATCTATGTGATCTAAAAAGCATGCCAAATATCAAATATCTTCTGCTTGCTTCTAAAGAAGTCATACCACTTTTAAACATACTCCTAAGGCTTGTTTGAGTTTTGGGAGTGTAAATCAATGTAACTTCAAGTTGTCTTTATTTGCACAAGGATCTAAGAGATTTCTTGTGATGGAGAAAAAGCAGTAACTAGTCTTTTTACAGGCACTGGACACATTTAATAACATTTGGCATTTGCATACTTGTACCATGTCTGCAGTATGCTGGCAGATTTCATTGTGACAGAAAGGTCACTGGGCTGGAATGAGTGGGTGATAAGGACAGAAGAGCTGACTGTGAGCATCCCACAATTCTGACAGCAGCGGATTTGGGTGCTCCTGAAGAGGCTGATATTGACTGATGTTTCCGTGATGTGACTTTTACACTAAAGAACACAGTGGTGCCAGTGAAGCTGTCTCCATCTGTAATGAAAGAGTAAGCATAAAAGTTATTTTCTAAAGGGGTGAAAAAGGTTGTGAAGCGAAATGAAATAGACTGATGTGTTGAGACATACAGTGAGAAAGAGGAGGCCTGGTGTAACCATGCTTATTAAAGCTATGAGATGAATTTAATGTACCATTCATTTTCCAACTCATTCAGTAACCATACAGAAATCATACCTGCCCGTGCCTTGCCATTTCAACCTGCCAGTGGAACATTAGGATTTACCTTTGCAAATTCCAGCATTGTGCGTGATCAGGTTTCTGTTGTGAAGCAGGCTGTGTGACTGGGGCAGTACTATAAAACTGTGAGTGCTCCTATTTCGGATCTGCAAGGTAACAGGTCAGACCTGCCAGTTCAGCTTGCATTTTTAGGCGGCTAATACTTAGCCTCAAGGGATTAGAGGTTGAATTCATATTGATAGTTATTTTTGTCATGCTGCACCTAGATAACATGCTTAATCTCATACTTCCCATTTCAGTTCCCATTAACCCCAAGGTATGTGAGTTCTTATGACCCTTAATCATTGTTTACAAGCGCAGGATATTTCCACAGGCTCTGTGTTTCTCCTTCAACATGGCAGCACATCCTCATTTATCTAAGAAATAATGTTTAAGGGAACAAGGAGGACAGAATTGCTCTGTAAACTTGTGGGATCCTTCCAGATGAAATATCCACAGCAAAGCATATGAAGATTTGTTTCCATTTTTATGTACATCAGAAGTTTCTCTGGATTTGAGATGCTTGCAAATTTTTTTGAACTTATCTTAGGAGTTTGCCAATGCTTTCTGATTTGGGACAAGTTTTTAAATATTGTTTTCAAACAAGAATTGCAGATATATAAATATTCTTGTTTAGAAGTAACAATGGTATGATATATTTTCTAACCAGTAAAATGGATTATGCATAATTGGTTTTGGAGTTGAAGTGGCAATGTACGTCGACTCTTCTTTTATACAAATATGTTTGTTGATCTTTTATAAGATGACAATTTATGGGTTCCTGAGAAATCTTACGAAGACAGTACATGGTTACAGCATTCTGTGTTACTCTCAGCTCTACCAAGTCTCTCATACTTCAAGGAGATGATTCATGCCATAGTTAGACACAGTGCGCAATAGGATGCTTTGACTAGTAACAAAGGTAAACAAACAAGTAGAGAGGAGTAGATCTGCATTGTAGTTCCATCTAGGAGTAAGGCAGGTAAGGCCTGAATAATAGAGGATTCATTAGGTGGAACTATTTCTGTAACAAAGGCATCAGTGCAAATAATAGCATTGATATTTTGTACTGATGTCTTAATGTCAAAATAGTAGTGTATAATTGAATCCAACCTTTAGAAATTCATACATCACTCAAATGTTTGCATGTGTTCAGCTGCTCTTAGGCACTTGCTGATATGTGCCCTTCATGCTTGTTTACAATGGGAAGATTTGTATTCATAAAATGGAATTCTGAAAATCTGGCTGTTGACCCTGGGCATTGAAGAACCTAGTTGTGCAGCCTAGTTATTTCAGATTCTGATTTGCAATAAATTACATTTAAAAACTAGAAGGAAAAAAGCAACACCCACTGCTAAAGTGGCAAAGAATGAGAGGTCATGCATAGCATGGGATCTCTTTTCTTGGATCCAATAATATTTGAAATTGAAAGTTATGGTATTTTGCTGAAGGGGACTTTATTCTGCCAAGCTTCCTTGCATTTAACCAATTCTTCAACCTGTAACCTCTGCTTTGTCCATTTGAATGGCAATTTTCTAGTTTGTAGGGCTGCCTGTTGCTTAGTAAGCTGACAAGAAAGCAAAATAGCTTGATGAATGTGACTCCCTGCTACTTATGTTTTTGAAGTGGCATTCTCATTATAAATCACTTTTCACTGGGAATATGGGACATATTCCTTAGGATATTCTTCAGTGTTTTGAAAAAAACAACACTGAGTGTGGCAGACCTCAGTCAGGGCAATGGAGAGAAGAAATCTTTACCCATCCAGAATAAAATGCTCAGTAATTGGAAGGAATGGAAAACAGTGAGCAGACACAAAGTCATAAAGCTTTGGGAGCAAAGACCATTAAGTCATATCACCTGATTTCCTATATAACACAATCACCTCTCACTCCATTAGACCTGTGCTAAGAACAACAGCTTGTTGGACTGAAAATAAAACCAAAATTTGTTCAGCTTTCCATCCCCCTACACTGTTTTTTGGAGGGGAAACTGAAATAGTCTTTCAATACATGATATTTTTTCCCTGTTGGAGAACTTCATACCCTGTAATCAAGTTTTTTGTTTGTTTGTTT
Organism: Pavo muticus; assembly: GCA_016647715.1. Lineage (NCBI taxonomy): Eukaryota > Metazoa > Chordata > Aves > Galliformes > Phasianidae > Pavo > Pavo muticus. The sequence continues at coordinate 215,800 of JACDJE010000028.1, forward strand.
GTTTGTTTTTCTGAAATCCTCTTTTTGTGGACCTCTTCTTAGTTTTTCTTAAGCATGAACATCATACCAAGGTTATGCATTAGTCTTGCCAATTCTGTTTGGAGGGAGAAACCACATCCCATTTACCGATTCACTCTTCAAACACTTCAACACCTCCAGTACTTTTTACCTTGATGTAGCCTGGGAGTTATATGGTCACTTTGGCTTCTAGTACAGAAGAACCTTTTCAGACCGCTCATGACGGTCCCTTGGGAGTCGCTCCTTAAGGGTAAAGGGGTCCAGGAAGCCTGGACACTCCTCAAGATGGAAATCTTAAAGGCACAAAAACAGGCTGTCCCTGAATACTGTAAGGTGAGTCGTAGGGGAAGAAGACTGGTGTGGATGAGCCGGGAACTACTGTTGAGAATCAGGAAGAAAAAGAGTCTATGTCCTCTGGAAGAAGGGACAGGCTACTAGGGGAGATTACAAGGAAATTGCTAAGGTATGCAGGAAGTCTGGAAGGCAAAGCCCATCTTGAACTCAGATTGACCACTGCAGTAAAGGAGAATAAGAAATCCTTTTCAAATATATCAATGGCAAGAGAAGAACCAAGGAGAATTTCTATCCTTTAATTGATGCAGCGGGGAATGTGACCATGGAAGACAAGGAGAAGGCTGAGGTCCTCAACGCCTTCTTTACATCTGCCTTTAATAGTCAGACCAGTTATCCTCAGGGCACTTTGTGCCCTGATCTGGAAATCTGGGCTGATACGCAGAATATCCCCCCGGAGATTCAGGTGGAGGCGGTTAGGGAGCTCCTCCTCCATCTGGACTGTCACAAGTCCATGGGACCAGATGGGCTTCATCCTAGGGTGCTGAGGGAGTTGGCGGGGGTGATTGCAGAGCCGCTCTCGGCTATCTACCAGCGCTCCTGGATGACTGGAGAGGTTCCAGAGGATTGGAGGCTTGCTGATGTGACTCCCATCTACAAGAAGGGTCGTAAGGAGGATCCGAGGAACTACAGGCCTGTCAGCCTGACATCAGTGCCAGGGAAGGTCATGGAACAAATCCTCCCGGGAGAGATCGCATGGCTCATGCATGGTGTCCATGGGATCAGGCCCAGCCAGCATGGGTTCATGAAAGGCAGGTCATGCTTGATCAACCTCATCTCCTTCTACGACTGGGTGACCAGACTGGTAGATGAGGGAAAGGCTGTCGATGTAGTCTACCTAGACTTCAGCAAAGCCTTTGACATGGTCTCTCACAGTATCCTTCTGCGGAAACTGGCTGCCCATGGCTTGGACAGTTTTACCCTCCATTGGATAAGGAACTGGCTGGAGGGCTGTGCTCAGCGGGTGGTGGTCAAAGGAGTTAAGTCCAGCTGGCGACCCATTTCAAGTGGTGTCCCCCAGGGGTTGGTGCTGGGGCCCATCCTGTTTAATATCTTTATTGATGACTTGGATGAAGGGATTGAGTGTACCCTGAGTAAGTTTGGAGATGACACCAAGTTGGGAGGTGGTGTCGATCTGCCTGAGGGTAGGGAGGCCCTGCAGAGGGATCTAGATAAGCTGGATCACTGGGCGGAATGGGATGAGGTTTAACAAGGCCAAGTGTTGAGTCCTGCACTTTGGCCACAATAACCCCATGCAGCGCTACAGGCTTGGGGATGAGTGATTGGATGACTGTGAAGAGGAAAGGGACCTGGGGGTGTTGGTTGATGCTCGGCTGAACATGAGCCAACAGTGTGCCCAGGTGGCCAAGAGGGCCAATGGCATCCTGGCCTGCATTAGAAATAGTGTGGCCAACAGGAGCAGGGAGGTAATCGTCCCCCTGTACTCAGCACTAGTGAGGCCGCACCTCGAGTACTGTGTTCAGTTTGGGCCCCTCACTACAAGAAAGACATTGAGGCCCTGGAACAAGTCCAGAGAAGGGCAATGAAACTGGTGAGGGGTCTGGAGCACAAACCTTATGAGGAGTGGCTGAGGGAGCTGGGATTGTTTAGTCTGGAGAAGAGGAGGCTCAGGGGAGACCTCATTGCTCTCTACAACTTCCTGAAGGGAGGTTGTGATGAAAAAGGGTCTGGCCTCTTCTCCCAGGCAAATAATAGGACCCAAGGAAATGGCCACAAGTTGTACCAAAGGAGGTTTAGGTTGGACATTAGGAGAAACTTTTTCTCTCAGAGGGTGGTCAGGCACTGGAATGGCCTGCCAAGGGAGGTGGTGGAGTCGCCATCCCTGGCAGTGTTTAAGAGGCGCCTGGATGAGGAGCTATGAGATATGGTTTAGTAGCTTGTGGTACTAATAGGAATGGGAAGGCGGTTGGACTAGATGATCTTGTAGGTCGTTTCCAACCTTGTGATTCTGTGATTCTGTGAATGTAAGTGATTATCTGATAAAATACTGAGGCAGTCACCTTTCCCCATTTTAAAAAAGTGGAAAGCGAATTTTTTTTTCTTTTTTTTATTAATAGTATGCTCTATCCTTGCAAAACTGGTTTTTTTTTTTTGTTGTTTGTTTTTTTTTTTAAATGTGTCTCTAGATGGAGCAATCAGCCATGAAGGCTACATGCTGTGTGCGCCACTATCCATTCTAGCCACAGCATTCATCCATGGGCCCTATTCTGCAGACAGTCAGTATGTCTTTTGGCAGAGAACTATTCATTCAGTAGAAATATTTATTTTTATTCAATGGGTAGAACTCAAATGCAGTAGAGGTCACCATGAGTACTCTTTTCTTGTCTTTATATTTTGCAAGTATTTCTTTTATGCAGATTTGTAAATTCAGAAACTAGTAGGGAAACCTGAATGGGGATGGGCCTCATTAAAATATTTCCATTGATTCTTAATGGAAAGCTGCTTTTTGAGGTCTGACGCTTCTCTGGTGTCTGTTCACTTACTGTGTGCTTTAGAGATACTGTGGGAAGCTAATTTTTAAGATAATGCAATAATGTAGAAAAGCAGCTTAACAAAAGACAGATGTATTTTGTAGTTGCCTACGTACATCAAACTTATCTGCTGAAAAATGAAATCAGGCTTCTTCAGCAAACACTACTTTCTATTAAAAAATATTGGTTGGCGCTAATTATATTCACGTCCTTTATCAGATAAACGAGTGTTCCATTGATTTGGCCATGACTGACATTAGCCTGAGCAGCCTGCAGCTGCATAGGTCATTTTGCTTATCCTTGTGAAATAATCAGAACTAATAAGACTCTTTGTCTGTTGTATTTCCTACTTATTCCACACTGTTTTCCTAAGATGGAAGTTATTGTCCAGGGCTTACCCTAATTTATAGGATTTGCGGATGCAAGTTCTCCAGAACTGCTTGCTTCGATAAAAAGTGTTTGTACTACAAAGTGTTCTTTTGGGATATGTGTATCATGAGCATTTTCCGAAGTATGGATTATAAATGTTTTAAAATAGCATTGCCTTTTCCCTGCCACTAAATATTTTACCATCTCTATCAAGTAATGGGTATATTTCATTGCTACCAAATCATGTTTCTTATATGCTTATACAAAAATTTGTAAGCTGTGCTTCCATAAATATTCATGACATTAATTTTTGACAGATATTGATTTTTCCCTTGTGTCTTTAGATTTTCTCATTAGAATTCTGTATTTTATAAACTCTAGTATATACTGATATCTTTTTCTCCTGTTTCAGTCATTTTCCATCAGTAGTAATTGCTGCATTTATTCATCCATAGAGTTGTAGCTTTCTCTGTTAAAAATCATTCATTAAGTGGTCCAAACTTCTTCTAATATTTCTCACTGTTTCGTTAGTTAGTTTGTTTTACTTTCTTCAACCTTGGTGAAATTCATCTTCTAGATGAGCTGTGCTTATGTGTGTACAAGAAACTGTTTTGAGATTATCCTACTAACTACAAATGTCAGACTGTTATTAACATTATTAACATTATTTCAGCATCAGTCAAGTGAGTAATTCATCAGGAGTTATCTTCTAAACTGAAATTGAATTAAGAAATGATAAGTTGCTCCAAAGACTTGGACAATATTTTATTATTTGGTGGCCAAGTACCTCTCGTATTTGCTTCTACAAAGTCCTTGTTAATAGTTTTCTTTCTTTCCATATATATAAACATTTTGTTATCAGATTTGATTCATTAGTGATTTATGTATAATCGTTTCAATAGATCAGTAACTTAAACAGTTATCAGTAAGACAAAACAATGGGATTTGAATATAGAAAACATCCTATTTTCCTTTCTCCCTGCCTTTACTTTGCATTTGTTCTGCTTTTCATATCTCAGCCGTAAATGCAAAAGATTGAATATAAAAATGTTAAGATATTTATGCTAGACTCCTGCTGCTCTTGTAAGCTCATATGTGGCTTTTATCTCTGCTGTGCTCATGCTGAAGGTAGTTGCAGTTAAGTTCTTGAGAAGTGAAGGCCAAAAGATAGAAAGAGGACACTGATCTCACCAACAAATTGATCTAATGCATGACTCATAATTTAAATTTTGGCATTTCCTATCCAAAACTGAAGAGCCAAAGGTTCAACTCTTGTAATAGAGCTAAAACGAAGCAATGAAAGTGAAGGTCCTTTTTCTCAGAATTTGATTTGGTATGGTGCATGGTGATGAAGAAGAAATAATGATTGATATTTAGGGGTAATTAGGTCTCCTTGAAGTCCTTTTCTCAGTGTCTTTTCATTGCAATAAGGCCACAGAAAATGTTGGTGATGGGAGACTACCAATGTCTTCTGGAAATTTCACCACTGTTCTAAGCAGCTGAGGGTAAAAATTACACAAAATACATATGGATTGGGGAATGAGAACAAAAATTATTTTTATCATCCTTTCTACATTCTTAGTAAATGCTTGCCAGTGATGCTATGTGTATTTATTTCAACAGTAAGGTAACCATTAGGTCTCTATAAAATTATCATTTTTAGATTTTAATAAACGATCCTCTTCCAAAGCATGTGAGTTCCTGTTACATCATTTCAGTAGTTTAGAGGAATCTTTCTGTATATTTTTTGAATCTGTTCTGAGTTTTGAATGGAATCGGAAATATTAAGATATATTTGGAAATTTGTTCTGGTATTTGTCTTTGGTTGGTACCTGCATAGCATGCTCTTAGTTATTAGTTGGATAAATCAAAGTACCTTTCTTGTCAGATTCATTTTTGTTACATTGGAAAACTTCTATGGGGAAAAAAAAAAAACTTTCCCAGTATCTCTCTATAATGATGAAGGATATATTTCTGCCAATACCCAATTGAGATTGATTTTTCTTTTGGCAGCTTTCATGACACTTTATGAATTCATTTTTCTATCACTGAGCCCCTGGGTTTGAGTGTTGGTAAACCACATAAAAATCCCAATAAATATGCTGACTGAAAATGAATTCTGGAGTTACAAACCTGCAAGTAATATTCAGTGGCTGAATAGACAAAGTTCCATTACTGATGTTTAGAACTGAAAGGAGCATCTGGCAGGCTAAGCAAAGCAATTTGTGATGGACTCAGAGCATAGCAAAGCTATAAATCTTTTTAAGGCACCTAACTTTTTGGACTTCATCAGAGCAGTGAGAAATCAACACTAGAGCTGTAATGTATACGTGTGCACAAAGAGGATGTTGTTAGTTTTGGTCTTCTTACCCCAGGATTATCAGCCCAGTGCACTTCATCTTAATTCAGTTACAGTAAGAATTCAATTTAGGTGTAACCAAACTAGAATCTTTTTCCCTTCTTTTCCTGTTTCCCATATTGAGTGCATAAATACTCACTATCTAAAAAACTTGTCTGATAAGAGCTCTTTGTCCTATATTATCTTGTGGCTCTTGTACCTCTGCTCAGCTATAACTAGAAAAAATTAAATAATGCCAATGCTCTGCAGGAACAACTTCCATTTAAACAGGTAGATGTCTTCTGCCAGACTATTAAGGCCTTTTGATCTACAGGAGGAGGAAAGCAGCAGTAATGGAGTCCTAGTGCCACAGCACCTGCCAGACATTCAGGGCACATCTTAGCAGCTGAGGACGGTCCTAGAAACAGGAGTGCAGCTGAATCAGGTGATGGCTTTGTTTAGTGGGATGTTTGGGGTCTATCTGAGATATAACTCACCCAGTAGAGGTCAGTCTGCCCGGTGTAATCACCTCCAATTAGAGGATGGTGGCCTCTTCCTCAAACCTCAGATACTTCTGTAGGGCTTCACTGGCCTCGTTATATGAACCTGCTCAAGGTTCCTCGTCTCAAGGATGTAGGATTCAGTGTGTGGGCTCTCCTTAACAGAGACCTGTGTTTTTTTTTTTCTCACCTTTCAGTCCCAGATCACTCTATTTCTGTGATGGCACAAAGAGAGCAGAGGCAGAAAGGACCCATGGAAACCTGCTTGCCTGTCTGTGAATATCAGTATGAGCGACAAAGAGCAACACTGTAATCTGAACAAGTTTGAATGAGCTTTTGAACACTGGATGAGGCTCAGAACAAGGCAGCAGTGTAAAAATAGAACAAGGACTTTACTGTAGAGAGAAAAGAGAAGTAAAGATGCACCATAAGCCACAAGGCAGGATCATGACAGTTGGCTGTGTTCAAACTGATGCATACCGAAACTGACGTAAAAGACAACAGCCATCTTAGAATTAAAACCTATTGCTAAAGAGAGATTTTTTTTTTTTTAAATAAACTCTTTCCTTATATGTATGCATTTAGATAGAGGAAGTGGAAGTGGCCACACAATCTTAACAATGGTTGAGATACCCGAATAATTTCTACTAAATGCTGATAGTGGTGTCACACATAATAACTTGTCTCTGACAAGATACAGAGTCCTAGAAAAGGTATTCCTTAGAAATTAAAATGAAGCAGTTCATATGTGAAGCAACATATTATTTGTATTCAGGCCTATCTTTATGCAGACCTATTTGTTGTGAGGGGATCCTTTGCCTTGCTCGTTGCATGCTGAGCCTCTCCGAGCCATACAAACAATGCAATTGATTGACACTGAAATTACGGCTTTTTCTTCAGATGCTCATTTGCACTGAGGAAGTGTGGAATAGGCACTCAGCAACAATCTCTGCAAATATCCACTACCAAGTAGTTATTTCTTTTAACCTGATTCTTATGTGGTGGAGAAAGAGTGATTATAATGAATGAAAATAGTTGATAATGTGGTAGTGTGATAGAAACATAGTAGAAGAGGTACTGTCACTTAGCTAGCTCTCCTGGAAAGCAAGCTAAACTGTAGTTCAATACATTATAAACTTTTGAGGAATTTGAGCACATAGAGAAAATCAGAGGTGTTCTATGCCTTCAGAAGACTGTCTCTGGAACTGAGACTACAAACCTATAATTATGCTGACCTTTTCACTGAATTAAGTCTGAGATCCCAATGCTCAGTTGTGAGTGTAACATAAGAACAGGTAAGGGTTCTCCTGGAAAAATATCAGCAGTGATGCTTATGCTTTGAATGTCTGAAATTCTTTGAATTTTGTTTCAGAAAGTGAGAATTTGCAGCTCACCAGAGCTGATGAATATTTTACTCTTTTCATCTACCACTTGCAAGGAGATATGAAACATTTATTTCACCAATCTTCCTAGAATCAGTAATAAATGGTTAGAGTGAGCCATTCATATCTGGTGGCTTTTTAAATAAAGGATTAGCCCTTCAATATTTCATCTATCTCCATCACTGTTCTGTAAGCTTGACTAGAATAAGGTAATATGTAAAAGACTGCATGGGAAAAAGCTTTTGTCCAGTGGCAAAGAGGTATGGACAAGCGATTGCAGGAGGTATTTCATTTTTATCTCCCTCCTGGTCTCTGTGCCTATATAAATGTGTACATGTGTGTGGGAGACCAGAGGGAGGTAGACTGGCTGTCAGAACTGCCAGCTTCTGTGTCAAAGTGGTTACCAATGCCTTCTGCAGGGCAGCAGATTTTTGACAGAGACAAACTGTTGATAGGAAACTATACAGGATGTTACATTTTTCTATTACTAACATGGATGTATTCTTAGAAAAAAAATCAAGCACTCAGTAATGCACATAGCCCTTCCTTGCAGTCTGGTTTGGAGACAAACCACAGACCTGTGGGGTTTTAAAAAAGCGATCTGTATTCTTCCGTATCCTTCCTCTGTTTGTCCACTGCATGGAGTTCAGGCTGCAAGTACTGGGGCAAATAAAATATGGATATGAAAGCATGCTTCTGGAAAAGAGTTTCGCTTTTGAAAGGTCTCTGAAAGGTTTGTCCTTGTGGAGGTTTCCTGCTCTGTGCTCTCCAGCCTGATGACCATCTCAAGGTGTGAGCAAGCAAAATGCATGCTGCTTTTCTCCAGGGCTCATGGGAGTCATTCTCAGTTGAATTTCAACCTTTATGTACAAAACAGAAAGGACAGAAGTTTACCTGTGTGTTATTGTACTCTGTTCTCCCATGCTGCTCTCCAGTGATGAGTGAGATGCCATCAGTATGTATTATACATGGCACAAGAAATGTGAACTGACTGAAAAACATTTTCATCCCTGCTAAAGTGCGTATCCTGGTTCTTTGGTTTTGTATGGATGATAAAGCTCCGAGGATGAAAACAATGCTGTTTCTGGCAATCTTCTGCTCTATATGCAGATCTGGTCAAAGACAATTATAGCTTTTTAGCTTCAAGGCTGTAATTCCTTCCATCATCACGAAATGCGTTACTGCAGTGAAGGCATAATTTGGAGGTGTAATGGTTAAGTATAGAGATACAGTCAGAAAGAGCAGGCATTGTGTGAACATCTGGTGCAGCAGTTTCTTAGATCTTACAGAGAGAAAATACCAGATGATACTTTCTCCTTCCAGTCAGACTCCCTTGAACACTTGACTAACTCCACAGGAACAAGCACAGCACCTATGTGAACTCAGCAACCAGTCTGGTGAAGGATGTAACAACTTCAAAAGTGTGAAGCTGCAGCAAAAAAAAAAAAGTATGCGGTTATGCTCTGATACAGATTACCAAATGCCTTCACTTCCCGTTTGGAAATCACAACTCCCACTCCTCTTCACCAAGTCTTTGCATTTAATGGAATTTTAGATACCTGAGCACGTTGGAAGAAAATCCAGTCAGAGTGGGAGGGGCAAAGTTAGTATTGCAGGAACTGATGGAAGTTGGTCTTATTTTGTTTCTATGGGGGTGTAAGGCTATACTGGGCAAAAAGAGATGCACATTATTACCACCCATGTAGCACTGAGACTGTATTGCAGCGGACACTGCAAAAACTAATTCCTTGGGTTAGCCAAATGAGCTGTGAGGGTGTTCAGGCAGAAAGGGACAGGAGAACTGGTATTGAAGTATTTACCATGACGTGATGAAGCCATCAGCAAATCCAGCCCATTTCTCCAGAATGAACAACAAGGTGCTGAAAGCTTCTCATCTGTGCAGTACAACTTTAACTCCAGGCAGTTAAATTGCAGAATTTCCCTGCAGCGCTGATTAAGAAGATGGAAAAATAGTTTTGTCAAACTGAGGGAAAGGAACTGTGTTGTCCAGAGTTACTGAGGCTCTGCTCACACCCACCGGCTCAAAAGACTTGATCATGACTAAAGGGCTTGGTCATGTCATGAATTATATACTAATGTAATGTAGCAATAGCAAAAAAGTCTTCTTGAGTCTCCTCACTTCAGACCTATGTTTGCGGCAGAATCTGCATTTCTTTTTCCTTCCTCAGAAGTGAAGAAGAGCATAGTTGAATTTCAGACCTCTAACAGCAGTTAGTTTACTCTTATATCCGTTCCCTTTAATTCCTTCCAAGTTGGTATTATGAAGCTAAAACTCAAACTGTCCTGACTCACTGCTGCATCTCAGGTGGAAGAAAGGAAAGTAAGAACTGGACAGTAAAGAATGCCTCTGAGTCACAGTACCTCCTCATACGCAACTGAAATTGCGCAATTGAGGCAGCCTCCATAGGAGAAAATAAGGTTACTCATACCCTTCCCTATTCTAAAGACATTTGCTACAATGGCAGAGTTTTAAATGCGTAAAAATTATTTCAAAAATGAAACCTATGACAGTTTCCACCTGTAGAAATGAGAATACAGCAGTTGACTTTGTGGATTCCAAGTTTTAGAGATCAAATACAGCAAAAGTTTCCCCCAATATAATAAATTCAAGAGAATGTATTGTTTAGAAGAGTTGTCTCTTAAGTTCAAATTTAAAGAAGGTAGATTTAGGTTGGATATAAGGAAAAAGTCTTTTAAAGTGAGGGTGGTGAGGCACTGGCACAGGTTGCCCAGAGAGGTGGTGGATGCCCCATCCCTGAAGACTTTCAAGGCAAGGCTTGTTGGGGACTGAGCACCTGATGGAGCTGTGGGTGTCCCTGTTCATTGCAGGGGAATTGGACTAGGTGGCTTTTAAAGGTCCCTTCCAACTCTGAGGATTCTGTGATTCTATGAGTATTTTTAGATGCTACTGCTGAACAGGATTAGTAGTGTGCAGCTGCTTTGTAATGCAGTACTTTGAAAATCAAGTAACGTGTTTGTTATGTATTTCCTGTCAAGTAAAAGGAGAGTAAAGAAAAAGGATCTATCTAAACAGTTAAAATGTCATCATGCAATCCTATTTAAAGGAGTTCAAAAACAAATATACTGAGGCTAAAGTTTGCTTATTCCTGATAGAAGTGCATTATGCCTGCAGCTGGTAGACGTCTTTATGAATACAGTGTTAGTTTAAAAAAACAGTAAAACCGAATTTTTTCATGGAAAAATTGTTTGTTGTGAGATTTCAGAACACACCCACAAATATAGATACAGACAGAGGAAAAGGAGATGCTTTTTTTTGGCTGTCCCACTGAGAATCAAAAAGCTGTGCACAGAAACTGACTCAAAACAACTCCTCTTAACATTTATTTTTTATTTTTTTTTAATCAGTTTGCTCATTTACCCAGTTAAAAGAAACTCTTATACACTTGTTTGGTTTGGATTTCAAAACAGATTTATGTATTTCTTTATTTTAGGCTGGAAAGCAAAGATGTGAAAAAATTATGCTGCTGTCTCCTCTGGAAACTCCCTTTTCCAAATGTGTTTCTATTCATTTCATGAACGTGAATGATCACTATTTTATGGAGAGAGTATTGATGATATTTTAATTTACCCTATTAGGTGAAACATAGTTACTTGCAATGATAAATACTCACTATTTCCATTTTAAATTATTAACTGTAACCTCTTCTGCATTTCAGGATAAATTTATTTCGTTCTCAGGCAGACACTGAGCTATTATTAGATAATTTCCTGTAATTTGAGGACTGAAGGAAATATTGATAAGACTTGGGGAAAAAAGAGTCCTTTGAACATCTGACAGCAAATGGGACTGATATTTTTGTAAAAGATTTAATTTTGGGCCCGTTAGACTTCTTTGAAAAGTATTCCTACAAGGGAAGTGTAAGAGTGATAAAAGTTGTTGACCTGTTTCCCACCTAATAAAAATTTTTAATCTTTTGAGCATTGTAGCACCCATGGTACTTCATTATCCACAAATTGTAGGCAGCTCTGGAAGCAGATGTTTTCCTAAATCTTGCAAACTCACACTACATTAGTAAGCACAGTACCGGTTTTCTGGTACACCGCTTTTTAATTTTGCAGGTTTGTTGAAGTAACCCAAAGGAAGAAAGAGTCATCAGTCATCTGGCCCTTCTTATGTCTCTGACAGCTATCACTTGCTGATGCTTAAAAAAGCACAGGGTACTGGGTTTCTTCCAAAATTAATGTGAAAATTTTTCTGATGAAGGTGAGGACTTGGATAGTTTTCAGGAGCAAGCTCTGTTCAGGAGCAACAAGCTCAAGGAATTGCGGAGAGGAGATCTTGTGGATCATCATTCAGTTTGCGACAGGCAGCTATTGCATCTCATCTCATTCCTCCCATTCCCCAGGGCCCTGGAAAGGCTCAGCACTGTCTGCAGAAGTTAACCTAGCCAACAGATTGCAACAGCTGCCTTTATATTCCCATGGATGTACCATAAAAGGTAAATCATCTCCTCTCACTTCCTCGGAAGGGCCAAGTGTGACTTCCTGAGTCACTCATTCTGGGTGCAGTGAGGTTTTCTGGTGTAGAATGTACGCACTAGGGCCTCATCTCTGCTCTACTGAGTTCAGCTACTGGATTGCAAATAGGAATAAAGCAAGCCAGTGCCACAGGAAAAAGGAGTAGCAAACTCTCTTCTCTCCACTCCTTGAGTTTCTCTGAAATGACACAAAACTGCATCAAATTTGTGGCTATTGATATGCAGATTTTACAGTCTTTCACTGTGTCGGGACAAAGATGACTGCATTACCATGTCTGTTTTGCTCATAAATGTGTATATTATCGCAGTGCCCCCGCTTCCTGCAAAATGATAGCAATTGATGTTCATACAGGACAGGCAACGCAAGACAAAAACCACAAATAAATTACACTCATGGAATATTCTCTTCCTTTTCCTTGTTTCTGATTTTTCTTTTCCTGTTCTATACACAAAGCTCAGGGTGAGCAGGATCCCTCTGGCTATATGCGTGGGTGACCAATCTGGTTTTCTCCCAAGGTGACAGCTGCTTGCTTTTCATTCAGGAATATGACTGCCCTCACCTGGTGAGAACAACGCGTGGAAAATTGCCATTCCAGTGCTATTCTCAAACGCAATCATCTCTGTCAAACGCGACAGCTGAGTGATGCCAGCCAAGCGAAGGGTCACCCCCTCCACAGGAGCACAATATGTTCTTGAAATGAGCTCCTGCTGTCTGACTTAAAATATAAACGTGAGAGATGTGATATTATTAGATGAAATGAAAGACTGTTCTGACATAATTCTATTGTTATAGCCTTTCTATGCAAATCTGCTTGGTCTATTACACTCAGTGAGATATTAATTTGAAATAGAAATCTCAGGGTCTAGTTCAGGCAAGTAGAATAAATATTTGAACAGTTGAAGAAAAAATGCCAAAATTCTCATTTTTTATTTTACTTTGCTAAATACTGATGTTCTGTAGGATGTGATTTTATAATACTAAAATTTAAAAAAAAAGAAATTTCACTGAAAAATCTCTGATAGCTCAAAGCAAAATGCATTCAGTCATTTACATATAGATAATTTTGGAATGGTGAATTGTCATTTGTATCTCAAAACAAATTTCAGATCTATTCAGGCCCTCCCTGAAGCAAGTACTTTGTGCTCAGCAGAGAGCTAAGCCAGGAACATGGAACTGCATCAGACATTGTATGCATTAAATGTGGTGACAGTTCAACTTCTCACATCCAGTATATTATTTCTACCACAATGTTACAGGGTAAAATCCAATTTTTTTTATCACTGCCTTGGAAATTGTTTACAGATAATGAGTGCCTTTCTTCACTGAGTTGAGTGAGAACTAAAATACACAGAGCTCCTGGGATCGAGTTGACTCATGACAGAAGAGAACACAGCTTGAATCAGGAAACAACATAGCACCATGGTAAGCCTATCCACACTCTGCAAAATGCTTAAGAAATATGTTTATAGTTTAACTTAGTTGTTTCCCTTAGTTTGGAGCATTTATTGAGTCTTTTTTGGAGTACAACCTTGATCCTGTGCCTGTCATTTCAGGGCATGCGCTGCTGTGAATACTAAGGATGTGGAAACATCTTTGAGCTTCTCTCTCTCTGTATTCATTTGTTGAGACCTCATTCAATAACCTAATGGAGAAGGTGGACTTGTCCACACTAAGGCAGTGGTGGTTTTAGTTATTTATAGAGTCTATGCAGTGGCATAGTATCCATGTAAATATGTCTCATGCTACCAGTGACTGAGATCCATGAAAGAGAAATGAATTTGTTTGCAATTATATTGAATCTATACATGGTTTGGCAGTCAACTTTGTTACAATTATGTTTAAGTAACTTTTTCCTAAACATATATAGCTTTAAGTGAAGTATCTCTTTTTCCCTCACCTGCCTCACTGTTCTCACAAGACTTTTCTAAGGACTATGTTCCTTGATACTCCCTTGACAACTTTCTTTTTATCTCACTTGCAATGTTTCTTACTTCCTTTCTTGCATATACCCTTTGTGAATGCAAAATTCAGTGTAGATCTTCATCTTAATTCTAATTGTGTTTTTTCATGTTAACGATAATAGCTTGTGATGCCAGAGATCAGCACAAGATTGTTATTTTCTGAGCATTTTAAGTCTATAGATGATTGTTAATTTTTCATTGTTCATATCTTCACCAAATTTAGAAGTAATTGTAGATCCCCCCAGTTTCAACGGGAATTACTCGACTCATTATACTGCTGTATGGTTTAAAGTCCTGATAGAAATTGAAATGGCATTCTCAGTAACATCTCCCAGATGAAATGGCATAACAAATACAAATGGTAAAGTTCAACTATGCAACAGTATAGAAAGTCAAAAACTCTACTTTTGTTCAAATAGCAGCAAACAAGTTTTGGATAATTTGTCACTGCCAGTTTCAGAAGCGTAGCAACGTAATTGTTCCTTTTGGGCTGGGAAATTTTTTTTCTTCTTTCCTGAAGAACTGAAGCTATTGCTGTCACAAGCTATCACTACCCTCAGGCTCTCCATTCCTTCCAAACCACAAAAGCATTAGCACTGGTTCTTAATGTGAAAAGGAATAAATTGAGAAGCAGTATTTCAGGCTTCTTTTCAACTTGTCATGCATTTCCCCAAGTCCGTTCCACAGTAGGACTGACATTAAATTGCAAGTCTCCATTTCTTTAGCCTTGTTCACAGGCATTCAAATGTGTTCAACTTCAGTCTGTATGTACATCCATACACTGAAGCTGTGGTCAAGCAACAGAAATAAAATGCAGCACATTGTCCACTTTCATCCTGAAGTTCTCAGCAATGTACAATGCTTCAGTGGTCCTCTGCCAGCATATGTATAGGCTTGCTTTTTTGTTGTTGTTGTTTCATTTTACTGTGGTGTTTTTTTTTCCATTTTGTTTTTTCTTGTTCCTACTTAGCCCATACATAATGATGGGCTCAAAAACATATGTTGTGGAGGTTGTCAAACATCAGTCTGTTCCGTATCATTGCTAATTGAATTTCTGAATTAGATTCTGCAGCCTAATTTGTCTGAGATAGCACTAGCAAATCCACTTTTTATGTTGTCTTTCCTGCCAGTATGTAAAGTTATTATATTAAATTGAATCATGTAAACCCAATGAAATACAATCCATTCTCTTTTCCCGTGGTCTTTTCAGGTTAAAAATAGCATAGAAAATTGGCAACCTCTTTGCCAACCTATCCATGATAGTATTTGCATTCTGCTGGTGTAACAAAAGGTTAGGACCATGAGGAAATCACTCCTCTGGAGCTGCCTCTCCTTTTAGCAGGAGTGGGGAGAGAAAAGCCACAGAGAAAAGTTCCTTATGTCATATACGAGATCGGAGATGACCTAAGTGTGAGCTGAGAAAAGTAGATAATTGCACTAGATTTGCTGTAAACTAGAAATAAATAAATAAATGAAAAGAATGGATAAGGTCAAGGTAGCTGTAAATATATCTGGTTTCTGGGGGGGATCTTAAAGGGCACATTGTCAGAACTAAGTGGAGCCAGAGAGTGGAGAAGAGACTTTTG
Organism: Pavo muticus; assembly: GCA_016647715.1. Lineage (NCBI taxonomy): Eukaryota > Metazoa > Chordata > Aves > Galliformes > Phasianidae > Pavo > Pavo muticus. Next base: position 231,318 of record JACDJE010000028.1, read on the forward strand.
TATCAGTTAGAAAAAATCTTACAGCAATTTAAAGTGATGGATTTCAATTTGCAGGATGTGACTGTCACAGTTAAAAGGTTAATGGACAGGGTACTATCTGCACGTCTCAGTTGGCATGTTGATAGGTGTGATACCCTGGTGAATGTGAAAGCCTTTGAACAGGAACATATATGAGAGAGCTTTATTGTAGCTGCATGGAGGGGAAAAAAAATAGCAGCTTTGTTTAAGAAAAAGTAACTTTTTTCCATAGAATCGTAGAACTGTTTGAGTTGTAAGGGACCTTTAAAGATCATCTAGTCCAACTCCCCTGCAATGAACAGGGATATCAACAGCTAGAACAAGTTGCTGAGAGCCTGGTGCAGGCTGACCTTGCATGTTTTTATGTATGTGTGTATGTGTGTGTGCGCATGCGTATGTGTATGTATACTTCTTTATTTCTGTCAAGGAGAAGTAATTCCACATACAGGGTGTTAACTTTGCAAGGAAAAAGTAAAAAAAAATCTCAGATCACTACAGGTATGAGAGTCTTAACTTTTTCTATTGTTGCTAATGGTGGGGAGAGCAGGAGGCACTCATGAATTGCAGTGGCAGATGGCTGAGAAAAGCTATTAGCAGTACCTGTGTAAGGTCAGGGAGCATCTGAATTGTGCAGTGAGAGGGATTTTGTATGTTCTTTGTAGTAACTGTGTGAACTTTTGTGTGCTTCAAAGGGAAAACATAATATTTTGAGTCATAATTATTGTACAAGAGAAACTGCTTCTTGGATTTGTTCAAAGAAGCAGAGCTTTGCAAATAATCACCTTAAATGCAGAGTACTTTTTTTTTAAAAAGTACCCCCTCAGGTTCGTCTCCTTGGAGCCACCAGAGAGCTCTGCCTCCTTGCTCTCCCACAGATAGCTGAGGGAGAACTGCTTCATTTCGTGTGAAGTATAACAGATGGTGCTGTATGTTTGCAGAGGATAAGCACTTGCCATTTCATTGTGGCCTCTCTCCAGGTGCATCAGGAAAGTCACAGCAGCTCTGCCAGACCCCTTTGAGATGCTTGACGTACAATTGCTTTAGCATTACTGTTGCTTGAGGGAAAAGCATTTTCAGCTTTTGCTGGAGGTGAGCTCTTTACTTTCCCAGAGCACTATGACAAACTCAACCCATTTTAGCAGAAGAAGCAAAGGAAATACTCCTCAATGAAAGTTGGGTCTAAGCCCAAACAGAGACTGATGAATGTGCTGAATCGATCACAACTGTTCTCTGCTGATGTGAATGCCATCTTTTATGTACAGATGAAAAGGAGAAAGGATTGGGTTTTTGTCCTTCTTTCACTACCTTCAGTATGCCTGATTGAGAAAGTTCAAGAATAGCACCTGTTTCACCCCAAATCTCAGCCCCTTGTTTCTTTTCTGATAACTGCAACAGCACCAGTAATCTCTGCCTCACTTTCTTCTGCATTGCAGGCATTTGTGCTCCAGATCATTAATTACCTGTTCACAGTGTACTTGCTGTGCATGTGTGCTGCATGGGTCTGTTCAGGCTGATAAAGTGTACTAAACAGGTTTCCAGTCACATCTATCATTCACAGGTTTCCAGTCACTTCTTCCATTCCTGTTTTTCAGTGAATCCAACTATATTGTTCATTTCCCAGACATTTTATACTAACCAAAATATTTTCCATTATATTTTTATGGGCAAAGGGATCTGTAGTGTGGTCACTACTTTATATCTCTGATATAAAAAAGAATCAAAGGGTGGATCAGAGTATTTAAAAGTATAACAATTTGTTTTATACATTTGCTTAAATATTAGAAATGTTTAATAATGTATCTGCACTATAAAGCATGATAGTTTAACTGTAGATTTTCTGACTAAATATCATTTTTCAAACAAACATGGAAAAAGCAACTACTTGAAGCTAAACTTTGGAAATCTGTAGGGTGTGTTTTATCCTTACAAAATTGACTATTGTGTTCAGTGGAAAGACTTGCATTTCTAGCCATGCACAGAAAGAAAATAATTGATCACTCCTATAGATATGTCATGTTCGATCTCACCCAGTCCTTGGGAATATAAGGGCTTTGGAGTTTTTTTTAGGAAGTTGGTTTGAGGAAACTAACGGATTCCCCCAACAACTTGCAAAAAGAAACTGCATGGCCAGAGAAAACTATTCATTGATATTCTGCTTTTTTACATCGTTGAACATGAGATTATGATTTATCAACACTAGATTTGACAACACTGGAATGTCGTGGCAGAGATGCATTTAGAGCTAGGACAATAAAGTTTTCCTACCCTGCAGCAGTGGTTTGCCTCCAGGTTTTTTGAGAAGCACAGTCTTCTGCAGAGAGGAACAAAGCACTGGGCATGAACTATTCTGTGCAAGATAACCAGCCAACACCTCATTTATTTCTTACCATCACAGTTTAAAGGTTTTTAATTAAATTTAGAATTTGAATAATTTTCAAATAAGCCTCTAAACACAGAAAAATACAAAGTGTATTTAGCCACTCTTTGAAACTTTTCTCTAAAGGTTTTTTAATTAAAATTCATATATTTTTATAGCTTTTGAAGTAAAGCAATGTATATATATTTATTGTAATTTTGTAATCGAGGCACGAGTATTGAGCACAGCCAAATTCCTTAACAGTGGTGGTGAGAACCCATTCTACCATCTCTAGATAAATTGGGCAGTGCGCTATTTGTGAATCCTTAATTGTAATTGTTCATATATTGTACATGACAAGGCTTATAGCACCAAATAGGGCATCACTCAGAATCTAAACTCAGCCACTCCCAGCTCCTCTCATACCTGAAGACAAGTTGGAATGCGGGGGTTTATTTTGTGCTAAATTTCTTTGCTTTTTTCATCCAACAGTAGTTCCATTTCCATTTCCAAAGCATAATGCTGTGGTGAGCAGGACTAGGAAAGTAATCCTGCCCCCTGTACTTGGCACTATACTGTGTTCAGTTTTGGGCACCTCAGTACAGAAAGGACATTGAGGTGCTGGAGCAGGTCCAAAGAAGGGCAACAAGGCTTATGAAGGGCTTGGAGAATATGCCCTACGAGGAGCGACTGAAGGAACTGGGGCTGTTCGGTCTGGGGAAAAGGAGGCTGAGGGGAGACCTTACTGCTCTCTTCCAATATCTGAAAGGTGCTTACAATGAGAGCAGGGCTGGTCTCTTCTCACTGGTGACAGGTGACGGGATGAGGGGAAATAGCCTTAAGTTGCGCCAGGGTAAGTTTAGGTTGGCTATCAGGAAAAACTTCTTTACAGAAAGGGTTGTTAAGCACTGGAATAGGCTCCCCAGGGAGGTGGTTGAGTCACCATCCTAGATGTGTTTAAAAACCTAGATGTGTTTAAAAACCGTTTGGATGTGGTGCTCAGGGACATGATTTAGCAGAGGGTTGTTAGAGTTAGGGTAGTATGGTTAGGTTGTGGTTGGGCTAGATGATCTTTAAGGTCTTTTCCAACCTGAGTGATTCTGTGATTCTATGATTATATGATAATCCAATCAGATAACATAAGGTTCATTTAAAAATTCTGGGTTCTCTAACAGGAGGCAAATAGTGAGAATTTTAGCTAGTCACTTGTCTGTGTTAGACTCTGTGTGTGCTTTGTGTATGTGTATTCAAATATTTTATGGCTTTTTGAAAATCCGCTTAGTTGAATATGTTGATCTTCCAGGGCACCTACTTTACAAATTACTGGTAATATTACTTCTGAAAATGTAGCTGAGTTTGCCCTGTATTTTGTTTTCTTCTATGACATAAATGTCCTCAAAGTCCTCAAAGTATTCATTTGATTAAGCTTTATATCAAAACTATTGAAATGAGGAAAGGGAAAGATTTAGGGAAAATAAGTTGGAAGCCATTTACCTGATTGTGTTCACTAAGTGTAAATGAAAAAGTAAGAGGAGCAGAGAAAATCCCAAAGAGCCCAGCCAAAAAAGGAATCCCATTTTAGTGACTGCTTCAGTGAAAAATAAAAAGCATTATCTAAAAATTAAAATTCACTATTTCAACACTAATTCCTCCTCCTTGGCAATTTTTCGCTGTCTTTCCATCAGGAACACATGGACATTTGCACTGTACTGAAATGACAATGGTGCAATTTCTATGAAGTCAACATTATAAGAAAGTGTAAAACAGATTCAGAAACCCGTTAGCTGTAGTAGAAATTGAAAGTCCAAAATGATGAGTTGTTCTTGTTCTGCACTGTGTGGGTAAGAATGAATCAGTGCTCCAAAAGGCACCCAGCAGCTGAGGCTCCTCTTGAAAATTCCCTCCATACTCTGACTCAGTGCTTCTCTCCAAAAAGGCATGCAACAGACAAAAAATTATTTTCAAGCAAGTATTTCTGAAAAATGAAATAAAAATGGAATAAAATAATAAAAAGAGTGATAAAAAATTTCTAACATGAGCAGTATCCTATTTAATGCAAATTCATTCATCCATGCTGTTGTTTTATTTAGATCTGATATTTTATTGTTTGAAAATAAACTTTTTTTTAACATATTCTTTCTATTTTCAAACTCATACAAATGCAGTAACATTTGCAGAAAAATATTTATGAACAGTAAAAACAAAGCATGGAAGGTTTTAAAGATGATGGCTATAGTTGGCAGCTTGGCCGTAGATCTCTTGGAGCAGAACAAGAAGATGCACCATCATGGACTTCGAAGTACTGAAGTCAGAAGGGGCTCAAAAAGCGTAGGAGAGAAAATGTGTTCATATCTGTCTGATTAAGTGACAGTATCAGTACGGAGAGTCTAAGTTATGGTCATTTGGTTCATGTTCTAAGCCAGCCTACATGGCATTTCCATCCAGCATACTCGCTTTTCTCCCAGGAACATGAATTTCATGGGTTGACACTTGGACTAGAGACTTAGTAATCTTTCCAACCTTAATGATTCTATGATTCCATGATCCTATGAATATGTGAACATATCTGAACAACATCCTCGTTCCGAGGACTCTGTGCCTCTCTCTCAGCCCCTTATGGGACACACAATGCTCTGGGCCTCACTGCAGCAGTGGGATTTGATGCTTCCACCATGATGGACTTCTTCTGGGAATGGCATAGAAGGAGCAACAGAAAGAACTATATTGAAGTAGGCAAACAGGCACAAGGAGGGAGCAGACAGGGAAGCTGTTATGGTGCCACTAATTAGATATTCAGAGAACAGCTGTGTGAGGTACACAGGTAAGTACTAAACGGAAAAGATTAACATCAGGGCATTAGGAAGCAGAAAGTAGGAACTGGGGTGTCAAAAACTTAATAGCAAATGAGGCTGGGGTTGGAGATCAATAGGGAGGAAAGATTTCTTCATCCAGAAGAAGACAATCCGTATCACTGAGATTCAAGTAAAGACAAAGAGCTGGATATCAGTTCACCTGATGAGGAAAAAGTAGAACTCAAAGAAAGAGTGGTGTTGATGAGCTCTCAGGGTGAATTACAGTGCTTTACAAATAGATGTGGATAAAGTTCAGTGGGCAGAGCAATAAGAATTTGGAAAGAAATAATCACACCAACATAGAATCAAATGTCTCCCTACTCCCAAGCACCACACACGGCTTGAAACAATCTGTGATAGAAAAAAAGAAATGTTTAAAATTAGCATAAACCTGAACTCCCAAGTGCTAACTTATGAACCTCAGCTGTGCTGAGTACAAGTTCATGCCTACAAACATGTAAGGCTGTCCACTTCTTCATTGCTTCTTTATTTGGGCACTCACCAGGTATTTTGTTTGAATTTGAATAGTTAACACTGAGTAGCAAGGTTGGTTTTTTTTCCTTTGGATACCTTCTATAAAATGCCAAGAGGGGAGGATGTAATTTCTTAGCAGTCAAGAGATATAACTGAAGACCATTGTTAGGAAATGGGGAGTGAATACTTCCTGGGGAAAATTCCAGTTTTGGAGGAAGAGCTTGGAGAAGGAGAGAGCATGTATAATCTGGAAAGACTGAAGCACTCAGGTTATCCAGAGAAGGGCAACGAAACTGATGAGGGGTCTGGAGCACAAGTCTTACGAGGAGTGGCTGAGGGAGCTGGGATTGTTTAGTCTGGAGAAGAGGAGGCTCAGGGGAGACCTCATTGTTCTCTACAACTTCCTGAAGGGAGGTTGTGATGAGGAGGGGTTTGGCCTCTTCTCCTAGGCAACAAACAGGACCCGAGGAAATGGCCACAAGTTGTGCCAGAAGAGATTTAGATTGGACATAAGGAAAAACTTTTTCTCTCAGAGAGTGGTCAGGCAGTGGAATGGCTGCCCAGGGAGGTGGTGGAGTCGCCGTCCCTGGCAGTGTTCAAGAGGCGCCTGGATGAGGAGCTACGTGATGTGGTTTAGTAGCTTGTGGTAACGACAGTAATAGGAGAATGGTTGGACTAGATGATCTTGCAGGTCCTTTCCAACCTTGTGATTCTATGATTCCATGATTCTATTTGTCATGTTTATAAATTGCAGGAAAGGCTGAAGCTTATACTGAGATATTTGGATCTTGGTGATCTTTATGATTAAATTTAGAAAAAAAAACAACAACAGGATAAATTAGATCCTTTCCTACAAGCTGCTGTAGTGTCTTCTGCTGCAGAGTTCCAGTATGGAAGTGAATCTACAACTGTAGCAGAGTCTATCCAAAGAAGAATTTACGCTGAAGAGACCTCTGAATTAGAACTGTTTACATAAATGCACAACATTAGATAATGATGATGGACCAGACTGGAGTCCTAACTGCTCAGTTTTTCACACGAGTCATGCAGTTGGTGAATGATTTCATAAAACAGCTCACATGAGTAATAGCTCAGCACTGTGAATAAGGGATCTGCAATCTGTCTTTCTATTATTATGTGTCTAATTATAATGTTTGCTACAGAAGTACAGAATTGCATCAGAACATAAATGCACTCACCTGGAAGTTGAACAGGTACTGTTCAAAGCAATAAAGTATGGTTTCTGTCCAGGAAATTTAGCAATCCGGACTGCAGTTGTGTGATGGCAGGAGAAAATATAAAAACAAATAATAATAATAATTAAAAAAAAAAAAAAAGCCAAACACACAGAGGAGAAATGAAATAGATTTCAACAAAACCAAACAGAAATACAGGTAGGGTTAGTAGGAGGCATGGAGAGCATCTTATAATTACCGTATGTATATTATAGTAGATAGCTATATAACTTATAGAAGTAACATACATACTGCATATACTTATATAACTTATTGCGTGTTTTATGTCTCATGATTAATAACTTTTATTAAAAATGGAACAAGTACCATTGGCCTGATCAACATTATGCTTTTTTATTCTCCTTTAAACCATCAAAAATACTGCCCAAGATATTTATAGGACTTCGACCTTCATGGATGAATGGAAATAAATGTGAAAGAAAATTTTATAAAAAAATATTTACAAAAAGTCTCCACAACTTTCTGTTTGGGCAAATTCATTCACTCGTATTTAATTTTGACTTTAGTTTGTTTGTTTTATTTTGCACTTTGTTAACACAAAAAAGAACGGCAAGTTTCAAGAAGCCATGCTATAATTATTGTCTCTAGGAAGACGATTTCTTCACTTGCCTGAAGTTTTGCTAGCATTCAGCTGTTTAGAGTGATAATTCTGTATGATGTTTAAATGAGTGTGGATAGTTTAAATAGCTGTGATAAATTTCAAACTAACTGTAAAGCCTAGGAAAATACCAAGTTTCACCCCTGTGGAGACAAGAAAATCTTACTTCACGTATGCAAACTACCTGAAATTTGTTATGGTGCTTGTTTTATGCTATCTGGCTATCTGAAAATATGTCAAAATTTGATTTTCAAGTAGGACTTTGAAAAATTTGTATTTCAGATGTAATCTCTAGATAATTTGAACTGACGTTTACTGAGCAGGGATAGGAACTGAGAGAAGTGTGAAATGAGGACCACAGGTCAGCTAAGGTACAAGGCTATGAAAGACAGCTTGGAAAGACAGGGGAGAGCAGGAAATTGGAGGGAGAACTGAGGCTTTTAAGAGAGCACTCTACAGTCAAGTGCATGGAAATGAACTAGGAATCATCATTTGTCTGCTATCACAAATATATAGGAAAAAATGCTTGCAAAGAGTCCATTCCTCTCCTGCACTGATTCACACTGAGAATGACAACCTGAGATTGCTATCCATTATTCCATTAGCTGAAATGACTACAATCTCCTAAGCGCAGCCAGAGGTTTGAGCCCTTCTGTTGAATCATGCCAATGTCAGTGCAGTCCTAGATGGCGGATCTGGCACTCCGGCTTTTAGATGCCAAAGAGAGATGCTGAGCAGATGAACAGGAAGTGACATTGCTGGAGTTGGAAAATGCACACACACGCACACACGTACCCTTGTTAGGAACTCCAGCAGGGTAGTTGCCTGAGCATATTCAGTTGGGCACCTTCTCTGCCTACATGGAACTCCAGGGGAGGTAGGGTAGAGTAGGGTGAACTCGGTGAGTTGAAATGACCCTTACTCTGCCTGGGATCTCCTGTCTCATGTATCATGTAATTTTCCAAATCTGCCCTCACATTAGGGAGCATCCAAAAGCTAGAGTATTTTTACTTTGCATTAAATTAATAAAGTACATTGCAGTCATATTGAAAGAAATAGTGTAAATTTTGACAGTTTAGATTGCTTTGTAATGCCTTAGGTTTGCATATATTCTTAATTATTTTGTACTTCATATAGCAACAGTGGTAAATATTAATATGCTTTGAGAGAGATTCTGCCAAAAACTCTGGGCCACTGCTGACAGGTAAATTCAAGAACTTTCTGTTTAATTCAAGCAGAACAGGATGTTTTTCATTGTATGTTGTCAATTAGCTCTTTATTTTCTGAAAACATATGAATTAGTATATTTTAGATACCGCCCTTCCTAATGTGTCTGGAACTTGGAATACCTCACTTACTCAAATACTTGTCTAAGCAGATGCAAGGCATAACCCAAAGCACATTGCTGATGGTTCAAAACACATTATTGAAGGTCTTTGGCCTGAAAAAATTGAATAATGTATTTAACAAAACCTTTTTGTGGATGTTAATACAAAATATACATATACTTAATCAATTTACTACACAATTAGTACAATTTTGGATATTTCGAAGCCAAAACCAAAGAAACACTTCACTGATAGAGGAAATCCCAAGTTCAGTATAATATTCTATACCGTACATATTAAATAGGGTGGTTTATGTATTGTCTTAAATTAGAATTTTACTGTTCTTTAACACTAAATACTAATTTTGTAATTGTTTCTGGTGCAAATACTGGAATTGCAGTTGCTTCTAAGTTTAGTACTATTTCCTTGGCAATGGCTGAAGATACAACAGCACATTACAGAGAATTGCTGATCACATGATTTTTATATTAATTTTTGATTCTCCTAAGATTGAAAAAAGCAGTAAGAAGATGAAAAACATAAATGCAACATAAATTAAGCTGCAAATTCTACAGCTTATTTATTCTTCCAGGTTGAAAGGCATAAATGGGAAGCACGTGCAGAGAGAAAAATCTGTAAGTTTGATGATGTATTGAAGAGATTACAATAACCCTTTGATGTGAATGGGCCAACAGTTATGCTTAAAGTTACATTATAAAGACATGCAGAAGTGAGAACTATTTTTAAATTCTTTCTGAAAGATGTACTTAAATATGCTTTTCTATATTTAGAGAACGTCTAGATTTCTTTGACACACTTCCCCAGAACTGTGAAAGATCTTCTGCTTAGAATAGTTCAGTGGACATAGTTTTGTGCAGGCATTTTAGAGAACGCCAGAGTTACGAGTGTGGCTGTTCACAGAGCAGAGAAAAATGGTGCCTGATTATAGTATTTTTGACCTTAAATAGGTTAGCAGTGTGTTTTGAATAATTTGTTGGAAGACAGATTTTCCTTGTACAACAAGATATTAGAAAAACACGTATCACTGCTTCACCAGTCACACACATTACTATTCCTTGGATAGGCGGTCTGAGATGTTAGCAGTTTCAGCAGTCAGACAACCCAGACCAATTCCATTTCTTTGAATCCCTGTGTGCAACCTTTTAGTAACACACACCTGGAGCAGAAATCTGTTAATTTTTGTGGCTCTCTCTGTTGAGTCTTCCACTCAGCCATCCACAACTTGGTGTTTTTTTGTTCAAGGTGATAGGATGCATCCGAAGTATTTGTGAAACATGCTGACTTCATATCATTTTATTCTCTTGCCCAGCAAAAATATATTATAGAACTGATGTTCCAGGAACTCTACTTTTGCATAAATAAAAGCTTCAGCTCTGAATTCTTAGGGTCTCACCGAAATGCAGGATTTTCATCTTGGGTAGAAAATACACTGCGTTTATTTTCAGAACATGGAGATCAGGCAGACTGGGTTTTTTAGACTTAATTAATCATCTGACTGGATTTTTAATCTATATTTCAAAATGATAAAAACCAAGAAGGCTCATGGTAAAAATGTAAATGTAGCAGAAGACCCTTAAGCACTGCATAAACATGAACCAGGCTAACTTGCACAGAATCTATAATTCATACTGTAGGTGATCATCATTCATTATTTGCTTTCATTTTTTTTATAATGTCTTACTGTATACTTCAGTGTTTGTCAGCACTTATATATTATAAACAACAGTTATGAGGGCTTCCTAATTACTTCCAGAGGCATCAGACAAAAAAAAAAAGCCATGGTAGCAGAACTCCTTAAAGAGAACTAAAGTAGTTGTTGTTTACCCACTCTGCAAACGATTGTAGAAACATCACACATTGAAAGATGAGATGCCTCTGTCTGTGCATCCTCTGTGTGTAGTTTTCACAGCTGATAAAATCACATTCTCATCTACAATTGCGTAAGCTGAGAGTAATTTCTGTCAGGGGCCCATAATGGATTTTTTGTGAAATTATTGTTTGTACAGGCAAGCAAATTGCTTTTTCTTTATGATATCTTTTCTAATTAAAGCAAAATCCTGTTTCATTTATACAGAAGCCTCGTGCACAACTTAGTGTTATATGAGCAAAGGAATATAGAAAAGTAATGTTCAGGGTAAAACATGGACTTCTGTTTTGAGAGGAACCCCAACCAAATCCTGATTTCTCTGTTGGTTTTGGAAAGTATTCCATATCTCAGTAGAATTTTTCCATCTCTAGTCTGATTCAGCTGATTTCAGAGTCGTCATGTTGAATTGAAGCTGATGTCAGCCACCAACATCAGAAATCCACACATTGGCTGTGCATTCATTTGTGGGTATCTAGAGAACAAGGTTAGCTTACTGTAACTGCATGGACATAATCTCCCTACACACTTGAATATTTTCACTACTGCAAGCACTTACTTACAAAAGCTCCAATGAAATTAATTATAAGGAAATATGAAACAGTTACTGCATTAAAATATAAGGAAATAATCTGGGGTGCATTAAAAAGAGCATGGCCAGCAGGTCGAGGGAGGTGATCCTCCCCCTCTACTCTGCCCTGGTAAGGCCTCATCTGGAGTACTGTCCAGCTCTGGGCTCCCCGGTACAAAAAAGACAGGGATCTCTTGGAAAGAGTCCAGCGGAGGGCCACAAAGATGGTGAAGGGCCTGGAGCATCTCCCCTATGAAGAAAGGCTAAGTGAACTGGGTCTGTTTAGCCTTGAGAAAAGAAGACTGAGAGGGGACCTGATCCAGGTCTATAAATATCTAAGGTGTGGGGGGCAAAGTGGCGAGGCCAGACTCTTTTCAGCGGTGTGTGGAGACAGGACAAGGGGAAGCGGCCAGAAATTGGAGCATAGGAAGTTCCACACCAATGTGCGCAAGAACTTCTTTACGGTGAGGGTGACGGAGCACTGGAACAGGCTGCCCAGGGAGGTTGTGGAGTCTCCTCTGGAGATATTCAAGACCCGCCTGGACGCCCACCTGTGTGACCTGATGTAGGGAACCTGCTTTGGCAGAGGGGTTGGACTTGATGATCTCTGAAGGTCCCTTCCAACCCGTACGATTCTGTGATTCTGTGATTCTGTAATTTTTCAGTTTGGCCTGTTTTATTTGAAGAACCTATATAAGAACAACATCTGTGATTGATTTAAGCTTGAAACTGGGGAAAAAAAGACCCTTAAAATAGCAAAAAGATCCTAAGTTGAGGAAATAATAATGTTAATCTACCTAACTGGAAGAAAGAATATTAGCTCAAGAGCAATTGGGAAATTGGTGTTTTGCCTGGCCATGGTAATTCAGGTAATAATGACAGAACTGTTCAAAGCAACTTTGAAATGCTTTACAACACCAGGAGGAATTGATCACCACTGGGTTTTTGCAGATGTGCAAAATTAAAAATAATTATTAGGGCCTCTTTCAAAGCACATATCTCTCTATGGATCTTGCCAATAACTCTTTCTTATATTAGTGTTTCAACTGTATTTAGTACGTAAGTACAGTTGTATTTTAAGCTTAGCTAGATACTGGGGAATAATGAGAGCTGATCATCTTTAGAGCAGCAGTGGTCTGTGAGCAGGGAAGAGAAGGCAAGGAAGAGGGTGCTAGGACACTCTATCACCTCTGATGACAGGACTTTTGGGATATGCGAGAGTGGACAGAAAGGGCCAGTTTACACCCATTCTTTCAAAGAGATCTCTGCACACTGAAGAGGGCCAAGGCAGAAAGACAGGTAAACAGATCTGCAGGGTGGCTTCTTTCCATATTTGTGTAGTTCTACTTTCAAGGGAAGCGTTCAAATCTGTTGTGCAAATATTACACATATTTTTCGGTATAATTTCAATTAAAGTAGTATGTCTGGGGGAATCCAGTCTCTTAGAGACAAGACCAACCTACTACCTAAGCATAATTTTCACTTAAGTTTAGCACTGCTTCCAACTAGCAATTTTTTTGTATTGCTTAACTTCTTACTTGTTCTAGATTTCTCACTGGGAATAGAAGAATAGCAATATATGTTTATATATATAAACATTTGTACTTAAATAGCAAAATTCCATTTTATGTGAAAAAAAAAAAAAAAAAAGCTGATTATATTGCTTAAGGGATTGGAGAATCCTAATGAAAAAAAAAAGTTGATGGTTTCAAAGGGAGAAAAAACTAATTCTATCCCAGCCAAACCAGGACACTCAGCATCCTAACATGGCCTCCTCAGTCTACATTCTAGTTCAGGGACAAGCTCATACTATTTTCTTTCTTCCGAGGTATTTCCCTGTACTGAAGTGCTTACCAATTATAAACTAGACTCCTTTCCACTGCCATCAGAAAGATGAATATCATTAAATAACCTGAACAAAGTAGAATATGGCTCCTACTTTCCTCCCTCATCTCCATTGATCATGATGAGCACATATGAAGAAGGTTAAGAAAATGTTCAGGAGCTGGACTCAGTGTTATTCTATGATTCTTTTCTCTGGATTATTTCAAACAAAGCAAAATCACACTTTCAGTGAGAAATTCCTTTGTGGGGTGGGGTGAAATTCCCAACGAACTACAGCTGTCAGAATTCAGTCAACAGCTGTCGTGAGATCCTACTTATTTACCTTGCAAAAACGATTTTAAGTATTCTTTCAGAAGCATTCTTTTCTTCCTGATGTACTTGTTTGCTCACAGTGAGTAGAATGGCTGTATTTAGAGCCTCACACAATCATCAGATGCTTCTAATTGTAGGAAGCAGTTCCTTATAACCTTGTTAGAAGTATCCTAGTAGAAACAAATGTACTGCATGTAGTGGAATCTAGGGAAATTGAGATTGGGTCAATGCGAAGAGCTGGATGTTGTAAAGTGTGGTTTCTTCTGGAGGTAAGGTACTCAAGAGCTTGAAGGAGAAAGGCAGAAAGAAGAGACTAAGTCAGTTTCGGGGTTAACACTGGAGTTGCTAAGGTAGCAAGGAGACCCTGAGAATGGAAGCAGGAAAGGAGTTCAACAGTGGAGTTATGCAGCCAGTGACAGAGCAAAAGAAGTGCGGCTCTGCCTGTTGTTAAGCTATTCTTACAACTCCAAGGAAATCTAAGGCTTATGCAGTCTGTCATGGTGGAAAATATCTCCTAGCAGCAAGGTGCAGTCCTCATCCCTACCTGATAGAATGCAACAGCTATCTGTTCCTGATATGGGTCAAGTGCATGTGGTGAATTGTAGGATTACTTCAAACAGTTCTGAAGTTGAAAACGTTAAAAAAACAGCTTTTACTGATTTAGTTAATGTTTATACAGGATGATTCTAGTGAATTGTATTTATGCATTTATTCTTTCAAACTGAACTCTGAATGTGACTGTGCTGAATTTGTAGTTTCATAATGAAACATAGCTTTCATGGGAATAATGGTCCAAAATAACCGTCTTCAATATTAAGTTCTAAGAGTTTTATCAGGAATTGCTCAGTGCCTTTCTGCAGAGTGACTTGGACTCTCAGGATCTGAACAGAATATTAATTTGGTCTTGAATCTCAAAGCAGAGGAACAGACAATACATTCAGATAACTTGGTGCTCTTACTTCATTCCCCTAGCTGCAGAAATGTTGGTGGTTTTTTGTCTGTCAGCTAAAAGAACAGACTCTTGGCTCCTCCATCTGGTTACTAACTACATGTAGTGTAGTGGTTTGTTAAGTGCTGATTGTAAGATAAAATGTACTGTTTACGTGAGGGGTTTGGTCTTTTGTTTTTGTTGGTTTTTTATTCCCCTCCTTCTGCTTGTCTTCATACTTAAGAGAGCTGTGGTATTCTAATTCATTTTATACAACTTTCACAAGAACTATAGTGTGAAACAATGTATTTCTCTGACTATATATGTTTTATTCTGCTCTGTCATTCAGGGAATACTCAGGTTTTATCCATAACCATGTCAACAAGAGATGCGCTAATTTTTAAGGACTTAATAATGGAAGCAGTTGGCAAACCTGAAAATATTTTCTTGTAAAGATATTCAAAATTGTCTTATATAATCATAAAATAGCCCTCCCAAGAGCTCCGTTAATATGGATGTTATGGTGCTGCAGGATAACTGCATTTTCAGTCACTGCCTTTGGAATGCTAACAAGAAACACGAATACAATTTTTTACTTCATGTTTAAATAATAAGGGAGGTATAAATACAAGCTGACAGAAATACAGGAATATTCATTTTTAGGCCACTCCATAATGATTACATGGTTCTGGACTCCTCTTTAGAAAGCAGTCTTTAGTCACACCATCTCTTGCACTCTGTTCTCCAATCTACTGTACTCTTTTCTTTTTGTGTGCACTTTGCAGATTTATCAAATCTCTTGAGTCTTATTACTCAACATGCAGGTGCAAACATGCAGTAAACATTCCAGCTGCATATGCTTAATCATAACTTATTGTGCTAGACAATGTTCTGCCAGGAGGAAAAACTAATTCAAAATGCGTAGAAGAAATTTCATAAGGCCTTGAAGGATTGTGTTATCAATATCTTGTCCTTAGCCATTTTATTGCATATGAGGTGTTGATTTAATATGGTTCAATGCATAATTAGAACTTGCACGTACAGAGATAGTTATTGCCTGCAAAAATCCCCAGTGAAAGTATTGATTACAGTTAAGTATTCTGGAATGTCATCCTTGAGTTCCTAGAAATGAAAGTGAGAAATGTTTCTATACCAAAGGTCCTGTTTTAACAGGACCACTTGGACGCCCTTCTGCGAACCCTACCATAGGGAACCTACTTTAGTGGGGTGGGNGAGGGTGGGGCGTTGACTAGATGATCTTCAGAGGTCCCCTCCAACCCCCATGATTCTGTGATGTATGCAAGTGGGAAAGTGGGGCATATTGATCTAGGGTAAATACTGCTGTATGAAGACATTGCCATCTGAGATGCTATAACAGCTTGCTGAGGCTGCAGATCTCTGAGGTTCTTGTCACTGCAATTAGCTACTCCCTTTAAGAACTGCAGAATAACAAGGCTGGGGGAAATATCCTAACCCAAGTGGAAGCATTCCCACTATCTAGGTTGAAAAGCCAATATCTGCTTGAATTATGATGAGAGCTCTGACAGTATGGCACAGTGAAAGCGATTTGCTGGGGGGGAATATTGCCTATACTGCACACCAGCAGATAACTTTGTTCCTTTTTATGGAGCCTTGGATGGGTACTGAACTCAGTTCTCACAAAACTGGAGATGACTGTAGATTTAAACAGAGGGTGTGTTGAAAAATGTTGCAGGAGGACACGTGCTGTAACTTAGTGTCCTGGCTTGACCCCTTCTGACTTTAAATGTATCCAGATAAATGTTGCTATTAGCTTTTTCTGAAAGAACTTAAACCTTTACTTTTTAAAAAATACTATATAATATGGTAGGTGATAGCTCCCCAATTATTATTAAAGTATGTGATCCTAAAACATGAGAGCTATCTGCTGACAGGCTGTTGTTTCACTGAACAAGTCCTGGTGGATTTAATTATATCCTTTGAATGGTTTTGTTCTCATGTTTGACTTGCGCAGCACATGTAACTTTAACCTACAGAGTTCAATTTTTGCTGCCTTTGTTAGGGATCTGGGATGAAGTATAAACCACACTATTAAACCAAGGAAGGTCATGATGAATGTAGTTCATGAAAGAGGCATTGGTCTGGAAATCCAGACTTTATCTGTGTTTAAGAAAGCAAAGCTTTTGCACATGATTTTTTTTTATTATTATTATTTTTAGTTTTTTAAACCTAAGGAGAGATGACTGAAAGAGTCTGAGCCCCAGTGCTGCACCTGCTCTTTCTGAGCAATCATATTTAGTTCTAGCAGCTGGTTGTTATTTCTCACTGGGCCCAGTAGGAGTGTGAGGGTGGCACATGCCACAGCATTGCACATGCTGGGAACCTGACAGGGACCAGGATGCCCTGTGAATTTTAGTACCCAGCAGCCATATGTTGGATGACTTCATGCTCTTTTCTCATGGGCACAGCTGCCGGGTTTATTGAAGCAACTGTGCAGAAAAGCTTTTCAGTGTGTGTAAGTAGCACCTTTATTTTTATTCACACTCAAAACTAGCTTCTGCTAACAGAAGCTCCTTGAGATAGGAACGACAAAAGTGAGTAACTCTTTAAGTCCCTTTGGGAGCCTGTGCCCTTTGCTTCTAGGCCCTTTTGATAGTTTTTAATAGATAGTCTGTACAACTTCGGGGTATCTTTCAATAATGTTCTTATACCACTTGGTCATCCTCATCTTTTGAGTGTTCAGTCTTCGTCCTCATCTTTTGAGTGTTCAGTCTTGCCTTGCTGGGAAGTTATCTATACAGTAAACTGTATCTTATCCTATGTTTTAGAGAGCACTTTAGAAAGAACCTGTTTTCACATAGAAGAGTTGATTGCAGTCATCTTTAAAATACTTTTTAATATGTATTCTTTTAATTTGCAGAATGCAAATCTAAAATCTGTCCATTGGACTCAGAGCATTTAAAATTGATTTTTTGAGAGAAATGAGATTCTCTTATCTCAAACTTGTTATGTATCTGATCATGACTCTGAGGGTTTATTTGGGAGATCTGTCTCATGTCACACTGCTCGTGTCACCTCATCCCCTCCCCTTTACAACTTCCAGACTATACCAGAAGCTCCACTGCCCATGGAATGGCTCCTGCATTTGATGCAAGTTCACTGGCCTTATCTGTGCTGTCTGATGTTCCTATGTTTATTTACACAACAAAAATCTTACAGTTTTTTTCTGCCAACAAACATAACATCAAACAACAAATCATGGAAATCACTTTCTCCGTGAAGAAAATGATGTATATTATGAAACAAGACACCATAAAACGATTTCTAACTCAGTTATGTATTATAGCTAAATAACGTTAGAAAGATGTAACACATGGAAGACAGACAAAATCCCTTCCTTCTCACTAGCCTCTAATCTCCTTCCTCTCCAACCTCCATGCTCTCTGAGATTCACTATCTACTCTGGGAATATATTGTTCTCCTGAGAACCTCCTCTTCCTTTCTTTTCTGCTCAATCTTGCTTTTTTTTTTTNTGAGATTCAAAGAAATTCCTGTACGTTTGTCCTGTATGTTTGTCCTACCTGTAGGTAATGTTTTTCCAATGAATTTTAAAGCCCAGTTGGGAGATTTGACTCTTAATCGTACTACCCATGTCAGTAGCTGTCAGTACTGTGCTAAAGGTGCTGCCCAAGTGAATGGGTGACAGAGAAACTGCCAATTTTATTTAGTGCATCTTCTCATCTTAAGATTGAGACTATAGGCATATGTTGCAGGCATAAAATAATTGACAGTCAAAAGAGAAAAGGAAAAATTCAGTGTGATCTGAATATATAAAAACGAATGTCAGTGGAAAGACGGCTTAATATATTGATTTTGACTATTTAAGATAATGAAATTACACTTAATGCAGTCTTTGAATTCCTCTTTTTTTATTCTATTATTTAAATATTAAAATAATTTATTGTTAACAGTTTAGAGCTACAGTTTAAAGCTCAAAGTCTTTACATGTATTATCTCAGTAACATTAGAAGGTGAACTCTATTTAGAGATTTTGCATTGTAATCTGAAAATGATTTTTGGGTACTTTGTGGGGAAATAATTATTTAGAAATTATATATCTCTGCTGTTTCCATAGAAACGTTTTCAGCTTATGCTAATGAAATATGAGTGATGGAGAAAATGAAGTCTTTTTGTGCAAACAGAAATGTTAAAAGAACATATTTTTTCAGAATGTAAAAGTTTAAAGCAGATGCTTAAACAACTTCGGTCCCTCAGTACAGCTTCAGAAATGGGTCAGGTTCATAGCATTCAACATCGAATTCCACAAACTGGAGTGGTTACCATTCCAAAGTAATGCTGGCAATAATGTGTAAAGTCTTTTCTTTCGGTCTGAGTCTAGGTATCTGGGCTCAGCAAGAACTCTGCCTATGTGTGTTTCCTGCTTCAATACGCATTTTTCTTGGCCTAAGAGAACAATGTGGTTAGCATTTCTCTACTGTGATAATTTTATTCTTCCCAGTAACATGGAATAGGAGGTGAAGTTGTTAGCACCAGTCTTGTGATTAAGAGATTGTTTTATTCCCAGTACTACCACAGGGGTAAGGCTCTGATCCATTTCCTTGTAACAGGAGGCAATAATTTTTCTGACTTCTGTAACAATTGCACCAACTCTTCCAGGGTCTCCAGGTCCTGTTTGGGCTATACACCATGCAGAATAGGGGATGGCTCTGAAATAGGGTGCCTGGCTGGCACTCAGGGGAGAGCCAAACAAGCAATACCTGAGTAGTGTTCAGTCACTGAAGTGAATAAAGCCCATGCTGTCTTCATATACACTCCTATGCAGAAAGTGCTGCTCGGGCACTGAAGATGTAGGTCTGATCTGGGGGAGTTGTGTACCCAGGGAGAGCAGATGTGATCTATTACCATGGAGCACAGGCTAGAACAGGCACTTATGGCTGTCACGGTGGGACTCTCACAACTATTTTCAGCCCAGTGGTCCCATGTGTCCTCTCAGATTACTCCAGACACGTTTTGGAAAATGTTTTAAATCCTGTTAGCAGCTGGGTTTGTTTTTGTTGTTATTTTTGTTTGTTTTGTCGTTGTTGTTGTTGTTAGGAGATTCTTCTGGGGGAAAGCCAGGAACCAAGGAAGAATTCAATTTAGACATTTTCATTTTGGTAAGTTATCTCATATCACAAGGAGAAAACAAATTGATTCAGATGAGCCTTGAGGAATTTTTTTATTTTTTTTTTAAGGCTTGTTCTCTTTGACAAATTCTTTCAGACCTCTTGATCAGTAGTTTCACTTGAATTGCATTGTTTCCATACCAAGGAATTACATATAATCTGCTATGCTTTATTACCTTAATATTTAATTGTTAAGAGTCTTTCCAAATTCCCTTTACAGTGTAGGAGGTGCGTATTACCTGGTAAAGACCAGGCATTGGTATTGTAAAAAGTGCAGTAGAATCCAATGTGCATTTTCAATAATATGAAGAGATATCCAAAGTGGAGATTATTATTATTTTTTTTTTGTCTAGTTATGGACACATGAAAATTCATTTTAACAATGGAACATCTAAATGCTTCTTTGTATGTCGCGCTACCTCATTCAGCTTGTGTAAAAGCATAAACGGATAGGTGAGAACGTGCCTTTCTTCTTAATTATTTCAAACTATACAGCAAGTCAAACTAGTTTTGCTACATTATATTTATGCAGGTACAGTATTTCAATTTATAAAATAGCAAAGCAATACATGCAGACACAGTAAGTCCTAACGTAACTAGCTGTACGAAAATGCACTGTATTAATCACTGCACATAGCTGTGGTTGTAGCATTTCATATGCATGGAAAAAAAATCACTTAATGCACTGGTTACTTACAAAATAAGTATAGGAGAATTGTATTCTCATTATATTTGTCCTCAAATAACTTTGAAATCACTCAACAAAGCTTACACACCCTTCTACTTTAAAAGCAAGCCAGGCAACAGAAATATCTACCTCATTTGCACTCAATTGGCTGACTCATTAGAAGATTCGAGGCTTTGAACTGTGGAATATTTAATATGTAGAGTAGTAGCTTTTAGAAGAACAAACACGAGATGATCACATATGAAACTTAAGAATATATTGTTTACTCAGACACTAATAGCATAGATGATGTTCATGTGAGAAATGGTAACAGCCCTTTGCGGTTGCACAGGTGAAAGGCAGGTATGATCAGAGGCTCATT
Source organism: Pavo muticus (assembly GCA_016647715.1). Classification (NCBI taxonomy): domain Eukaryota; kingdom Metazoa; phylum Chordata; class Aves; order Galliformes; family Phasianidae; genus Pavo; species Pavo muticus. Next base: position 251,955 of record JACDJE010000028.1, read on the forward strand.
TAACTATTGCTGAATTAGACTTTTCCTCTTGTTTAGAAAATAGGGAAGGAAATTTCCCTTGAAAAGGAGGAACAGCTATCAGTAGCCTCAGAAAGTTATCCTTGCTGGTAATTGTATTCAGCCAGAAATTTGGTGCCAGTTCAGCCTCCTGCTGCCACCCACAGCCAGCTGTGCTTAGGAGTTCTTCAGCTGACAGCAGACAGAGAGGAGGAGAAGTGTTTTTTTGTGTTTTAGGGGCACACCATTTGGAAAAACAAATAAAGGGGTAATGGTTTAGACATAATTTCTTTTTTAAATTGTCATAGCATTATTTTATTTTGTCTGTTTTTTAAGTTCAGAGTAAGAGCAGCTCTTTATTTCTTCTATGTACTGTGTTTCTATTACAGGTTATTTAGGCTAAGAGCCTCAAATCACTGGAAAACAGGGCTCAGTCATTGCTTGAGAGCTTGGCTGAAGCAATTGCTGAAAGCAAAGTTCCTGGTACTGTGTGTTTTACTCAATCTTTCTCTGCTGCCTGCAAGGCTCTTCAGGCCCTTGCCAATGTAGAGTGAAGCAGTACTGAATTGCTGCTCATCCAGGCACAGACCGCTGTCTCTGAAGTGTCTTTTGTGAGAATGGGGATGTGGATTTAAAATAATAATTATTATTTTAAAGAAATAATCCTTATCACAACACAGTCGGTGACCCATATGGTACTCTGACATCTTGGTAGGTCTCAAGGCTGAAACTATCTCATTTGTGGAACAGGGTACTTTTTCTCACCCCAACCATTCCTCCTCTAAGCCTGCTGTGTCAAGTCTGTAAAGTCTCATAGAGCCCTGTATGACTGGGGAAACAATGGGGAAACAAGTTGGAAGAATAATTCAACAGCTTATCCAAGACCTCAGAGGTTATTTGTGTCATATCCAAGTTCAGCAGCCAACAGTTCTCCCAGTTTTCAGCTCAGGTCTCCAATTGGATTGTTTCACTGTGCCCACTTTGATATGTAAATTGTGGTCTCCTTCTCTCATTTCTGCTATTCTACGTACCATGACTCTTGTCTCTACTTGTGGAATTGTGTTTATCTCGACAGATTAAGGTCATGATGGGAATTCATTCCAAATACTGGACTGGATGGGGGTCAGGGTTGGCAAGGAATGGCTGGGAGTATCAGTGTAATTGTAGCAGGAATGTACCTCATTTCTAACTTGGACATACTAAACTGCTGTGGCTCATTGAATATGATATTGAATTTTGACACATCAGATCATTTGGCTGGTTAACTACAGACTTCCCAAACTATGGCTAAAAGAAAGGTTTATACACTTGTTCTCTTGACTTGGGGAAAATTAGTGTTCTGTGAATGCATGAGCTATACAATCGTCACATGAACTGAGCTGTACTAATATGCTTGTATAAAGCTGGCATGGCAAAATCTTGGATATGGTTGGTTGCTTGACATGTAGCTTCCTGCAAAGGCAGGAAAGAATACAAGTTGAAAATATGACTTTCCATTAATCAGATCTAATTTACCTGGCAGTCTTGCTCAATCACAGTTTCAATCATTTATGCTGCAAGTTGAGGTGTACCAAGGCTAGGCTTCCTGATCAGAAGTGTTTCATGTCCAAAGGTTGAAAGGAAAAGCTCCGAGATTAATTTTCCTAGATGTGAATCAAGGTATATGCAGATGTATATAATCCTGAACAAGAGCTGAAGCAGGAAGTTTATTCTGTTGCTTAACTTCAAGAGTCAATATTTCAAAAGCTCAATTGTAATGTCTGATACAAATAACATTTCTTAATATTAGAAGTTGCTTACAACTTAATTTATAAAAGCTACTTGATTCAACCTCCTCCCTCAAATCATGGGATCTCTTTCTCATACTGCTTCTGGTCATAAATATATATTTGCATACTCAATATATATATATATATGACTTAATTTTGAATCTACTCTTAATATGAATATCCTTTTTTTTTTTTTCTTTAATACATCTTCTCCCAGCTTGTCTTTTATCAGTATAAGTAATTGTGCCTTACAAAGCATATGTATGTGTAAATGCGTACAGGCTAGTCAGGCTGGCAAGCCTGAAGAATTTAGTGTCTTTAACTGTTAACAATGACCAGTCAGTCATTTGAGTGTCAAGTTGAATGGGTCAGATTAGAATGTCTTCAGATATGCAAGACTTTAGCTGAAGAAATGGTAGAAATGTTCTACGCTGGAGAAAACTGAGAAAAGGTGATCTGCTGCTCTGGTATATTGAAGAAGAAATGAAAAATCATTGAACAACATGGAATCTATTGACCAAAGTTTTTCAGAGGATAATGGAAGGGGATTTGGAAAAGCAGAGGTGGTACAAATCTCCTAAGTAAGAAAGGCAGGCATGCGAGCATGGAGAGAGGGCACATGTACCAAATGCACAAAGGGCTGAGTTTTAAGCAGCTGTGGTTTTTGATGTTGTTGTGAAGTGGTGTCTATTTTGATGCTTATGAGATCTGTATTTCACCTTATCTGTCCCTGAGCTAAAATTTTACAGGAAAGAATTACCAGGAGCTTTTTATGCAGAGATGAGTCTGGAGAGGAATATTAGAATGATGTGATTAGACATCAGAGATCCATGCTGGTATGTCATCCCATCCTGGAAATAATTTGTTTTGTGATAAGGTTTCAGGGGGCGCAGAAAGTAAATATTCACTTAAATATTTTCTGCTCATCAGTGTACATGCTGGTGTATGTGATTTCTTGGGTTATGCATTTCCTTCAGAGCTCCAAATACTCACCTGTCCAAATGAAGAATTAATGTGAACATAACAGAGAATTGTGCATGAAAATAAATACCGCTCCAGCACTAATTTATTTATTGGTGCTACTGTGTTTCCAGTCATGTACTGAGCCTAAACTAATTCATTGTATCTATCTCCTTTTTTATATCTAACATTTCATGACAACGACCACATTTTATTGCCAGTATTGTAATACAAGAATTAATAAATATGCAAAGCTATCTGTTATTGCTCATAGTCATGAGTAACAAACATTCTGTACGTCACACTGTGATGTCTGTTCTTGTTTATCTGTCTTTGGCTGCTGTATTACTGAGATTATCTTCTGTTCTCCTTGCTCTGTAATTTACATTTTTTTTTCTTGTTTTAGAAGCTCTTCCCTGTAACAACTGCTATGTATGTCCCTTGATCTAAAGCTTGAGTTACAGTGCATTAAATCTGCTCATTATTTTTAAAATGGTTTTCATAGATGCTTGGTGGTAATAATTTTAAAAATATACCTCATGCATTTGTAAAGAGCATGTTTTCATGCATTTGGGTATCAAACAGCAAATTCAAAGCTGGGCAGGAGAAAGTAACAGAACAGAGGTGGCTGTTGGTTGATTTGAAGTGATGTAATTTACTTAAGTGTGCTTTTTTTTCCTAATTTGCTTCAGTTCTCATCTATGTGGTCTGATAGTTATTTTTTTCATTCTTTTCATACAACCTTATTCCAAACACCATGCTTAAAAACATGCAATAATTTGTCCTTTGAACTTAACTGTGTCAGCAGAATGTCAACTTGACAGGAATCTCTAATGGTCCCTGGCTTCAAGCCTCCCCTTCAAAGACTTTGGGGTGCATGAAATGGCTGTGGAAGCTTGAGGAAGGAAAGGAATACAAGATTTGGATGTGACTGGCTGTAAGGGAAAGGAGTGACACCAGCAGGTCAGCCTGAAGAGGCAGCATGGCCTGGCATTCCTGTATTACTTCGGAATTTTTTAATTATTTTACATAACAGAACCAGATGCCAGGAACATGAACATTGCCTGAAGGTCTCAGCAGCTTCTGTAGTAACTGGTTGAGGTTTATCCTGTTTATGTCTGTTTGGATAGAGCACAATGCCATCATTAAGAGTCAGGAAGGAATGTAAGCCAAACTTCTGGAGGAGGTTTTGATCCAAAATTCCTGGGGGATGAGGAGGGGAGAGGTGGCATGAAGATGCTGAACTGTGCAAAGTGACCTCACTTCCTGCAGCAAAACTTTGCCACTAGTGGGAATGTCTGCCAGAGATGGGCGAATCGAAGTTTTCCTCCTGGTCAAATAGCACAAATTATCATCAGCCACACTGATGGTACTAGGGGCAATGGGTTTATCTATGGTAGGGCAAGCAGCACAGGAATTACAAAAGGATCTATATAACAGTAAATCTGACATCCATACCAGGTCAACTATTGTTGAAAAAAACAAACAAACAAAGTTCTAGTATAAATGTTAAGTTTTCAAGCTGTGTTTTCAGGTATATAGAGGGACAGATAACATATCTGTTGTAAAAGAAGACTTGTGATGCAAATCTATTAGATTGATGGACTATATTAATAAGATTCAGCTGATATAGATATGAAAAAACTATAGAAATACTTAGGACTTCAAAAAGATTTTGACTAAAATTCTTTATTAAATGCTCCTTTAGAAACAATGTTGATCATGGACTGAAAGAGAAGATCCTTTTCTGGCTTAATAACTAATTTATGGACAGGAAGAAAGGGGTTAGAACAAACCTGAAGGAAAAGCATCAGTGACAGTGGGAATTATGCTGCTCTGCATGTCTGTCAGTGTTCTGGAAAAAAGATGAAAAGTGAGGTGACAAAACTTGCTGATGAGAGAAAATTATTCACTGTAGTCAGACAAGAATCCAGCTGAGAAAGAGGAATCTTAAATCAGTAAGTGACTGGGAAATAAAACGGCAGAGGAAATTCTGTGTTGATAAAAACCAGTTGAGCTTTCAGGGTGGAATAACCCTAAATATACTTAACTAAATTAGCTCTCACTCTTAAAGGAAGGAATCTGGAGCTGCAGATAGTGCCCTGGAAACATCCCCATACTACTCAATTGTGGTCAGAAAATCAAAATAGGATGTTAGGAACTGTGAGGAAAGGAGTAAGGACGTAAGCAGGAAATGTGGTTATGCCACTATTCAAATTCACAGTGCACCTGTGTTTTGAACAATGAGTGCAACTTTGTAGTTGCTCCCACCCAAGTTACAGTGGAAATAAAAAGCAATAAAGATTGGCAGCAAGGGTGATGGGAAGCTTCTGTGTAAGGAGGGACTAATTGCATTGGGGTCTTTTGCCTGAAATGAGTTGTTTGAAGGGAGATATTCTAGATGTTACAGCGATTGTCATGAAGGAGATGGGCAGGGAATATTACTCACTTTCTCAGCATACAGTAACAAGGGAATAGCAAATAAAATGCTCAAATATCAAGTTGAAAACAAAGGCAGGGAAGTGCTATTTTTTTTTTTACCACACAATTCCCACTGCACCTCTGGAGGACACTGTTGATGCCAGTAGTTTGTTTGGGTTCAGAAAGCTGTTATACATGCTGATGGAAGGAAAACCCAAGTAGGCTAGTGTAATAACGGGATACAGCTGCTGGTTTCCATTTTGGAGGATTAAAAAGAGTGTTCCACTGCATTCTAGCCTTGTTAACACCTTCTGTTATATGTAAGGATTGCAGAAATTAACTATTTTAATATCGACTGATAAAAACTTATTCCAAGTTTATTTAGCCTGTTGAGGATCACATGTTGCTACTAGAAGAACAAGGTTTGCGGTGTTGTTGATTTAACTCCAAATACACTGAAGTTACTGAAGAGAGTGCATTGATACAGAGTGCTCTGTACTAGTACCTCAGATACAATCTCAGTTCTTCTGAAAACTTCCGTTTAAAAAAAAAAAAAAAAAAAAAAAGGAAAGAAAAAAGACCTGGATTTTAGCAGGGGCAAAATTTCAGAGTTTCCTAGTATCTCTGAAGTATAAGAGAGAGATGTGACTATTAAGATACTTGAGCTTCAGCCATTAGGTTTTTATGGGTTGGGGAATAATAGTTTGCACATTTTGAAAGGAAATGAAAATGTGTTTGCCAAAAGCTGAGATCACTGCAGATGCAATCCTCAACATTTTTGTGCTTTTCAGCATCACTCTTGTGTCAAGAACATTGTTACCTTTCTTGGATAATTAATACTCCCCAAAACAAATTACCACCCTGACTGAGCAAAGGTAGAGCAGCTCTTCTTCACTTCAGCATGTGTAGAGGGATCAGCTTCATCTGATTTCAGAGGCAGATCAACAATTTCTCAGAAAAAGTGGTGAAGCATTGGCACAGGCTGCCCACAAAAGTAGTGGAGACACTGTCCCTGGAGGTGTTCAAGAACCATGGAGATGAGGTACTGAGGGACATGGTTAGTGGTATGGTGGTGATGGGTCAACAGTTTGACTGGATAATCTTAGTGATCTTTTTCCAGCCTCAACTATGCTATGATACTTTGTTCTCCAGGCCTAATTCAGGTCTTTATATGTATGTGTAAATAAGTAGGGCTCCTAGGCCATCATTCCTTGTGTGTTAGCTGTATGAGATACAGAAGAATACAAGATTATAACCCTCTTTCCTATGGCCCACAGGCAGTTTGGGAAGCACAGCTGTGAATGCTGCTCCCTGTTGTATGGAGCTGCTATCACTGGGCTCCTGTTCAGAGCTGGAAATGTTTCAAAGATAGCTTTGTTTTGTGCTCACTGGTAGAAAATATTTCCAGCTTTCAACTTTGGATTATACCTAAAGACAGTGAGCTGTGATTATCTGTATGAAACAAGTAGTTTTGGGAAAATTAATAAATCTTAGTTTGTAATTGAGCCTAATTAAAGCCAATTTAACTATAAATATACCTGGACTAAAAGCCATCTTTTGCTGAATGGCTGACAGGAGCAGAGTGAAATAATTACACAAAAAAATTATTTACAAGATTTAATTGACTTAAATAATATATTAAATATTTTGAGCATAGAGATAAGAGAAAATGTTTAGTATAACAGAATTAGAACAAGCTATATGTTTACTGCAGTAAAATAGATAACGATACTTTATGAAAATGTGATGCTTGCATATTTTTGTAGTGCCTGTGGTTTCTCTAGTTCTTCCAGATAAACTTATAATCAAAGTTAGGACTCTAAACTGAACTGAATCTTCAGTAGCGAATCTTTACCTATTCCTCCTCTTAGAAGGGAACACAAAGCTTTTAGACTCAAAACAGCTGAAAGGATTTGTCAAATGTCTCAGAATGCTTTAATATGGTATTCAATCCTTTTTTCCACATTTCTATTATATAAGATAAATTACAATAATTACAAAGCATACTTCCTAATGTTAGGTAACTGATTAAACAAACAATGTGGATCAAAGAAAATTCAATAATTATGCATCCAAGTCTGCATCTAAGTTTTAAAAAGCCTATGTTTTAAAATGATGAATTATTCACAGCTCAAGATGAAATGACGAATATTTCAACTTGTGCTTTTGAAGTGTCATCATATTAATCTAGGCCACTTTATACACATTTATAGTCTTTTCGTCTCTGGAGATTTCTGCAAGATGGTGGGTTCATGTCACTGAATTTCTGTTGGCAGAGAGTCAAGAAATAAGAATGTTAAAAATTGTTTTTTTACCATCATTCTTCTATCCATATTCAGGATCCCTTAAGGAGTTGTGCATGACATGATGCACATGTTGATGCAAATATATTCATATATATTCCATATATTGTGGCTTCCCTGGTTTTTCTCCCCTCTATTTAGTTTATTTATACATATTTGTTAGAAAATTTATTTTAATTATTTACACTTATTGTCAGAAGTGTCCTTTAAACTTTCCTCCCTGCCTACTCTTGACCACCTTCAGTGGTCAAGTGGTTATTTAGAAAATAACAGAATTCAATAGCTGAGTCTAAACTAAAAAATGAACAGTTCAAAAGAAAAAGGAAGAAAAAAAAAAAAGAGAGAAATCAGCTCCAGATGCAAGCTTTTCAGTCAGGAAAAAAAAAAAAAAATACAACATAGAACCAGCTGTACCCCTAAGTTCATTCCAGTTTTCTCCTCCTGCTCAGACAATCGCTCCTTGCAAGGTATGAATTATATTCTTTGACAGAAAACCTCCCCAGCAGGAGCCTGGCAAAAAATATATTCTTTTTTTTTTTGGCATGCCTCAGGTTTACTAGCTGCTGACAGAGTTGTAAAGGCAGACAAAATGCACCATTCTTACTTAATGTGAGATGGATGGTGGCCGTCAAATTGAAGATCACTAGTTCTTTCCTACCCCAACGAATTGTCTCATCTTCAATTCTGCTGTGTTAATTACTTCTAAAAACATTACACATCTGACAAAATTTGCCAAATGTCCTGAATGTACTGAAAAGAAAAATATAAACCTCTATCTCCTAAGATGATCACAGCAGCTTTGAAGAGAAAAGGCAGAATTTCTTCTAAAAAGCATTTAAATTGTAGCACCAGAATTCCTGTTTGCCTGGACAGACAGAAGGATTTGGCTTTATGGTTTGCAGAACTATATGGCATGGTCCTGACCACGCTGAACGGTACTGCCTGTGTGGTCTGTATTTGCTAAAGCTGTTGTTGTGCCAACTTATGCCAGATCCTTTGGACGGCCAATTTAAGAAATTTTATCTTGTAAAGTATTTCAATTCTTGTCTATGCAAGTAGACTTCAGTATTACCTGGATCTGTAGGGTTTTTTTTACAAATTGGACTCATTTATTGTTCTGTGCCAAGTTATCTCATAGGGTGCAGCTACTTCCTTGTGTTGGATGACTCATTTAATAGTTTATAACTACACTTGTAATTTGTCTACCAGTTAATAAAATAACCCAAATCTATGAAAAACAATTGCATGCTAAGCTCCATGCATTAGGGATTATCTATGGGTTCTTAAGTACCAAAAATGTGGATGCACATCATTTGTCATTCTGGTCCTCTGAACTTTAGACAAGGGACAGATGGGGGAAAAAAAGCTGTTTTTGGACTAAATACCTACTATGATTCTACATAGCTCTTGATAAAATTAAATGGCCTCCTACTTACCTTTACTTAGGATACTATTCTCATTTGAAGCCATATAATCAATATGAATATAAGTATGCAAATTGATAGTATACATATTTACTTCATATTTTGACTCACTCACTGCTTTCTATAATAAAATAGTCATTTCTATTTTGCCACAAAGTGCCAAGTGCATTTGCCTATCATTAAGTCCTTCTGTGTTTGCATATCAAACATGGTTCAGCAGAATGCAAAACCTGTTTCAGACTTTGAAATAATATTTTTTGTCCTTATAAATGTTTCAGCCTGAAGACAAAATCAATTTAAAAATATGAATGGCTTCAGGCTCCAAAGCTTCTTCTCAGTGATGTCTGAATCAATGTTCCCATATGGAAAGTATGAACTTCTGAATATTGTAGCACTTTCCTGCAGTATGGTAGAAAAATTGTAGCATAGCTAGGAGGAAATATAGATAAATCTTGAATCACCTAACTTATGGGTTACATACAACCTGCCTTTCATTTTCTGGTTGGTGATTTCTTTTATTTTGTTTGAATCGTTTTTCTGTTACCGTATTTTTGGCATAGAATTTATTTGCATTATTTAACTCTAAATTTACATAATTTGTTTTTTTCTTCCTGCTGAGTAGAACTAGGAGTTTCTTCTGCACTTAGGTCAAATCAGTACCTGAAAAACAGCAAAGACCTTTACAGAAGTTACTTCTGTAATAGTAATAGTTTATATAACCTTTAGTCATTAATGGTGTAAATTATAATGCTCTCATCTGAATTACAATAGTGGTTGGCTCTGAGACTAAACTCTTTAGAGAACCTGGGGCCATCATGTCAATCTAATCAAGTGGAATTGATGTTGGAGAATAATGAAATTCTGCCTAAGTAGAAAAAGAGACTCATTACAAGTAATGTTACAACTTGGATCTGGGTCACAGGCATGTTACGAGGAATGGATGGATTTTAGCAAATGCCTGAAATCCTAGTCCCAAACAGTGCTCAAGAATTGCTTTAGAAAGTGTTACCTGGAACTTGCTAGGAGGTGCCAGGAACATTCTTGCAGTTTAGTAGATAATCATTCCTAGGAATGCTCGGATTTCCTGATACAGACATAGCAAATAGAGAAGGGAAACCGGACAATCTAAAAGATTAAGTTTTCCTCAAAACAAATTCTATTGTTTATTTTTTGAATGCATCAGCAAGAAGTAGTCAAAGCATTATGAGATGGCTTTGATAGATCCAAGGAAGAATATACATGAAGCACTTAAAGCATATGTGCAGCTTTTGTCAAGGTTCACAGCATAAATTGGGTCCCCCTGCAACATGCACTTTCTCTTAGTGAATTCCCATCAGACTTATATTTTGACCAGTGGCATTTCATGCAGGATTGAAATCTGGTTGACAGTGAGACCTTATAGGCCTCCCTGACAAAATAACCAAAGCCATTTGACACACTTCATTAGCCTGAGCTGATACCATTGTGCTGTAACTACATAAAAAGAGAAATTGGATGATTTAATAGTCCATTTGTTTATTTATGTTTCTCCAAATGATGTGAGTTTTCAAAGGTATGTAGTGCTTCATAGCAGACTATTTTTAACATAAAGCAGTTTATTTCAGGTAGATATGAGCTTTAAAATATGACTGAGAAGAATTAGGCTGTCAGTAAGACCATGATATTCATCTGCCTGTTTGTCACATCGGATCATGAGATGTGCTGCCATGAACTCAAATTAGTTTTATACGCACAAAGCCTTTCTTAAAAGACCATAATTTAGAAAGATTATTTTCCTAGAAAATGTAAGATGGCCTTAAAACTCAGCTTGATGCTGATTTGTTCACGTTGTGTTTGTTGTTCAAGTTCATATATAAGGATAAACATCAATTTCCATGTGTAAAACTTTCCAGTAGCTTGGAAATCTTTAACTTTCCTTGAAAGATAACGAAGATGACACAATATTTCAGCAGCATAAAGAAATTGATATCCATTTAATTGAGAAATTCAGTCTCTGATTCTTCTGCATTTTGTGCTCTTTTGCCACTGGGAATCCAAGCAACTTTGATTCCTTTGGTGGAGGCTTTGTCAAAGTCTTACAAATTTGGCTGCTGAGATGATGTGCTAGCCATGAGAAAAGCTGCCAGACATGATTTTGATATTTTGATTAGTATTTTGATTTGGAGGTTTTAATCACTTTTGACAGAGAGGTTGAGTTATATTCTGATGGCAGCTGTTTGGCCAGCTCTAATTGCAGAATACTGTACAAACGAATCCAGATTTGAGCTTTTCCCATATCATGAAAGAAAACAGACTTTGAACAATATTTCTCACCATCTTATTGCTCTTATAAATGGATAATAAATGCTCACCATGTGTTTCCAGGATCTTTGCTAAAAATAGCACAGTATCATTGTTTTAAAAGATGATAAACATAACTATGAGGAACAACTTTGAATCTTTTCCTTCCTATTCAGTCTGGTTTGTTAACTCCTTAGATGAGAACACTTCTCACTGTCAAACACCCTCTTCCTCAGCAGACAAGCCAGAGGATCTCAAAGGCAAAGACATGGAAGAGTGAGAGCGAAGAGAAGCTTAAAATGCTGTTCCCTCTGCTCTCAGCTTTTAGGCAGAAAGAAATGAAAATATGTCCTGTGCCTTTAGATTTATCTAATCTGNAAAAACCCACCAAATATCTTGCACTGGAACAAAGCTGCTAGCCAGTTGCTTAAATCCCAGAGAGTCTTATGTACTAGTATTTAAATGCTTTCCTGAATAGGGCAAGAGAGTTTGTAAGGGGTCAGAATACGTTGCCCACAGCTATAGAAGTTTTTAGTTTCAGCATCAGAATCAGTCCCTGTTCCCAAGCATGTATGCAGGTCATTTTAAACTATGCTTTATTATATAGTGAAATTGATGTTATTTATAAGAATCCTCTTTTCACTGATGTAATAAATCATAACTGGATATGAAGGAAACAGTGCATCAGCTCATTTTGCACCTTGGGTAAGTTAGATTTATTATTAAAGCAGAGAGAATGTTTTGCAGATTTTTCCCTCTTGATTTTATTGATGGGAAGGGAATATGATTGCTCTTATGTCCACATACCTATGATAATTACAGTTTTAAAATCAATAAAATGAAAATTTGAGTTATTAACAGAAAAAAGATTTCTTTCCTTATCAGAACCTGAAGATGGTGGGTAGAAATTTTTTAATTTACATCATGATGTATAGATCACGTCTAATAGTTTCCACTTTCATGTAATGTCCATTTAATCTTTAGACATTTAAATATAAAATTCTGCCTCCTCCTCCCTTACATGCATATTTGTTTCCAGGTGTTGCTGCATTAGTGTGTCAGACTGAGTTCACGTCAGCAAAGTTCAGGAAAAAACAATACACTGCACCTTTATAGCCACTGGACTGTAAGAACTCAGAGTGCTTTAGAAAATTCTATGAATTCTTCCCCTCAAAACTTAGCTGCAGAGATGACATTTCAGCCCCATGCCAGCAAAAGTGTGAGTCTTCTTACAGATGAAGGCATAGCTCAGTTACTCAGGGCTGATGCATCTGATGAGAGATTCTTAAACCTTTATCTTCTCATCACCATTCAGTATACTTTCACTGTGACTAAGATGAAGTGAAGTACCTTCAGGTGTGGATTTGACAGAGCACAGGGGCAAGAAAGAAGAGAGAGGATTTTAAAATTCTTCTAAAGATAAGGCAAGGTATCTCGTATCACATTCACAAAGGAAAGGCTTTTGGATTTTTGATCAAGACTACAGAATTCCTGTTAACACATAGTTGCCAAAACAGATGCCCTGATTAATGAGAACAGATGGATTTCTCCAGAGGGTCTACAGATTCAGACAGCACTTTCACTAAATGAAATGCTAATGATCTGGCACTGTGCTTCTCTGTAGATGAGGCACCAGCACTAATATTTTATTTGTATTTGGTGTAGTTAGAATGATCCATTTTTGAATTTTCAGGTGTAAATTTCTAATATTTTGCATCATCTTCATCTCACCGAGAGCTGTATGTAAACATAAGGCTCTTCTCAAGATCTAGAGGAACATATGTGTGTAGCATTTTTAAACTGCACTTTCTTCAAGAAAATCAATCACTTGTTTAATTCTGGTGGAAAAATAACTGAGTGCATGAAGATTTATCACTGCTACATACAACGCAAGTTTCCCTGCAACTTCTTCACCACAGTTTTCAGCTAAAATTACTTTTCTGAAAACTTTGCAATGCAAAGTTACTTGTGGAAATGGTCAGCTTTGTTTCTCAAATCTGACATTAATCACTATTTTTTATTAAAAAAGAATTTCTGGTGAATTTTTCAGGTACTATATTTAATAAAACATTTTAAAAACGAATATTATTTTACTGGTATTAAAATTATTTTTAGCTATGTCTAATATCTGTATTAGTATGAAGACAAATGTTAGAATAGGTAAATAAATTTGCAGTCCAAATTACATGTTATGGTATCTGGGCAAAGCAGGGTTTTCACTTACAGAGGAGCAGCAGGGAGAGGAAGGGAAGTTTCAGGTCTTTGTTTTTATTAATGGATATAAGTTGGTTCGGAAATTGAATAATTGCTCCAACGTATCCTTGTTTTCCTTCTACTACTTTTACCCAAAAGGAAAGTTCTGAAAAGATAGAGAGTTTCAATTTAAATACTACTGAGGTGATGCACTGTTTTTTATCTTACATTTCAAAAATAACAGGTCTTTTATTTTCCAATGGTTAATGCTGTCTGAAGCAGCTGACTCAAAACGCTCTTTTCTTCTTTTGAGGAACTCCTTTCATCTAAAAATCTGCTTTGGCTCAATGTAAATTTTTTACTACTGCAGGTCATAAAACCATGCTTTTCTTTGGTTATTGCAAGAGAAATCCACTATTTGCATGATTTACACTTACCTACTTATATCTTTCTGTTGTCTNAACATAGAACCAGCTGTACCCCTAAGTTCATTCCAGTTTTCTCCTCCTGCTCAGACAATCGCTCCTTGCAAGGTATGAATTATATTCTTTGACAGAAAACCTCCCCAGCAGGAGCCTGGCAAAAAATATATTCTTTTTTTTTTTGGCATGCCTCAGGTTTACTAGCTGCTGACAGAGTTGTAAAGGCAGACAAAATGCACCATTCTTACTTAATGTGAGATGGATGGTGGCCGTCAAATTGAAGATCACTAGTTCTTTCCTACCCCAACGAATTGTCTCATCTTCAATTCTGCTGTGTTAATTACTTCTAAAAACATTACACATCTGACAAAATTTGCCAAATGTCCTGAATGTACTGAAAAGAAAAATATAAACCTCTATCTCCTAAGATGATCACAGCAGCTTTGAAGAGAAAAGGCAGAATTTCTTCTAAAAAGCATTTAAATTGTAGCACCAGAATTCCTGTTTGCCTGGACAGACAGAAGGATTTGGCTTTATGGTTTGCAGAACTATATGGCATGGTCCTGACCACGCTGAACGGTACTGCCTGTGTGGTCTGTATTTGCTAAAGCTGTTGTTGTGCCAACTTATGCCAGATCCTTTGGACGGCCAATTTAAGAAATTTTATCTTGTAAAGTATTTCAATTCTTGTCTATGCAAGTAGACTTCAGTATTACCTGGATCTGTAGGGTTTTTTTTACAAATTGGACTCATTTATTGTTCTGTGCCAAGTTATCTCATAGGGTGCAGCTACTTCCTTGTGTTGGATGACTCATTTAATAGTTTATAACTACACTTGTAATTTGTCTACCAGTTAATAAAATAACCCAAATCTATGAAAAACAATTGCATGCTAAGCTCCATGCATTAGGGATTATCTATGGGTTCTTAAGTACCAAAAATGTGGATGCACATCATTTGTCATTCTGGTCCTCTGAACTTTAGACAAGGGACAGATGGGGGAAAAAAAGCTGTTTTTGGACTAAATACCTACTATGATTCTACATAGCTCTTGATAAAATTAAATGGCCTCCTACTTACCTTTACTTAGGATACTATTCTCATTTGAAGCCATATAATCAATATGAATATAAGTATGCAAATTGATAGTATACATATTTACTTCATATTTTGACTCACTCACTGCTTTCTATAATAAAATAGTCATTTCTATTTTGCCACAAAGTGCCAAGTGCATTTGCCTATCATTAAGTCCTTCTGTGTTTGCATATCAAACATGGTTCAGCAGAATGCAAAACCTGTTTCAGACTTTGAAATAATATTTTTTGTCCTTATAAATGTTTCAGCCTGAAGACAAAATCAATTTAAAAATATGAATGGCTTCAGGCTCCAAAGCTTCTTCTCAGTGATGTCTGAATCAATGTTCCCATATGGAAAGTATGAACTTCTGAATATTGTAGCACTTTCCTGCAGTATGGTAGAAAAATTGTAGCATAGCTAGGAGGAAATATAGATAAATCTTGAATCACCTAACTTATGGGTTACATACAACCTGCCTTTCATTTTCTGGTTGGTGATTTCTTTTATTTTGTTTGAATCGTTTTTCTGTTACCGTATTTTTGGCATAGAATTTATTTGCATTATTTAACTCTAAATTTACATAATTTGTTTTTTTCTTCCTGCTGAGTAGAACTAGGAGTTTCTTCTGCACTTAGGTCAAATCAGTACCTGAAAAACAGCAAAGACCTTTACAGAAGTTACTTCTGTAATAGTAATAGTTTATATAACCTTTAGTCATTAATGGTGTAAATTATAATGCTCTCATCTGAATTACAATAGTGGTTGGCTCTGAGACTAAACTCTTTAGAGAACCTGGGGCCATCATGTCAATCTAATCAAGTGGAATTGATGTTGGAGAATAATGAAATTCTGCCTAAGTAGAAAAAGAGACTCATTACAAGTAATGTTACAACTTGGATCTGGGTCACAGGCATGTTACGAGGAATGGATGGATTTTAGCAAATGCCTGAAATCCTAGTCCCAAACAGTGCTCAAGAATTGCTTTAGAAAGTGTTACCTGGAACTTGCTAGGAGGTGCCAGGAACATTCTTGCAGTTTAGTAGATAATCATTCCTAGGAATGCTCGGATTTCCTGATACAGACATAGCAAATAGAGAAGGGAAACCGGACAATCTAAAAGATTAAGTTTTCCTCAAAACAAATTCTATTGTTTATTTTTTGAATGCATCAGCAAGAAGTAGTCAAAGCATTATGAGATGGCTTTGATAGATCCAAGGAAGAATATACATGAAGCACTTAAAGCATATGTGCAGCTTTTGTCAAGGTTCACAGCATAAATTGGGTCCCCCTGCAACATGCACTTTCTCTTAGTGAATTCCCATCAGACTTATATTTTGACCAGTGGCATTTCATGCAGGATTGAAATCTGGTTGACAGTGAGACCTTATAGGCCTCCCTGACAAAATAACCAAAGCCATTTGACACACTTCATTAGCCTGAGCTGATACCATTGTGCTGTAACTACATAAAAAGAGAAATTGGATGATTTAATAGTCCATTTGTTTATTTATGTTTCTCCAAATGATGTGAGTTTTCAAAGGTATGTAGTGCTTCATAGCAGACTATTTTTAACATAAAGCAGTTTATTTCAGGTAGATATGAGCTTTAAAATATGACTGAGAAGAATTAGGCTGTCAGTAAGACCATGATATTCATCTGCCTGTTTGTCACATCGGATCATGAGATGTGCTGCCATGAACTCAAATTAGTTTTATACGCACAAAGCCTTTCTTAAAAGACCATAATTTAGAAAGATTATTTTCCTAGAAAATGTAAGATGGCCTTAAAACTCAGCTTGATGCTGATTTGTTCACGTTGTGTTTGTTGTTCAAGTTCATATATAAGGATAAACATCAATTTCCATGTGTAAAACTTTCCA
The DNA here is from genome assembly GCA_016647715.1 of Pavo muticus. NCBI lineage: Eukaryota > Metazoa > Chordata > Aves > Galliformes > Phasianidae > Pavo > Pavo muticus. The sequence goes on from JACDJE010000028.1 coordinate 268,683, forward strand.
GTAGCTTGGAAATCTTTAACTTTCCTTGAAAGATAACGAAGATGACACAATATTTCAGCAGCATAAAGAAATTGATATCCATTTAATTGAGAAATTCAGTCTCTGATTCTTCTGCATTTTGTGCTCTTTTGCCACTGGGAATCCAAGCAACTTTGATTCCTTTGGTGGAGGCTTTGTCAAAGTCTTACAAATTTGGCTGCTGAGATGATGTGCTAGCCATGAGAAAAGCTGCCAGACATGATTTTGATATTTTGATTAGTATTTTGATTTGGAGGTTTTAATCACTTTTGACAGAGAGGTTGAGTTATATTCTGATGGCAGCTGTTTGGCCAGCTCTAATTGCAGAATACTGTACAAACGAATCCAGATTTGAGCTTTTCCCATATCATGAAAGAAAACAGACTTTGAACAATATTTCTCACCATCTTATTGCTCTTATAAATGGATAATAAATGCTCACCATGTGTTTCCAGGATCTTTGCTAAAAATAGCACAGTATCATTGTTTTAAAAGATGATAAACATAACTATGAGGAACAACTTTGAATCTTTTCCTTCCTATTCAGTCTGGTTTGTTAACTCCTTAGATGAGAACACTTCTCACTGTCAAACACCCTCTTCCTCAGCAGACAAGCCAGAGGATCTCAAAGGCAAAGACATGGAAGAGTGAGAGCGAAGAGAAGCTTAAAATGCTGTTCCCTCTGCTCTCAGCTTTTAGGCAGAAAGAAATGAAAATATGTCCTGTGCCTTTAGATTTATCTAATCTGTTCATCATACTTGCAGAAAAGTTGCTGCTTGAAACTTACAGTTTTCATCATAAAAAATTCTGCAGCAAATACATGATGAACAAGCACTTCAACCTGTATAACAGTCCGTTATTCAGACTTCTCTCATTGTCCAAGATCCATGAACTGCTCAGCTCTCTTTTTTTCTTTCCACTGGCTTCTCTTCAGTTTTCATCTATTTTGGTAAATCATACTGTGCCAGACAACTCAGTCTTCCAGATTAGTGTTTACCAACTGCAAGTAGCCTTGGACAGCTTAGACATTATCTGAAATGGTCACATTGGTACATCTCAACCTTGCCTCCTTTTCAGCAGGGGATCCTGTATTAAATTGTGCACAGATAGATAGCCATGAATTCTAATGACCTCATCCTAAATCCTTTCTCCTGTACCATATGCCCAGGTTATATTCTCTAGTTTATATATGTTATAATGAGTGGAGTTTCCTTTAATAATTATCTGTTTATTTGATTTCATCTTCTTGAATTTAGATACGTATTCTAATTTGTCAGTCATTGCCAATTCTTCTGTTTTCCTTTTTTTCCTTTGAATTTTTTCCCCAAGAGGCACTACCAACAATTCTCAAGGTCTCTGAAAGCACATTTTGGAAGCTCATTATCCTTATTGTGTATGTTTGCACTTTTTTAGACTTCAGACCTTTGAACTCTAATATTTGATGTTCCCTTGCACTCAATTGGTCTTCCATTTTCAGATTCTTATCGCATTTGTTTCTGTTCTTCAGAATTGGATATAAAAACAGACACTAATAGTGCTATAATTACTTTTGCCTTCTGAAATAAAGAGGAATTCGTAGCATATTCAAATTCACTGGAGGCGAGCAAAGTGCTTTCTGAAGTACAAATGAGCCAAGTTCAAGTATCTTCTATGTCTCACATTGAGGCAGATTTATCAGATCGTAGGGTTAGTCTCTCAGATTTAGTGGATATTCCACCAAAATAAATTTTAAGAAAGAATGAGTCATTGATTCTGTCATCTACTGACATATGACCACATGGCAACTGGCTTTCTTGAGATGAGACAATGTTTCAGGTCAGTGTGAACTTCAGGATCAGTTTGAGTATCACCATGAAAGTTTCACCAAAATAAATGCTTTATCATGAAGAGTTTCAGTCTCAAAACAATAGCATTGGCCAACCAGATGGGGGGAATCTTAGTCAAAACATTCCTAATTGGTTTGATTTTTATTTAAACAGTACAGTTCTACCTGCCAGATACATGAGTCAAATTTTGGCTCCCACATAAAAGAGAGGAAGTGAGATTGTTGTTATCATTTCAAATGAAGTGTTGGAAAGCTCATAAAACTGCTCTAATTATGGACTACAAGAGATGTAACAAGACTGTGATGGCTTTTTGTTGAGCTTTAAACTTGTGGTGTCTGATTCTCCTTAAGAATGGTGAGCAGACAGGGTGGATAGCTCAGATTGCCCCTTCTCTGTTCTAGCTCTGTTACTTAAACAGATGTACTTCTCTATCATAAGGTACTAAAAAGATGCTGAGACAGAAAATGAGAGCGTGTTCTCTTAGCTTTGGATACCACTTAGCTTGAACCAGAGACACGTTGTTATGATTCATACAGAGATGAAATCTGGTAAACAAAGACTGCACAAAATGAACAGTTATTTAAGACTTAGTGAGGGATCTGGCACTGAAAGTCTATCTCTAATTTTCTATCAGCTACACCTAGTGATGTCTACATCCATATCAAAAAAAGTGCCTCTTTTTCTTTAGGCTTTTATTTTCAGTTGCCATTTTTATCAGAGCAATGGCTACACTGATACTGGGATACTTCTTGTTTGTACCTTAAAACTTGTTTAAAGCATGCCAGATGGAAAGAGAAAAAAGGAATGCATGTGACTTTGGAACACTGCAGCTGAAAGTCACAGAATCTGCATTTTGCAAGGTCTGTTGAAATTGTTCGTGTTGAAAACAATTTTTTGTTATGTTAACTTGTCTTATACTCAGGGAAACTAAATCTAACAAGTAAACTAAATTTCATCATTCAGAAATTTATTATTCACATATGTGCCACTTTTATTCAGTGCTCTTTTGCAAGAAGGGAAACTTGATTTTAAGCTTTCGTTAGTGTCTGTTGAATATGATTACCTTGCACAACCTTTATCTTGGGCGTTTATAAATATTTCTTTTGGGTTGTGATTTTGCGCATGGTCACAAATGTGGTAGTTTGTGTTTGAATATGCAGCTCTCAGCTGGTGAGACTGCACTTCCAGTATTGTGTTCAGATTTGGGTCGAAGGGCAACAAAGCTGTGAAGGATCTGGAGCACAAATCTTATGGGGAGCAGCTGAGGGAACTGGGATTGTTCTGTCTGGAGAAGAGGAGGCTAAGGGGAGACGTTATTGCTCTCTGCAACTACCTGAAAGGAGGTTGTAGTGAGGTAGGGGTTAGCCTCTTCTCCCAAGCAACAGTGACAGGACAAGAAGTGATAGCCTTAAGTTGCATCAGGGAAGGTTGAAGTTGAATATTAGGAAAAACTTATTCTCTGAAAGAGCAGCAGTGCATTGGCGCAGACTGCCCAGGAAGGGGATGGAGTCACCATCCCTGGAGGTGTTCAAGGACCATGGAGATATGCCACTGAGGAACATGGTCAGTGGGCAAGGTGGTGGTGGGCTAGGGTTTGGGTGGATGACCTTAGAGGTCTTCTCCAACCTTTATGTTTCTGTGAAGTGATTTAGGACAGTGAGTCAGTGCATGATGAAGTTGCATCTTGGAAGGATGTGGAGGGGAATAGATGTGTCAGAGCAAAAGAATAAACAAAGAACAAAAATCCTTTCTCTCTTTAGAGCGGGAGTATTTTTGGAGGTGAAAGTGAAATAACTATCAGAGATGTTGAAAATGGAAGCCACTTAGTTTTCCTGTCTGGTTTTATGGATTTTCAAGAGCGAATGTTTTCTAAAAATGTATTTCAAAGCATTTTAAGTTAGTAATACAGAATCTAGAAGCCTCAGGAAAACTGTATGTAAGATCTAGTTAAGAGTTCATTGTATATAATCTTAAATGTCTCCAAAGGGTAATTGCATGTGTCCTTAAAAGTCTCCTAGTATGCAGGGTTGTATAATGCGTATGTTATAAGAAATACAGTACCTCCAATTGCATTCTTTCCAAATCTTAATGAAGATTTCTCTTACCTCGTGACGCTAAAAGTACAGGGAGAAAGCTAATCTAAATCCTTATTAAATTACACCTGGGCCTACTAAAGCATTTTGACCAAATTCAGCAGAGTATTACCTGTTTAAATAGAAAAACTGTGTAACTGGTGTGAATCTTTTCCTGTAAAATTCCATTATAGCACCCATGTTAACCTAGACAGAGCTGAAATTTTCTTCCAAATTAACATTGGGCATGAAAATACCTCTGCTACAAAAATGTCTATGTGAAGTCATCAAAATCAGTCTGAAGGTATCAGTATGTTGGCTGAGTATGTCTTAATAGCTGTACATTCAATGAAGATCTTTTGATATTTAAGAAATGTGATACTCATAGGCTATTTTCTCTTGATAGATTTTGATTATCTTTCACACACTTCCTTTGATGTTTCCAGCTACTTCTCACAGGAAAGGTACATCATTACAGAAAATATTGATACATTCTCTTCATCATTTAATAGGTCATAAATGAATGTATTGTTAATACTTCAATTATTTTCTCTCTTTTTCTGAGCTTACAAGTAGAAACTGCAAATGGTTATATTATGCTGAGGAGAAAAGATCGTCAAGTGAACAGTAAAGCTTTGTCTTTTATTATATTATCCTGTTTTAATCACAGATGTTCTAAGGCTTTTACATGGTAGAGTGACAGGAACAGCTTCCATTCTGAGTACTGCCACTTCACATGTCCTGTGGCACTTTACGTGTGTATCTTCCACTTGTCTAAAGGATTTTCTTGCACTTTTCCAAAGAAATCATGTAGAATTTTCACAGAAAAGGAGCATTTAAGCTTTTACTCCTTCTGCCAGATCTTGAACTTCTCACTGATTTTGTAGGCTTACTCAGATACATATAGAAAATGGGAGCCTTAGATTATATGTAGCCTGCAAAGTGAGTGCGCAGTCTCCAGATGTTCTGTACCTTTTTTATGGCATCTTAAACATCTGTATATTTTCACAACTAGAATTCTGTAATGATATTGGGCAGATTTATTTTGCAAGAAAGACTTAGTTTAAGTTTTTTGTTACATTTAGGTTCCATTTTTGCTGTGATTCCTTTAGGCTCAAATAAAATATATTCAGGAGTTAGTTCAGCTTTAGCTATGATGGTTTCCATTAAAGTGTGAAGTGTTAATACTTGGATTTTTAAAAATAAATAAACACTTTTTAAATATTTCTTTTCAGTAGCCTGCATTGGAAGGCTTCCAATGCACCCTGGAATTACACTGTTCAGTCTCAAATAGTTGTTTTTATGCCAGTCATTACAGGTGAATAGGTATTATCATCTCTATAGGGAGGGAAGTAATGACAAATACATGGTCTGAAATAACACAATGCAGAGTAATGACAACTTTCACCACATTCAATAGCTGTTACTCACTTCTGAAGATGAAGCTACTTGTGTTCACTGTTAGATAAAGACTCATTTTTTTTAATGAGTTTTGTCCTTCCAAAGAGTCACATGAAAACTATTAAATTTGTAATAGGAAATACTGTATTTCTTTACAGTAGAAACTTCAAGGTATAAATTTAATTTTAACATCAGATGAGCATTAATAAACTAAATTTTCTAGCATTTGTTATTGGATTTACAGTCTCTCTAGCTCAAATGACAAAACAAAACAAATGACAGATTTTACAGCTCTCACTCATCTTCTGAGATAACCTTTCCCTTTCACATTAAACTACTGTGTTACCATGTCCAAGCTCCCATGTTTTTTTGCTATAGTCAGTACTCTTATATCCATCACGAAAATGAACATAAGCTACAGCTAATGTCTCAAGGATCTAATTGCTTCTTTGTGTCTATAATCTTTCTTACAAGTTCTATAATTAAAAAAAAAAAAAAAAAAAAAAAAAAAAAACCCACCAAATATCTTGCACTGGAACAAAGCTGCTAGCCAGTTGCTTAAATCCCAGAGAGTCTTATGTACTAGTATTTAAATGCTTTCCTGAATAGGGCAAGAGAGTTTGTAAGGGGTCAGAATACGTTGCCCACAGCTATAGAAGTTTTTAGTTTCAGCATCAGAATCAGTCCCTGTTCCCAAGCATGTATGCAGGTCATTTTAAACTATGCTTTATTATATAGTGAAATTGATGTTATTTATAAGAATCCTCTTTTCACTGATGTAATAAATCATAACTGGATATGAAGGAAACAGTGCATCAGCTCATTTTGCACCTTGGGTAAGTTAGATTTATTATTAAAGCAGAGAGAATGTTTTGCAGATTTTTCCCTCTTGATTTTATTGATGGGAAGGGAATATGATTGCTCTTATGTCCACATACCTATGATAATTACAGTTTTAAAATCAATAAAATGAAAATTTGAGTTATTAACAGAAAAAAGATTTCTTTCCTTATCAGAACCTGAAGATGGTGGGTAGAAATTTTTTAATTTACATCATGATGTATAGATCACGTCTAATAGTTTCCACTTTCATGTAATGTCCATTTAATCTTTAGACATTTAAATATAAAATTCTGCCTCCTCCTCCCTTACATGCATATTTGTTTCCAGGTGTTGCTGCATTAGTGTGTCAGACTGAGTTCACGTCAGCAAAGTTCAGGAAAAAACAATACACTGCACCTTTATAGCCACTGGACTGTAAGAACTCAGAGTGCTTTAGAAAATTCTATGAATTCTTCCCCTCAAAACTTAGCTGCAGAGATGACATTTCAGCCCCATGCCAGCAAAAGTGTGAGTCTTCTTACAGATGAAGGCATAGCTCAGTTACTCAGGGCTGATGCATCTGATGAGAGATTCTTAAACCTTTATCTTCTCATCACCATTCAGTATACTTTCACTGTGACTAAGATGAAGTGAAGTACCTTCAGGTGTGGATTTGACAGAGCACAGGGGCAAGAAAGAAGAGAGAGGATTTTAAAATTCTTCTAAAGATAAGGCAAGGTATCTCGTATCACATTCACAAAGGAAAGGCTTTTGGATTTTTGATCAAGACTACAGAATTCCTGTTAACACATAGTTGCCAAAACAGATGCCCTGATTAATGAGAACAGATGGATTTCTCCAGAGGGTCTACAGATTCAGACAGCACTTTCACTAAATGAAATGCTAATGATCTGGCACTGTGCTTCTCTGTAGATGAGGCACCAGCACTAATATTTTATTTGTATTTGGTGTAGTTAGAATGATCCATTTTTGAATTTTCAGGTGTAAATTTCTAATATTTTGCATCATCTTCATCTCACCGAGAGCTGTATGTAAACATAAGGCTCTTCTCAAGATCTAGAGGAACATATGTGTGTAGCATTTTTAAACTGCACTTTCTTCAAGAAAATCAATCACTTGTTTAATTCTGGTGGAAAAATAACTGAGTGCATGAAGATTTATCACTGCTACATACAACGCAAGTTTCCCTGCAACTTCTTCACCACAGTTTTCAGCTAAAATTACTTTTCTGAAAACTTTGCAATGCAAAGTTACTTGTGGAAATGGTCAGCTTTGTTTCTCAAATCTGACATTAATCACTATTTTTTATTAAAAAAGAATTTCTGGTGAATTTTTCAGGTACTATATTTAATAAAACATTTTAAAAACGAATATTATTTTACTGGTATTAAAATTATTTTTAGCTATGTCTAATATCTGTATTAGTATGAAGACAAATGTTAGAATAGGTAAATAAATTTGCAGTCCAAATTACATGTTATGGTATCTGGGCAAAGCAGGGTTTTCACTTACAGAGGAGCAGCAGGGAGAGGAAGGGAAGTTTCAGGTCTTTGTTTTTATTAATGGATATAAGTTGGTTCGGAAATTGAATAATTGCTCCAACGTATCCTTGTTTTCCTTCTACTACTTTTACCCAAAAGGAAAGTTCTGAAAAGATAGAGAGTTTCAATTTAAATACTACTGAGGTGATGCACTGTTTTTTATCTTACATTTCAAAAATAACAGGTCTTTTATTTTCCAATGGTTAATGCTGTCTGAAGCAGCTGACTCAAAACGCTCTTTTCTTCTTTTGAGGAACTCCTTTCATCTAAAAATCTGCTTTGGCTCAATGTAAATTTTTTACTACTGCAGGTCATAAAACCATGCTTTTCTTTGGTTATTGCAAGAGAAATCCACTATTTGCATGATTTACACTTACCTACTTATATCTTTCTGTTGTCTTTTTTTTTTTTTTTTCTGGAAAGACCATGATAATAATGCAGAACTCAGTTATTCGTATACATAATTTAGGGCTAATTGAATTTATTGGGAAGTAAAATTATTCTTTAATCTCAAGAGAAGAATCCCTAGTTGTTTCTTGCTGTAAAGAATCTGCTTCTACAATCTAGCAGGTATGCTATGATTGCTTTTGGAATTATAAAATAAAAGCAAACTCCTTTAGGAATTTTTGCAAATGTATGTACCAGAAGTGGGTGTAAAAGAGGGCAGGGCTAGAAATTTGACATGACAACAAAATGGGGTAACAAAGGTAAAGGATCCTGCAGTTTACAGTGATCATAATGACTGGCTGCAGAATTTGCTACTGACATTCCTCTTGGAAAAATAAAAAAAAATCATATGTTCAGACACTGAATATTGGCACAAACAATGAAGAATCAGTAGTAGCCAAAAGTAATAGGTAATTTGGAGCAGCAGAGTCTGAAGAGAGATCTACTAATAACATGCATCAGTGCTGTAAACTGTGTCCGTGATTGAAAAGTGCCAGCATAGCAGGGATGCTGGAGAATTTGTTGTGTGTTCTCAGAATAACCTGGCAAGTGGCAGGCAGTCCATTTTGGTCTAATATGGCTGCATGGTCAGTAATCTGCGAACCTGTTACTTTCCCTAACATCTTGTCAAGAATATAAGAGTTGCACACCATGGTAGTGTGTTGAGGAAGAAAGGACAGCTTGAAATAATTTGAATTTGATGCAGAGTACCTTCAGTTTCCATGATTTAATTAAAGAAAGGATGAAGACCACTTGGAGGAGGCATTTGATGATTACTTCCCTTTGATGATGACTTCTCTTTTGGAATTAATTTTCCGTGACAGCTGTATTGCCTCTTTTAAATCCGTTTCATGAGCACCCTGGTTTCTGTTCTCCACCTTTTCTAAACGAAGCACCACAGTATCTTATCCATACATTCTACTGAAATCTGTTACAGGGAAGCTATTGCATTCAAGAACTATTTTTATACTTATACATCAAATTTGACAGGTTCTGGAGGCTATGAATTGAATTCATGGTGTTTGACACTAATTATATTTCCTGCCGTTAGTTACTTATTAATCACATAAGCTTCTTATCCAGCTTTCTCCTTCTATGGGGTTGTGTAGGACTTCAGATCTGATAAGAATAAGTCAGAATAAGGCAATGTGGGATGCTGTAGTTTCCACAAGTTAATAAGGCAGAAATATCAAACTCTTGCAAAATATACAGCGAAAGTCTCTTGTTCCCATGCCTCATAGTAACACATACCTGTTAAAATTAATCTTCATCTCTTCACTGATGCAACCTAGAGTGCGTTAACGGTCAGGATGAAAGCTGGCTTTAGACTTTCAGATAGCTCCTGGTGGTAGTGGAAAGAGCTTGCTCTCTAGAAAAAGGTGTATGGACTTAGTTCTGTTGCTTGTTTTACTCTGCTTAAAGATATTGAAATGCAAATCCTTTACTTCAAGAAGAGACCCATTTTAGTACTGGTGTTGAAGACCTTGCACTGCTTGTGGTTCATTAAAAACCATGTAAGTGACTATATTGTCATAAGTGAGCCCTGTAAGTGAGAGAGGGAAATGTAAATGACTTTTTCTGTAGCACTCAAAAAATGTCAGGAAGCAGTTTTATGTCTGTACTGAATTGGACCATAAATGCAGCCATCTGTGCTTCTTGCTTTGTTGTCTGCCATTAAAAGATAACAATAGATGAACACTGGCCGTATGATATTTATGCTTCATTGACTTCCTGATGGATTTCACATGTGTTTCAGGCCAGCAGGATGAATTCTGCAGATCCTTACTGCCCCTTCCCCTTCCAAAACAATCTGCAGACAGCTCCCCTTGGACTGTGGTCCCCAATGCTGCTTGAATTTGCAGTGGGACAGAATTGTCCTACTGAAACAGCTGGCCTCCCTTCATGGAACAATGGATTTCCATGAATAGCGAACTCTCCATGGTGCTCCCACTGAGTGAAGGAGTGGCCTTGGGGCTCTCTCCCTTTTCAAGTGAAAGGAGTTTTGTTATCCCTGAGTTTGCAGAAGTATCTGGTGATGAACAGGTAGTTTATGAAATTCTCCATAAAAGTGCCAGGAGAAAAGTGTTTTATAAAGGTAGAAATGAAATGTCTGGGAAGAAAGAGGGAGTTTAAATTTGTTGAACTTCTGTCTTGCTGAACTTCATAGTCTGGCAGCTTCTGACGCTGGTGGAAAGACTGCTTTGATATCTACAAACTCACCTCAGTCTCTAAAAGAAATATGGGGAGAGAAAATAATAAATGCAGAAGATGTCTTTAAACACTTCCGTAATCATGGTTATGTGACAACTGCAAACCAAATGTGTGCACTTTACAAGGAAAAAGCATTTTTATTTTCATTTTGCAAACTCAGCCTGAGAATAGAGACCCTGGTGGATTTTTTTTCCAGCTCATGCTTCAGCTTGGAAAAATTTACAGAGCATACAGTAGCTAGAGCTTGGCTAACAAGACTGTAAGTGATGCATAAGGCAGAATTTGAACCTAGATCTCATTCTCAGTAGTTTAATTGGCTCCCTGGGGCAAACTGTCAAGAAAAGATACTCTGGATTAGAGGTGGCCTAAAAGCAGTTTCAGTTCATAGGGAATGTAACCCTGAGTTCTCTGAGTTATTTTACCTTAATATCTTGAAAATAGGATTAAATACAACTTGTGAGTTTAAAACAAATACTTACTGCTTCACAAATAGAGTAAATTGCTGGGACTAACGTACTACTAATCCAAATGTTACCATTCTCAGCCTACCTTGAAACCGCAGGCACTCAATGACTCTCAGGTAAACAAGTAAACTTTAGGGAGCCACTGTGGGAGAATTTTGCTCTTCGGAAGAGGCTGATCCTAGTTTTTGCCAGCATACTGCTTTCAAAAATCTTTTTCCTATTTTTCCTTTTTCCTAGTATTCCCATGTTCTTGTACATTTTCATGTCAGCATTCATCTCTCAATACTTCTCAATACTACTCAATAGTTACTGACTATTCCACAATTAACTCTCTGGTTCTGTGATGTTGTTCTTTTGTTTGTTTGTTTTGATTTATTGTTGTTTTGGTTTCTTTGGCTTTTTTTTTTCCTCTTGCATAATATTGCTTTGTGGAATCATTCATTTACAGACTGACAAAATTGTTTGACAGTAAAACTGAGCCAATATCATGTAGTTGAACTTCATTAAACTGGAATCTTGCCCACAAAGGCACAGATTTATAGGGAGAGGCTAAAACGCTTAACACCATATCAGCCTCATATCAGCCATATAGTGTTGGAGTACTATGGAGACCAGGACATGTGGAAAGAGAAAGATAATGTTTAAAAGCTGAAAGTTATCTCAGAAAAGGATCTAAGAAGATTTATTTATATTCCTCAGTGATGTTGAGTGATAAAGCAGATCTTTAGAAATATCTCTTGGGGACCATATTTCCACATCTTTTCTCATCTGGGGATTTTACTTAATGTCGACTCTATTCCACTTCAGCAACATGAACTCCCACCAATGGCATGGCAGAGGTGTACTATATACACAGCTAGAGTACATCTTCTGATTTGATTTCATTCAGAAAGAATGTCCTTGCATACTCCAAGATCCAGAGCACAGGAAGTGAAGTGAACCAAGAGGGACATTCCCTTCAAACAAGGACTCTTTTCCAAATTTTTGTGCTTATGTAGATGCACGCAATACTCAAACAACAGCAACAAAGCCAAAATAACAAAAAGGTTATTTTCATCTCTCTGAAGAAGCAAGTCATGGCCATCCATCTTTTGGTATGGGTCTTTCTCCCTCCCAGGCACATTCAAACTGGATTGGTTACACAACAAAAGCCCTAACCCATCCAGCTGGATGCCTTTGTGAAGTCGGCAGTGTAAAATATTGCTGTAGGTTTTGTGTTTTACAGTGCCAACAACAGATGTGGAGATGCTCCAGTTCACCTCTTCAGCACCTGAATCCTCACCGCATGTCTCTTCTTTCTGTTAGAAAATTTTGCCTATGAAATTAATCATTCTCTTTGCTCTTACAATCCTGTCAGCTTCAGGAAACAATTCACTGCAGTTATATAAAGGTTCTATTTTATTTACTCCATTGGCAAACTACTAAAAACGGAAAAATTATGGAATTCTGTTTTTTGCCAACAAAATAGACATGAAGAATTTATATTTAATGCATGGCTGTAAGGACAATACAGAAAGGACTCATATATTTAAACTTCTTACTTTCTTCAAATGACTGCTCAGGAGCCCTGGTCTGCACTGAGAATCCTGTCATTCTGTGCATCATTGTGAGCTAATTTTCGTCAGTGATTTTTAAAACTATGATGTTTACATTTGTTTTCTTCAGTGGCCTGGCATCATACAACTTATTAAATTGATCTAGTTTCAGTGCATTGTCTAAATCTTTTTTCATTAGTGGAAATGGCAAAATTTTGGCAAAAAGATGAACGTGAGCAATGTACTGATTTTGAAGAGAAAAGTAAAATATATTAAAACTGCTATGCCACATGAGCATTTGGAGAAATTTCCTCTCCCAAGGTATACATCAAGTCAAACCAGCTCTCTGCAGCACAACACATTCCTCTGTTGCAAAGTGGAGCTGATCACTCCAGCACATAAACTAGCTCCTTCACCTGAATATTTTTTTAATTAATTATAATTTGGGTAAAATAATGGTAATAACAAAAACAGGAAAGGGGGAAAGTAAGCAAAATTCAGAAAGATAGAAAATCTTAAAATATTCATGTGATGCAGATGTCCAAAAACCAGAAAGATGTGTAAACTTGTCTTGCAGGAGCAAAATGCATACAGCATCTGTGTGTAATGCCATAAAAATAATAGAAAACACATTTGGCTGTAATCAGGGAAAATGAATGCTAGCTCTATGATCCAAAGTATTTTCTCTAGCAGGTGGATTCAAAGTGCCTTGTTAATCCTTTTTGATGCAGCAGCAACAAATGGATAGTTTCTGTGTGTCTTCGCAAGGGAATATTTGGCTTTTTGTTCCAACTCAGAATAAGGATATATTTTTTTCCAGAAAATATGAAAAAATATGGGAAGAGAAAATGGTCTGATTCTTTTCCTCACTTTTTTGATCTTTGGTTCTCCCTCCTTCTCTGAGCAAGAGTGGGAAAGCACACTTTATTCGAAGCCTAATGGAGGTTACCAGGGGTAGGGTAGGAACTGCTGAAAGTAAAAGGTTGCTGAAATTGCTGCTTTTCTCCTACTGTTGCTTATCTTCCAGCTTCTCCTTCTTCTACAAGGATAAGATTCAGTAAAAAAAGACAGGCATGGTTTGCTGAATACAGTTTCATTTCAAGTCACTGGATTTACGACAAAGTTGGAAAAGCCTTCAGTCATTTGTTTTCCCAATGAGGCTAAATTGATTTTGAAAGTGGGAATCAATTTCATTACGCCTGGCTGAGAAACAATGACAAATTATGATTGAAATTGAGATGACTGATGAACCACTGCCTGATACAGAGGAATGATTCTGTGTTTTAGTCAGAGCAGCCAGATGAAAGCTTACTGTCCTCATGAGCCCAGTGCTGTCACAAGGCAGGCTGGCTGTCACTTGCTTTCTCCTCCAGCACTGGGCTGGCTCCCAGTCTTGCCCATGCTTTGTTCCCTCCCCTGATGGATGGTAGACTTCAGACTCTCAAAGATTTGGAGTGGAAACCTACTTTGGCTTGGCACTTCTGTCTAGTGCCAACTGGCACTATAAAAGAGCTGAATATCAGTGATTTGTTACAGCTGAATAACTCTTTTCAGGGTGAGGCACCAAATGTTTGTGTTTTTCAGACACAGACTCCATAGTGTTTTTTGTTAGCTGGCATCTGTTCCAATGCCCAGAAGCTTTCCAGCTTTGCTGAGTGGCTGGATTTTAGATACATCTTCTTGGGCTGCTGATCTTGTCAGCCAGCTCTCATGGGGAAGACCTTGAGCAGCAAGGAAATAGAAAGTTAAAATTCATCTTAATGTTTTTTAGTGCTTGTTATGTTGATCCAGCCAAAAGTCCAGTAAGGAAAAATCCCTCTTCTATAGTCTACAGAGCAGTTCTGGCATAGCAAAGGAAAATGGGATCACTATAACTTAAATATTATTTGCCTTGCAGTATCTCTTAAGGGTTCTGTATTTAGAACTGACCCCCATGAACAAGTTTTTAATAAGCTGCTTCCTCAGCCAAGTTAAAACATGCAGAAAAAATGCTGAGAACTTTTGAAGCTGTCAGCTGGCCAGAAGTGAGAGCCTGATGTGCAAAGATTATGGTATTGATAACAGTTACTTTAAGATCAGTCTTGCACACTTCTTTATGAAATAAATTCTGCGAATGCTTTCAACTGTACTTAAATTCCCATCAAGGTAGATACCAGAAGAGAAGAATGGAACAACAACCCCACTTGCTAGAACAGTAATTTATCTTGCAAAGCCTTAAATGTGTTATATTCTACATCTCCACTAGCAAAATGCAAGGAGTATAATTGGTTCTGTTCTAGATAATGATTGGTAGTATCACGATAATCAAGGTAATAAATTTCCTCTCTTTGTACTGACTCCTATCACAATAGGTTTGTGTTTGCATTATTCCTTTCTTCAGAACAGCATTATGAGTAAGTACGGATACATACTTATAAGAGATCTAGATCTATTCTGAACAGAGCCTCATTAACTTCAGTAGGATAATGCATCTCTGGGACTTTACTCCATGATCACAGAAATTAACAGTAATTTGACATAATACCTCTTCTGTTGTGTTCCTTACACTTTTTCCTGTTTTAACCTCATAAAGTCTCCAAAGCTCCTGTAGAAAGTAATTTTCTCTTCTTTCTATAATTCGCACTTAAAGTCAATTATCCTCATTTCTATCTTGTCTGGGGAGTATAGTTTTGTACAAAAAAAGTAAATGAGAAAAAAATATGGCAATTACAAAACTTACAATGTAGTATTTATTGCAGATGACAAAGACAGTAGCTAACAGTGGTTAGTCAGGCTTCTTTTTTTAATGTTTTTTCTTTGAGACATGCAGAGAGCTAAATTTTCTGCAGATGTAAGGGTTGAAACTATTCCCCTTACAACAGTAGGTAATTTTTCCCAGCCTTTTTAAATTTCCCGCAACAGCATGTAATTTATGGGCTTTTCTTCAATAATATTCAATCTTAAGGAGTATATAGGAAACAAAACAAATTTTTGTGAAACATACGATTTTATTATTGGAATTAAAATGATTTCCTTAAAAACAAACAAACAAACAAAAAAACATAGTGGTGATTTGCATTGTTGTTTTTTCTTGGTTGTTTCATTGATTTTTTTTTTTTTTTTTCTGAGAAAGAATAATTGGGTATGAGGAATAAAGGAAATTCTTAAGTATTCTCACTGTTGTAAAGTTTTATTCTAGGATATGTGTAAAATCCATCCTCATATAACCTAAAGTTTGGTCTATATGAAGATCGAGGTAAAATGTTCAAATTCTTTTAAAAGCCATATGTTCTTTTAACTACTTTTTGTCCTTCCCCTGCTGTAGAGAAAGTAGGTAGAGACCGACATTCTATGGAATACAGGAACATTTAGTTCCACTTTGTTTACCGCATGGGTTGCTGGTCATCACTTCTATATTTCCAACTACAGATGTACTGAGACATTTTGAGGGTTGCCTACTTCTGGCATCTTATAGCGGTGCGCTAATCCCAAGATCATAAAGCAGTCTCTATCCAGAAGAGATCACACCAGCAAAAAATTTGGGAGAGGGTATGGAGTAAGCACAGATCATAGGTCAGTGCAGGATGCAACTTGATGGGAAAAGTTTGCTGTCCTGGTCTGGCTTTGTTTCAGTTCAAAGCACAAGTAAGAAAAACTTCCTCTAAAAAAATCCTGGTAATGCAATACCTGGAGTATTAGGTCGGCATTTTTCTGTAAATCCACATCTGTTGCAATCAATTCTCACTTCTCATTCTTGCAACAAGAGAGATTTTTCAGGATGGCATGTATAATAGGAGTTATTTTTTCTTGTGCACATCATACCTTTATCTCTTCTTTCCTTGCCGGGTGTTAACAAAAAAAAATTATCACCAAAGAAAAAAGTATATGGAAAAACAACGTAAGAAAGAATGTTGATTTTTTTTCACTTTTAGATAAAATCAATTGTTTTATTATTTCTGCATTGTAAACTATCTCCTTTGCTTCTGGTATCTCATAATTGTAAATCTAAGATCAAACTTAAAAAACAATCTCTATCCAGAACACAGGGCATATACTGAAATAAACCTGGGAGAAAAATGAATAAAACCTGCCTCTTTGTGATTGCTTTAGGAAAGTTTATTTCAGTGCCACACACTTCCGTGCTCAGGGAGAGCTCTGTGGCTGAAATGCTGTCTTTAGATATTGTTGGTCACCTGTAACAGTATTCAAGAAAAAACATTGGACTGTTGTTCCCATACAGAAAATGTTCCCATACAGAAAATGATTTATTTCACTAAATTCATCCCCAAACCTATATAGTAAAGGCTAATGAATTGCAAAAGGCAGGCTTCTATACTGCAAAAATAATTTCAGCATTCAAAGTTTATCTGAGCTTTTTGTAGACAGAAGTCAACTAAGACAGCCAGATGCAGCTTTAATCATCTGATTTTGTATGCAAATCAGGCAGGTAGGGACATGATTCTTATTGGTATATGGACTTAGGTGTTATTGGTACAAACTGTAGCTGGAAAAAAGTGAGCTATTATAACAGACTTATGAAAATGTACTAATTAATTTACTACCCATAAATAGACCCTCTCCAAGAGCAAAATCTTCTGTACTCCTAGATATAAGAATCCATTTTAAAACGCTATTCCTTTACTGAATTTTGTAGGGCAATAGGAAGAGCCCTGCTGAAACTTTTCAACTGGGTGTGGATCTTTTTCCTTTGAACACTGCTGTAGAATGCTGATTGATTCTAGCTCCAGGCCAAGCTTTTTTGTCTCTCCATAGTCTTGCCAGAAAAGGATCACCTAGAGCTGCCCAGCAAAGATTCAGGTCACCATTGTTCTTGGCAGAGATTACAAGTATTATCACAAAGATACCTTATCCAGCAGAAATCAAACCATATTTTACTACAAAAACCACTTTTCTACTCCTGTTCAGGCTGTCCATATTATCCTTTGAAGATGGGAAAAATAGCCTTTCTCATGTCTAAGATTTAGGAATGCAAACCCAACTGGACATGTATTTCATTAAGATATTCCCCAACAGATGAATCGTGTCTGTGTAAGATAATGCTAGTAGAACCAAAACATGTAGTAGGATAGATATAGCCAGATGGTGAGATTCTACAGACAAGTGTTTTTATACAGGAAATTAGAAGAAAATTCTACAGGAGAGCTGCCTTTATTGTTGATTTGTCCAGGTGCTTCCTTTATTTTCATCTTTGTAGAAGCAAAGACTAAGGGGAGATATGAGAATTTTTCAAAAACTATCAAACCTTGAGGTAATGGTGGGGGAGTCAGTCTATCATTAGCACAGAGTCACCCTGACAACCTAGTTATATTTAGTTCTAACTTGATAACGTAGTTTTAATGTTTGGTTTTTATCTGGGGAAATCCTTTGCTGTTCTTTCATTTAAAAAAAACTTACTTCTAATCATCAATATGACTCCTGAAAGCACCTTTCACTTCAAAAGCAGATGATACTGCAGGACTTCAGGAATTTAGTTACCCAGATGTTTGGCCAGGGCAATAAGTCTGACTTCACTGCTCTTTTGAGAACTGATCCTGTTTCATGACATGCTCAGGGCTTTACCTTCATGTGTGGTCTATTTGACCCATCCCTGTGATAAAGAATACAAGAAAGGAGGTACCTTGAGCTTCTCCTTGCTCTCAGTAAGCGGCAGGAGCCTAGGTGGTGTTTAGCAAATAAATTATTCTGTCTGGATTCTGTTTCCTTTCCTCCTTCCTTCCCAGTCACTTATGTCCAAACAGGGGATTCCAGCCTCAGAGAGTAGATTCACAACGTGAAATCTCAAAAGATTGACAGTGTTTTAATTAGATCATTGAAGTCAAGATGGTTTCTGTTATGTATCTAATGGATGGCCAAGCACTTTAATATATTCTGTTGCTTTTGAATGAACAGAGTGTTGAAGAATATAAATAGCTGCCTAAAGAATATATGATGATCACTCTTTCATTACCAAATTGTTTACTTCAACAAAATGCTAATGCTGGAATGAAAGCCAAATTAACCGCATTTATCAGTACTTACTATTCACAGTGTCTTAAGCGTGCAAGATTAAAAGTTGTTCTTGTTTGACTGAGTTATACTCCAAGTTGGCACAGTTGTACTCCCTATAAAGCCTACTGCATCTGTCTGATGATAGGCTAATAAATTGGTGCTACTTACCACAGACACAGTCTGAGGTGTTTTCTTCACATTTCAAAGCTGTGAAATAGAAGAATTTGTCACTGAAGATTCAACTAAGCATCTTGATGGAGATAACGGAGAAAATGTATCCATAGATTTAATGCTCCTCTCCAAACACTCTCCTGAACAATAGATTTTTAATCATGGTAAAGTTCTGTCTCTGTTCCACCAGGATTTGCTACTAAACTCAGTTCTTTAGAATCTGCTTTTGTTCCCCTCTGTGTAACCAGAGCACCTTCTGAATAATGAAATATTATGAAAACCCAATGCAAAATCACTGACTGAAAGATCTTGAAAATGTCAGTTTCTCCACTTTCCATGACAACTGTTATAAGGTTACATTATACAAGACATTATAAAGAACAGGTCACATCCTCCTCTTGAAGGGCTAAGAAGTAAGAGAGTTTTAAAGTACAGTCTTTTACAAATGAGAGAAATTCAAAAAAATTTTGAGATAACAATAGAGTAATCCTCGTGTCAGAAAGGACACACCTGCTGATAGTCTATGGATGAAGATGTAATAAGGTTATCCTTACAAGCATGATTCATGTGATCACAACACGTAATCTTAGCATGTACTCAACCGGAGGACTTCTAGTGCATGTCAAGTTCTTTTCTGTTAATGCTTGGCTTCTATTTCTGTTGCTTATACAAAATAACAAAAATTTCTCCAGGTTTTATGCAGTAGTTTGAAATGGCTAAATTTCAGTTGAAACAAATTATCATTAAATCAATTTCTAAACTCCACAAACATTTAAATCTCCTGAAAATAATAAATGAAATCATAAAGTTGAATTTGAAAAATGCAACTTCAACCTCCATTTAAAAAAAAAATCTCCAAGATCGTAACAACTTTAACTCGGCCACTAAATTCATATGACTAATTCACAGTCCAGCCTTAGCTCCAGACTTGACTTGAATTTGGTTCAGAAAAACCATCCTTTTTTTTTTTATATATAATTTTCTTAATATGAATAATAAATAATGTATGCTGTTATGTCAGCAGTATTAAAATGGATGGCTCAGTGAAACATGAACAATTTGTACTTTTAATGTCATATTTTATTATATTCTTTTGTTTTTAATGTTATTCATTGCATGTCTTACTCTTTAATCAGTCTTTTTCAGTGAACAGCTGTTTTTCACAATATGGACAGTTTGCTTTTCAGATGTACATATAAATTCCTAAGAACATTATTAAAATTAACCTTGACCTAAGTGAGTCTTTCTGAAAATGGTTTGAACATGTGACTAATATGTTAACATATAAAGTTTGTACTAATAAGTTACCACGGTATAACTTACCAGTGTAACAAACTAGGTTTCCATATAATCAACATGCACAATGTCTTCTGCATAGTCCAAGGGACAGTAGTCCAAGTCTGAGGAAGGACTCATTGAGCAGTCTGAGAACAAACAGAAAACACAAAACAGCTCCTCTTCCAAATACAAAGAGAGTATTCATTGATAGATCTCAGCACACCAACAACCTAACCCTTTCATCTTTGTAATTATAGAAGGCGTTGCAGAATAGAATTGAACACTCCTTAATGAGCGCTCCCTTACTGACAAATGTGCTTATCTCATTCCTCTTGCCTTTGACTGTTTTCTCTCTGTTGTATTTAGAGCAGTTCCATGCTCCACTGTTCCTTGACCTGCAGTAATTTCTGTTATGTTCTGCAGCATAACTTGCTGGCAAATCTTGTGAAAATAATTTGTCATTTCTTGACACTGGGGGAAACTGAGATTAATCCTTTTCAGGTGATGATGAAACCTTCCTTCTCATTATAGTATGAATGAACCATGAACAAAAGTAACAGTAATATCCATCCATATTCTCCATCTAAAACAACTGGAAAATATCGCTGTGAGAGATGGTTTTGTAGCTGACTAGGCAGGATTTCCTGGGACGGTGACGTCTTCATTCTTAGACAGTGGTACTGTTGTTAGCCCTTTCTTCTAGGTAAACACATGAGAAACATTACGTAGGAGTTATGAGCTTCCACATACATTATCACTTCATGCAGTAATCTGGATCTGTCTCCAGCCCATTAATTTCTATGACAATAACCCATTATGGTTTTTTTGCCAATATCTGACAGGAGAGAACTTTGCTCCACTACAGTTAGGCAAGCCTATGAGTTACCATTTTTATCTACTGGGAAAGGAGGAAAGCATTGACTGGAGATCATTGATGGCAGTGACCATCAGCAGGGCATCGGTGTTTGTTGCCGGAAGCTGAGCTCCTGCTAAAGGCTGTTGTCTGCAGCTTCAATTACTCCTTGCCTTCTTCTTCTCCCTTCTTGGCCACAGGGCTGAATGTTCCCTCACAAACCACCTTCAGCCACACCCAAGTGCTAATTGTTTAGTAATGAAAGAATTAATTATCACATTATTATAATTTTAATTACTTTGGAGACTGGCATAGACTGAGGCCTGACTGCTACAGATGTATTGTTTTCTGTAATCGCGAAATCTACTTTCCATTCATCTAGGAAGAAACGCATTTACATGCATGATATTTAGAAGTTTTTATTTCTGTTCTAGGGAAGACTTATGTGAAGAATCACAAGGCACTTCTATCATGTGCTATGCAGCCAAGCTGGGTGAAAACTTGCATGAGAGATTTCACAGCTTGGTTTCCAAATTTTCAGAAGCTATTATTGTAACCTGTTTTAAGAGTATATGTACTCAGGAAAATTGTTACCTGTAACTAAAAGACAGAGAGGCTTAGAAAATATGAACTTACTTCTTATAGTAGAAAAACTTATACATGGAACAGACTGCTGCAAAGAGAAAAGAATTATCTGTTCCTTGTATCTACAGTGAACAGGACAAGATGTAATGAGGCTGAATTAGATCAAAGGAGATTTAGGATAGACATTAGGGAAAACTCTCTCACTGTGATGATAATTAACCACTGAAATAGCTTACCTTAAGAGAGCATGAGCTCCCCATGGTTACAGCTTTTTAAGGACAGATTGAAAAACCATCAGTGAGGTTTGGCTTAGGTTTCTTTGTTCCTAGTTTGTTGCAGTCAGTTACACTATGGAATATTAACATCAGTCAGTATCTTCCACCCAAAATGCTTAGTAGATTGTTCTAACCACCAGTGTACTCAGGGAGTTGGCTCAAGCAGATTGGCTCTCTAATAGATATTAAGACAATTTTTCCTGTTCATCCTTATAGCTCTGTGGGGATCTGCTGCACCTGTTCCCACACACAAGTAAAGCTTTTCACATTTTTCTGGTAAAATTATGTATTTATTGAATGGGAAAAACAACTTTTATTGTAGAAAAATGTTACCTTCTTTGGAGGATAATGGATTTTCTGCCAGTAGGGCTTTATGGTTTGCAAAAGCTAAAGTCAGAAATAGAATCAGCTACTTTTGGAATCAGCAATTATTATACAGTGTGTGTCTAAATAATTTATTTGCAACAAGATTGTGTAAAAGCTTTATGGAGCTGTGTTTTCAGCAAGGGATCTGATTGTAGACCAAAAAAACAAGCAAACAAAAAAAAACCACACAAAAAAAACCCTCAGCTGGAACAGAATAAAGAAAATCCTCAAGGGTAAGTAAAACATCAAAGGGAAAGTGAAAACAAATGGTCAGGCAAAGGAGGGAGTGGTTGGCAGAAGGAACTATAATCAAGGGCAATAAATGAAGGTGAAGGTAGAAATGTAAGTAAAAAGGTGCTCCAAAGAGCTTGAAAGAAGACTAAATACCCAAATTTTCTGCTAAGGGTGAGTAGAAGTCAGAAAAAAAGTAGATCAGTAAGAATCACGTGACTCAAAGAAACAAAAATACAAGGCAAAAATGCTTCAAGAGACAAGGTTTGAGAATGCAGTTCCTGCTGGATATTTTCAGAGTTTTCTAGAAACTCGTAACACGAATGAGGGATGTATGTTGCAGAGGAATTTTGAACAACATATTAAAGAGAAGCAAGGTAGGAAGCTTGAACAGCTGTAGTGAAAGAGGGGTTGTGGTGATCAGCAGTTATTGCAACAGTGTCCATATACAGGCTTCCACTCTTAGAATCATAGAATCATTAAGGTTGGAAAAGATCTTAAGGCCGTCTAATCCAACCCCAACCCACCCATGCCACTAACCATGCTCCTCAGTGCCATATCTCCATGTTTTTTGAACACTTCGAGGGATGATGACTCCACCACCTCCCTGGGCAGCCTGTGCCAATTGCTTCCTGTGCAGCAACCTAAAGCAATTATTTCTTGTAATAATATGATAATTATACCTTCATAGGACAATGATAAGAAAGCCACAACTGCAGGAAACTACTGGGGACCTAATCAGGTCTGCAATGTGAATTACTTTTATTAAATATTCTGCAAACAGCATGTTTGTAACCAAGAGTAGTACAAAGAAAATAGGAGAAAAACATCCTAAATAGTTGCTCCAGGATTTGTCTATTGCCAAGCTGCAAAGTCCTGACTCATAAGTACGCTAGAAGCCTCACTTAATTCCATCAGGGCCACAGATCACACCGTTTGAAAGTGCACAAAAAGAATTGCATTTAACTATGAGAATAACTCTGTTATGGTGAACTGAACTCAAGGGAATTCCTGGCTGTAGCAAGACATTTTTCTAGCAAGCCTTGTGAGGAAATTAGTTTATTTTAAGGTATCTAAAGAGTTCAGTACTGAAGTCTAAGAGCTGCTTGTTGTCTGTGGATATATCATTTCTATCCAGAGGCTGCATAAAATGTTAATGAGCATGTCTTTTATTTTCTCTGTAGACTTCGAAGCAGGGACTTAGGCAGCTAAGTTATTATCACTTACTCCAGCATGCAAATGAATCTGTCATTTTCAAAGCCTGAAGTAAGAAATATCCATTAGTAGAAAAAAGTGAATCAGAAAGGAACAGGAAAGGAATCATTCAAATTATCTCTGTGATTCTCCTCCAGTCTTTTATTTTTAAATATAAAGTTTTCTGCACATAGTTTCAAGCACATTGATATGTTTTCTTCTTTCTGACCCACTGTCTAGGAAAGATGTGAGCAGGAGCCAGCAGATGTAAGAAGTTTGTTGGATGTAGGCTTTCCGGGCTGTGGCTGTAGAAAATAAAATTTTGGTGCAGATGGTAGTTGAAAAATACTTGAGAAATAAATATAGAATACAGAAAGGAGACCTGAAGAAAGCTGGGAGAAGTAAAGAATATAAAAGGAAAGGGGGTTGGTAAAGGAGGGAAAAAGGAAGTACAGAAGATTTAATCCAGTCGATTAGCATTCATTTCAAGGGCTTTGAACAGGACAGTGCTCACAGCACCACAGAGAATAGCAGTGCACCATAAAGAATCAGGATTTTCTAGCGTCTGATATAGATCCATTGTTAATAAAGCTGACGAGGAATTTGCTAGGAAGGAATATCACAGGCTATGTTATCTGACAGAACTACAATGTGTCTGCTGAGAAATCTAACCCAGAAGCAGTGTCAAAGAGAATGACTGGCTGAGATATAAAAGATGTTAAGATTTTGAAACCTAATAAGGGATTTGAAGTGATTGCGATATGAGTCTCTTCAAATTAACAAATACAATATTGTATCAAACCTGCTGTTGAAAATAGTTAAGCATGTGAGCATCAAACCCAGTAAAACCCATAGTGCTTGAGTTGCTCTGATCACTTCTCACTGCTCCTTTGGCCCACTGTGGCCCAGGTTTGGTAAATCCCAAGTCAGGCTGGACTGTCAAACCCATTCTTCAAACCAGGCCAATGGAAAAGGGAAGAACTTGTAGGAGAGGATTTTGGGACAGACTTTGATTTGGTCCTAAACTACAATTAAAACTTTATGTTGCCTCATCTGTCTTACAGGTGCCTGGTCTTTATCTAATCCATGCTGTAGAACTTGACCCTAGGGAAGCCATGTTTGAACAATAAAGATATCCAAGTCAGCCAGACCTTGCATAAACTATGGCAGAGCTTTATTTTTTTTCATAAACCAACTGAACAATTATGGATATTCTTTTTTCACTTAACTGTATATTAGGTCATAGGCTAAAGAAGGAACGAAATGTGTCCATCGGGTATTTCTCTTTCCTCCCTTCCTGCCATTAGTTGTCCCCACTAGGACTCTTTTCCTCCTTTAGTCCCTATATAGCTCAAAGTAGCTCCAGGTCATAGGGGAGGGCAACAGGAAATCCTGAAATAAGTTGCATACATGTGTATCTCTATGCCTGCATTAAACACAAGACTTCATAGAGAGATAGTAGGAAGTCTACTAATATTCTGTGGGGACCCAATTCCAAGACATGTTTTTACACAAAGAAAACAAATTGTTAAGCGTAAAGTAATTCAATTTTTCCATCCTCTGCACCCCCCACAAAGGACGTGTGGAATTAATAGTGCAGATGTTAGCTATCAAATGTATTTACAATGCTTTCTAGTTTCAGAGCATCAACAGGATGCAGTATGAAGTTATGTGACTTGTCTGTCATGATGTAATGTTAATTTCTTTTGGTTATTCAAAACACATTTATGAGATTAGTCTGTACAGAAAAAAAAGATATTTACTACCTCTTATAGGGAGAAATACAATGAGTTTTGTTCATTCTTGCTTTTATATATACCTGTATTATTTTACCCTAGATAGGTAGGAGAAAGTTAAATAGTTGGGACTACATTTTGTAAAAGAATGGTGAGGGAGTCAGTTTTTTCTCTGATACTTCCTAATTCACTTAGGATGCATATGAAAAGTGATGTTTCTATACCAAGGAGGGCCTAAAAGAAACATTTGCCTTTCCTAACTCTTCAGCAAATCTGTTAACACTCTGTCCAAAAAGCAGCATTTTTAGAGGTCTGGTTTTGGGCAAGCACATAGGACTGGCTTAGACTAACACCTAGGTCTTTCAGCAGCCTTCTCTCTGGCTCAACCTTTCTCTAGTGCTCTTGCCTGAAACCACTTCAAGCAAATTGTCAACAAATATCCTGACAAACCTTCATGACAGACCAACTTTGTTAACTGGCTTTGGTACCACAGTAAACTGGCATAGAGCAACTGTTTCTACTGTGTAATTCAGTTTGTTAAACCTAGCTGGATGTATGTTCACATGCCACTGCATCTCGCATTGTATGCAGCAAATTTATAGTGCAGGAAGCTATTTTTTGTAACAGGGTCTTAACATATTTTTGAATTTACTTACCCTAAGGGCGTGTGGTTATGATATTCAACACACTTCAGTGAGATTTAATGAAACCTATAACATTACTTTATACTGCCTTTAGGGTTTCTTTTTTCTTTTTCTTTTTTTTTTTTAACTTTACAGCTTATATAATTGTTTTAGAGCATGGGGTTAAATAAATTATAATGGGAGATTTTACTAAAGCTATTATCTCAGCAGTAAGCCAATCATGTTGCATTTTTAAACACCGAGGAATTCCATATAGAGCATATGCATGTGTTAAGAAGGATAAGAATGAAAAAGATTTATACAAAAGGGTTATAGTTGTCTCATATTCTTACTAAACTCTTGTTTGTTGAAGGTATAAGATAACGATATCACCTTGGATTTGCATGCCACAAATTATTTTTCAGTAATGAATTGCAATCATTGATTTCTGTAGAAAGACTGAAATTGCTAAAAAGAATTGTAATCTTCATTGAACAATTGAAGATTTGCTGCAGACCATTTAGGTCTTACATAAAAATAAGCACATGTGAAAACTAAAACTATTTCGAAGCTGAGCAGAATAAAAATCTCTGATTTGGGGCCATTTTAAGTTTTATAACAAAGATAAGCTTTATGAGACAGCAGATATTTTTGTATTGTAGAAACCCATTCTTTTCACAAAATATAGTTTCAGTTGAAACTTTCAGCCATCACTGTAAGACTTGGTTTCAAAAGTTGCTTATTTGTCCCATCTACATGCATAAAGAGAAGGATATTACTTTTTTTTTGGCCATGAAGTTTTGATGTCTGCCTGCTAATGTACAGGAATTGTTAAAATCATGCTGGATTTCCTCAGGAAAGAGAGCAAATATCCTCAACAGTTTTGTGTATTTATGAAAAAACTGAACTAACAATTGAGTTTCTGCATAATCCAGGCTTTTAATGTTGTAGAAAGTTCCTCTTTTTCCAGAAGAATAAGCCATTAGCCATTTATGTTTCTGCTCTTCATTTTTGCAGTTATTTTCCGGAAGACTATTCAGACTTTTACATTCCCAGTAATAGCATTTACTTAACTGAGGATATTTTATTGTGCTCAGCACAGAACATTGGTATGCATTGCCATCTCAGGTTCATGTAGAGGAGCCCACAGTTGCCCTAAATCAGCCTTCTAAAATTCTCCATAGATGCAAGCTGATCACTGGGGTAGTTGATCAGAGGGTTAGGGCTGGCTCACCAATCCTGAGGTGATGGAATGATGTCTACTCAAGTTCTGGTGGTGGCTCTCCCTTACTAGGAGGGACAGCAGACAAGTGGTGGGGCGTTGACCATTACTTACCTCCTGCAATAGCAAAGCTAAAGCAAAACTTGTGACAGTCAGAAACCAGCCTGCAGCTCACTGAAATTACATCTTTTCCTGTTCTTTGTCTGCTCTATCAGCATGCTTCTCTTTGTGTACCTCAGGAACACTGGTTGAAATCAAAAGTCCACTATTTCTTCCTCCAGCCATTGCTCAAATTAAAGGACAAACCTGCAGTGAAATTGTTTCCCAACTTACAGAGATCTCTCATAAAGATACTGTACCAATCAGTTTGATTCCTGTGGCTTCATACTAAAAGCAAATGATCTATTTCACAGCAGCTATCCGAGTGCATAGGCATGTATAAATTACACGTAATGCTCTTTATTCGCCTTTTGCTTTTAAGTGACCACTTTGTGTTCGTGAAAATGCAAAGAGATTCTTTTTTCTTTTTAAGGATAGTCAATGAAAATACCTAGGTTTTGACTCAAATAGGCATGAATCCTTCCAGATATAAAACAAGGTTAATTTTCTATTCAGTGTTCTATTTGAAATGAAAGTTTGTTTTATATCAAAATCTCTCCTTGGCATTTGTAAAGAAATGTGCCCAGTATGAAATTATGAGCCCACTGACATCAACAGGAAGATACATATTTTAGTAAAAGTCATTTTGATTTCTGAAGAAAGATTGGAAATTGAGTCATTAGATGGTAATTATTATTTCTGAGTTCTTTCAAGGAACCTTATCTTGATGTCTTTTCCATGGGGTAGCAATTGCTTGTAAATTGAATTAATCCCTTACAAATTTCATTGTAATCCATTAGAAGTCCCAGACAAACATCTGGGACTTTACAGAGCTGGTAAATGGTTCAGAAAACATTGTTATAAGACTTGAGTTGTCCTTATCATCAGGGAAGGCAAAAAAAAGTATACAAGATATGAGCCACGCTTTCTAGTGTGCTGCTTCTAAAAGGCACTTAGATGCTGCAATAGAGAGCGTTGCCACTCGGATGTTCTGGGAAGGGCCAGGAGGTGTGTCTGCAGTCCTTATATGGTATACATATGTACTTTTTCCTAAATTATCTCTTCCTAGTAGAATCATACTCTTTGTTTATTTCTGTTTATGAAACTTATATATTTGTTCTCATAATTATGCTTATTGGGTTGTATTCCTCTCTACTTCTGTATGATAGTATTTTGGTGTATTCTTTTGCTGACTTTAATGAATTTGCTTATGTTACATAAATTGGCTTATCTCTATCACAACTGAAGATGATTTACATTACCTTAATATTCATCTCATACTTTCTTTGAATATTTAAGGTTAAAAAAATGTTGAGTTTGTATAACATGGAGTACTGAGATTTTCAGCTCAGAGAAGGAAGCCTGTAGCTCATGTATAGAAACAGTTTAAAGAAACGGAGCAGAAATCTGGAACTCTGAAATAATGGAAATAAATATTATGGGGTGAGAAGGGATTGCTTGGGGTTTGCTGCAACTCAGAGGTGCACTGTGTTGTATGACAGTAGTCTCAGGGGCAACACTGTACTTGCAGAGACCCCATGCGCAGAAGTTGTCTCGGCTGTAACGCAAGGACGTTAGTTTAGCCATGTTAAGCCAAAGTTTCATTCTGCTCTGTATCTTGTCTCTTTCAGTGAGCCTCGTATATCATGGGTCCAAATCTGAAGTAAAAATCTGTGGTGAGAGTCTGTGTCAAAAGCATTCTGAATCTCTGAGAAAACTTCATTATTTAGATTATCCTTATCCACATTTAGATCCATTTCTGGAGAGACTGTAAAAGATTTGCGATTAAAGGCTTATCCTTAAAAAAAGTACATACTGACTTCACACACACACAAAAATACACTAATCCTTGCTAGTTAAATTGGATGCACCACGTCTGTTAACTACCTTCTTTACTACAGTTTCTACTAATTTACTCTACGTAGTTATTTGCTTTATAGGCTTGCAGATTTCCACTAAGTGTTCTAGAAATATGTTTTAAAAATTGACATCTTAATGTCACCTGAGTCATGGAATAATAGAATCTTAAAATGGCTTGGGTTGCAAGGAACCTTAAAAATTACCTAGTTCTCATCCTCCTGCCATGGCAGGGTTACCAGCCTCTAGGTCAGGCTGTCCATCCAGCCTGGCCTTGAGCACCTCCAGGGACAGGGCATCCACAACCTCTCTGAGCAGCCTGATCCAGCACCTCACCATCCTCTGACTAAAAATTTCATTCCTAACATGTAACCTAACTCTCCCCTCTTTTAGTTTAAAGCCATTCTTCCTTGTCCTATCACTTTCAGACCATGTTAAAAGTCAGTCCCCCTTCTGCTTGTAATCTCCCTTCAACTACTGAAAGGCCACAGTGAGGTCTCCCCAGAGCCTTCTCTTCTTAGAGAAACAGAGCAGAAATCTGGAACTCTGAAATAATGGAAATAAATATTATGGGGTGAGAAGAGATTGCTTGGGGTTTGCTGCAACTCAGAGGTGCACTGAGTATGCACTGTGTATGCACTATGTATGACAGTAAAAGCCCAACTCTCTCAGCCTTTCTTATGAAGAAAGGTACTCCAGCACGTTGGTCATCATCGTGGCCCTCCTCTGGACCTGCTCCAACAACTCCACATCCTTGCAGTTTAAGTGAGTGGCCATATGCCATTATTAATTCAGATATTTCATCCATGTCTGCTTTTGCATTTCATTAGTGAATACACTCAGGTCCTGGTGATATGGGGCTGTTAATTTCTTCAGTAATTTCCAGCATCCCTTCAGTACCACTTCAGTTTTGGATGGATCCCCCAGAAAGAATGATTTTTCAATATGAGCATCCTCCATTTCTTCTGCAGTAAACACCAATGCAACATAATTCACAGCCACCTCTGCAATTTTGTCCCCTCTGATTTTGTCTTCCATATTCTGATCTTCAGTGGACCCTACACATTTTCTGGCAGGCTCTTTATTTCTGATGCGTGTTAATAAATATTTATTAGTAGTTTTTATTATTTTGCTAGCTGCTTTTCAATGTCCTTTTTGCTTTTTTTCCTCCTCCTTCTAAGCATATAAGGGCTGTATATGTTTATATATTTCTATTCTTTCCTATCTAGTCATTTCCAGGTTTTGTTATTTTAAAGCTAATATTTTAATCCATGCTCCAATAAAACCTAGTTTATTTGAGTTTAAAATCCTTTCAGTTTTCAGAATATCACCACAGAAGAACTCTGACTGAGCTTAGGGCAATTTTTGTCCTTTCATAATGTCGTTCTTCCCCTATAACCTATTAAAGGGTCTAATTTGATTCCTCACTTCCCTCAGGCAGAAGTAACCTGCAGCCCATCATCTGCGCAGACCAGAAGGAAAACGTGTTTTAAAGGCACTTCAGAGATGTGTTCAACTTCAGTAGTTTCTGTGCAATACAGAATATCTTCAGAATCACTCAAGAACAAGAATTTACGTTTAGTAAGTCATTAGATTTTGTTTTCAAGTTTGAAAGTAAATATTTATTGGATGCTCTCAAGTACCTGTCTTTTTTTTCAGATGTTGCGTGTTCCTTTGTTTCTTGTCATTGATTCTTCTGCCCACCACATTAAAACATCTGTTACTAAGTTATTTGCATGTGATCTCTGGACTTTCAATTGAAGAAACTACCCAGAAAATTAGGCTCTGCTTTCCAGCTTGTGTCTCATGTCCAGTGCTTAAAAAATTTAAGACCTCAAAAATGCATCATGTCTGGGAGCTTACTTTATAAGCAAATACAGAACAACTAAGTTAAAATGCATTATTAACAGGAAAAAGCACAAGTTCCAGACTCCATCCACCTCTCAGGTAGTAACTAAGATTAAAGAAAGGCAAATTCTCTGTAAAGAAAAGCCTAAAAATCATATAACAAGGGGGAATGGTTTTAAACTAAGACAGGGGAGGGTTAGGTTAGATATTAGGAGGAAGTTTTTGACACAGAGGGTGGTGACGCACTGGAACAGGTTACCCAAGGAGGTTGTGGATGCCCTGTTCCTGGAAGCATTCAAGGCCAGGCTGGATGTGGCTCTGGGCAGCCTGGTCTAGTGGTTGGTGACCCTGCATATAGCAGGGGGTTTGAAACTAGATGATCTTTGAGGTCCTTTTCAACCCAGGCCATTCTATGATTCTAAGATTTTATGATAACCACAGAATCATAGGAGTTAGATGGGACTTCTGGAGATCATTGAGTCCAACCCCATTGCTAAAGCAGGTTCCCTACAGCAGGTTGCACAACAAAGCATCCAGGCAGGTTTTGAATATCTCCAGAGGAGGCTCCACAACCTCTTTGGGCAACCTGTTCCAATGCTCTGTAATCAGGTGGATCGTCTTTTTTCTATACTGACCTGTCATGATGGCTGTCCTACGAAAATGAAAATGTGAAAGTTCATGAGTGAACTCCCCAAATAAGCCCAAATGAGATGACATTATTGAAGCAGTTCTTGGAAACAAAATTAACCATGAGTCTATCATTTTCTTATCCAAGTGTAACACTCATTTAAATGATTTAGTTTCCCTTTCAGACATTTATTTTTACATACGCAAGCTGCCCTCACTCATCCTATGCATGCAAACATTAACAAATTAATTATTTTTTTTTCTCCAATGGCCTTTAAAAGAGTGAGAGAGATTGTTTGTTTCTAAATATTTGGAAGCTACTGCTACAGGGATGTGATAATTACCAGAATGACAAGAAAGAAGGCAGCCTTAAAATGAATAGACACCATATTTTCTTGAATTCCATAATAGAATCTGCAGTATAATTTTATCATTTTTTTCTATGAAGGCTATCAGGAGAAAGCTTTATAGTTGTAAGACAAACCACATGCCGGGTATAGTGGCCAAGCACTAACAACTTTTAGAAGAGTGGCTTTCTTCCTAAGGAGTAGGAAGAGATGACATCAGATTTCTGGATGCATTTCTGGATAACTGTGTTGGTATCAATCATGTTAACAAAGTCTGAAGAACCTCCAGAAGCTAAATTCAGATGGCAATGATGGGAAAAAGAAATGTCAAAAGGCAGATCTGGAATAAAATTTCTGGGCCACTAAGTCCCACTACCTCCACCAATCGCAACATAAGATCTCACCATAAAAATGTCAAAATCTCCCTTCTCAGTATGTATGCTCTTGATTCTCCTTCTGAAAGGCTGTTCAATACTCCACTAAATGTTCTTCTAATTTTCAGGCAAATTTAATCAATGTCCAGTTGAAACCAGTTTGTTTTTGTGACAGCATTACCCTCTGCATAGATAACTCTTTTCTGTTTTCTGTGATGTATTTATTGACAGCAGCTGTTCTCATCATAGGCTGAGCTCAATATTCTTTCATCATATTGGTTACTCTCCAAGAACCTCTATTCCCTTTCCTCTGCACTTCTTTCAGTTTGATCCCACCTCTCTGGATGTTTCATACTGTACACCATATGAAGCTGAGTGGTGGTGATTGGGAGTGGGGCTGCAAATTGACAAGACCTTGCAGTGCCTATCTATGGATTGCTCTTGAAGCAACCAGATTCACTGATAACAGCAGTCTGTTACAGATGCACTGTTATGTCATGGTCGGTTGCTTCTCCCTAGTCATTAAACTCCATCTAATTTCATTTCCTATTCACAGAATCACAGATTAAACTATTTACTTCCTCGTGTCCTATCTTATTTTATGAAGAACTTATCAGATCTTAGCCATTTGTAGCATGAGGGATTTTCCCAATACATTCCTATCTTTTGTCTCAAGACCATCTCTCTTCGTTGATATCAAAATAGTTCGTCTCTTTGGTTTCCTGTAAAATCAGTTATCATATTAAAGAAATTTTCCTTATATCATCTATTTTTTTAAATTACTTTTGCCCCTTTCCATTTACTGTAAAATTCAAATTAGAAGATCCTTTTAAGAAAGAGTTCCATTAAAAAGGGGAAGCAAATTCTGAATTCTTGCAAATCAAAAGCAAATCAAAACTAGTGAGCAAAAATTGTGATGCAGACTAGCAAGGAACTTGTGTACAAGTTTCTGTCATTTCATCCCTTGTATGCATGAATTATTCTGATTTGAATGTGTACACAACACTTTGCTTTGACATTGGTTTACAGTCTCTTTAAACAGAAATTCCGAGCAGAGACAAACTTGTTCAATTAACAGCAAACACACAGAGGGAAGGAGAGAACCACTGCAAGGGGGAAATCGCCTGCTGCTAAGAGCTGCTATTGTCAAGGAAACAGAGATTTGCAAAGCACATCCTTCCCTGTGACAGGAACAGCTACATGTCTCCAAATGTCTCAGAGAATAGGAAGAAATAACATCTGGTCTACGAGGACACACTGCTGTTCACTGACAGGAGTCTTGAAAGAAATGAGTATAGAAGTTTATATAAGAGCAGGAAGTAGATACAGAACCCAGTATGTCAGAGCAAGATTCTTGACTTGAATGCAATGTTCTACATTGCTCTACAGTGATACAAATTATTATTCTCATCATTATTAATGATATTAATAATAATTGCATTATCAATATTTATAGCAAAACATAAGCTTTAAAATTCTTCACTGCCTACCCTTGTCTAGGTCAGATGCAGAGTAATCTTTAGCCACTGTTCTAAACCAGACCTCAAGCATATCTTTACATGTCCCCTGTGCACACCCACTTCCAGATGTCAGCAGCTTCCACTCCAGGGAAAATGTTTTTACTTCTGCTACAATATGAATACAGTTCTCACCCATATCTGTAAGGCACTGTTGGCTTTCCTTATACACTTTATTTGCAGCACTACAGTAGCGTTAGAAATTAAATGATTCTTCCTGAAATTTCAAATATAGAACTAAATACTCATCTGCTTCATCTAATCTCTCTTAATAAATAAATAAATAAATAAATAAATAAATAAATAAAATCTAAAAACTTCTTTAGGACGCACAGAAACACTGTGTTCTGAGCAATAGATCTCTTATTTTAGATGAGCTGCTCCTCTCACCTCACAGAGGTCAATGTGGTGCAATGTAATGACAATGGACATCTGTCTTACATTACTTTTTTAAGGTACTATCAGCAGCCAAACAGCAAGGCTGCTTGAAGCAGCATTCTACTCTCAGTAACACATTGTCATGGCAACCAAACAAATGGGTCATCCCATTTCTCAATTTCATTGTTGCATGGTGTGTAAGAGAAATCACAGCATGAGCATGAATGTGTCTTTGAGCTTCTGTGGGAATGAGCCAAGTTTTTTCTTAATCTGCCCTTGGCATGGTACCTCTGATGGAGATACTGGGCCTACGTGCCTGCTTAGGGATGTGCAGATGCTCAGGTTTGTAGGCTCAGAGAGTGAAGACATGGGCTTAAAAGTGAAAGCAGCTTGCCAGGAACCAGTGGTGGTCTTCTTTTCAACAAATCATCAGAGAGCAGTGGGAAACGCACTACTAAAGCAAACGTCAGCACACTCCTAAAGCAAAGGCAACAAGTCAGGAATGGCTGAGGCAAGAGTTAGTGGCAGAGTAACTGGGAAGTGTTATGGTATGCAGTGGGTAAGTGAGTGAGTGAGGTCTCTGAGAATCGTGGTCTGTATGCTTAGCACTGATTTCTTCTGTCCTGCACTTGCCTCAGTGTTCCAAACCCATTCTTATTCCTCATGGTTGTTGTCATTCCTGTTATTTTCTCCTTCTCACTGTGTTCTGTATTCTCTGATCATTCCCTTTCTATTCCCATGCTGCTATTATCTCACATCCACCCCACCACTCTCCATGGCTAGTGCTTTAGCATTACCTATCCTTAAGTTTACAAAATACTTTATCTCATGAGACCTTGTTTTCAGACAAAATAGAACTTGATTAAGTTTATAGCTATTTCAGCTGGGATTTTCTGTGTCAGACGTCGGCATCAGGTATTTTCTTGAAATTCACGTAATTATTATCAGCCAAAATTCTTAAACAATTTCCAAGATTCAGGATATGTATGGCATGGAGCTGGGCCAAAATTACAGTAATGTTAAAGAAAAAAAATCAAGCAAGTGTCCAACATTTTATCCTATCGTTCTACAGAGCAGGGATTTGAAGTTTAGAAAGATATGCTGAATTTTCCTTCAGGGAATGCTTCCTGTTTTTCTTATGAACATTTATTCTTTTCTATATGAGATGAAACCCCTAAAAATTGTCATTTGCACATGTTCAACAGAAACCAAATAAAACCTTAGCAAGTTTTGTTTACCCTGCAGGACTGGCCAAGGAGAAGATGAGTCTTCAAAAAGTAAAAAGGCTCTGGGGTGGGGAGTGGAACAAGACGACCAAGACTACCTGACAAGAAAATGAATTTAAGGTAATGAGCAGAA
Organism: Pavo muticus; assembly: GCA_016647715.1. Classification (NCBI taxonomy): domain Eukaryota; kingdom Metazoa; phylum Chordata; class Aves; order Galliformes; family Phasianidae; genus Pavo; species Pavo muticus. Next base: position 303,969 of record JACDJE010000028.1, read on the forward strand.
AATGACTTAAAAGCCAGTGTGATTAGTAGCTTTCAGAGAGCAGATCTGTGTGCGAATGAGAAGAGAAACTGGTTTCTGGGTTTTATGGTAGTCCCAGAGGGAAACAGACACTAAGATGGGACCAAGAGCTATAGAATACACAAATGAGAAAACACTGGAAACACAGGGCAGAAGGAATTGATCTTGTGAAGGAAAGCTTGGAGCTGCACCTGGAATAAATTTAAAAATCTCTAAGTCTTACCATTTCTCTGCCATCCTCAAATACAGATAAAATTCCACTGCAGAGGGTCTCGTTGCCCCACAGTGAAGGACTACTTGCTACTTTACTACTTTGAGCTGATGAGTTCTATGCAGTGACTCTAGATTTTGGTAACCCACAGGTGTGCCATAAAGACACCAAGATGATGCCATGTTAGGGGATATTCTATTCCTACTTCTGATTCTAAAACAAAAACATCAAAAGTAAAAAAGAAAAAAAAAAAAGAAAAAAAAGCAGAATACTAACTGCATGCTGCTTTTAAAACAACATAATTCTTAGAAAACATCAGAAATGCACTTCTCTGTGCAACCTTTCCTCAGCTCTCTTATATCACTTTATTATGAAGGAAGGTTTGCTTAAATGTCATGCACTGTTACTGCCACAGGAATCAGGGCAAGTTGTGAAAATGAGCTGTGCTGAGAGAGGTGCATGGTCTGCAGGGCCAGAGGTCAGAAGGTGCATACAGAGGCAAGCAGGAGAAGTCTGATTTCTGCATTAAGGCTTCTGCAGAATTGTTTTCTGCCCTGCCTCTCTCCATGATGTTGTCTACAATACTGGGCAAGTCACTAGAGCCAAACTATTCATATGCAGTGATTAATTATGTTTTACTCATTATCTGGTTCTCTCACTTGAGGCTGAATTGAAAAGGTGTTGAGCTTTCACCATTGCCTTTCACAGTTCTCAGAGCTATGCTTTGAATAACTGATGTGTTAAATGTACTGAAAAAATGTCTTACATTGGCAACTAAAAACGAGCAGGAAGTGTTTATTTTACTTTCTTTTGTCCCTCTGTCCTCCAAATCTAAAATGAATGTGTGAGTGCCTTTTGGTACAGAAAGGTTCTGAAAATATGTTCATTTCTATTTTTGTATCTATTGGATGTTAATGTGAACAGTATGAAAAGTCTGAGAGAAAATTTAATAACAGTCCTTAGAAAAGGTTTTGAGAAATTCAGCAGATAAGGCAGAGGAGCCTCATGAGTAAACAAAATACTGAAAAGCAGATGTGCCTTGAAAAAGCAGTATGTAATGAGGACATCGTTGATGGGATTGAAAAGCATTATCAAAGAAAGCTGATGTAAGTTTGCATACAGATCTTACTTCTTGCATTTCACAATTATTGAGGGCTTGGTTTTTCATCATGAAGAATAATAGAATAATTGCACTGGTTTTGTGCCTACTTTCCTCAAAAACAGCCAAATGAATGCTGAAACAATATGAGAATCCCATTCTTCAAAGGAATGGAAACAGTGTGCTCTTTTCTAGCTCAGTATGATTGTGTTATTTGAGTGCTGCTGTATCCTAATCTGTAGTTCTGCCTTGATTTTTGTGTTTGTTCACATTCTGAGTGTGTACCTTCTCATATAAAATGTCCTGTGCCAGTCAGATTCCAGTCCTGATAGCAGCTGCCAGATTTTAATGCAACACAAACACTAAATCATCTTGTCCTTGTCAAAATGACTAGGAACCCATCATGGAGACTAGTATTTTAGAAATGCAAAATAAAAAGGCAGTTCTTGACACGAGAGATTTATAAATTTAAAACAAGACACAGCTACATTAGTAAGATAAAAGCAAACTACGTAATAATCAAATGTAGTTGTCATATCGGCAATAGAAAAAATCGGTACTTTTCTGCATTTATGCAAACATAATTGAGAGCATTGTTGTATCTTTCACGTCAGGCATGCTTGCCACTGCTTTCCAGAACTGCAGTTAAAGGGAGACCTATTTATTCTCCTCCTTGTCACTAGAGGCTTTTACTCATAGAAAGCAAAATGCAAACCAGTTCTTTGTTTTGTTTCCAGTTTCCAAGTCGCTGCTGCGTCCACTGTGTATCACCACCAATAAATAAATAAATAAATAAATAAATAAATAAGGTATCGGAAAGAGGGAGAATAGATAAAAATCTATATGATAGTAATGGTGAACATCACTAAATCAGAAAACATAATGCTATTGTGTTATGTAAAAGAGTAGGACACAAAAGAAATGACAAATTTCTGTTTGAAGATAGGAAGGGTAAAGAGGGAAAATCACACTTTTGAATAAAATGCCTAAGGGTTATTACACTTGGAAGAGAAATAGCACATTTGTGCAAGTGTTCAACATACAACAATATAAAGATGAAACATCTAATTTGTTTGTAAAAGATCTGCAGAAGTGAACAACTAGTAGCTAGCATTATTCATGGTAGCAGTGAAAAAAAAACAAATACAGAAAATGACTATTTCAAGATTGTGAGCACATGGATCCTTCTGTAGAAGTTCCATAGTTCATATTAGTTTGGAAAACAGAAAACTTGCTCACTTCTGACGCGAAGAACAATACTGCCCTTGCCAATAGCCAGCAGGACTGGAGATCCAGAATGCAGAACAACTCTGGACTCAGTTCCAGTTTTTAACATGTCCTGAAGTCACCAACAAACTCTAAGGCAACAGCAAGATCTCAGTATACTCAGCAGTGAGTAAAAAACTCCTTGCATGTCAAGGTATTTGTCTTTATTTGGTTAAAAACAAAAGCAAAACAAAAAAAAAAAAAAAACACGAAATTCATCAGTTAGATCTGATTCAGAGTGAAACAAATCACAGCTGTTTTGTCTGGCCTCAAACATCTTCTTAATCTTCGCCACAAAAGGAATATAGGTATTTAACACAGGTATTTCAGTCACCAGTGATAACAGCAAGATTTCTGCTTAAGTCATTTATAATTTTAATCTCAAATCATGATTTATAAAACCATCCCTATCACTATGCATTCTACATGAATATCATAGAATGATAGAACGATTTGGGTTGGAAGGGACCTCAAAGCCCACACATTTCCAACCTCCTGCTGTGGGCTGGCTGTCCCCCACCAGCTCAGGCTGCCCCAGGGCCCCATCCAGCCTGGCCTTGAGCACCTCCAGGGATGGGGCACCCACAGTTCTCTGGGCAGCAGTGCCAGTGAAATATCTACTGAGGACTAAATCACCCAAAGTCTTTCTCTGACAAAAACGTCTTTATAAAGTTATACAATTACTCAGTGCTGATATAGGAACTGAAGGGTAAAAAATTGTGCCTTTTTTCATGTGAGAACAAATGCTTCTTGATGGCAAGTTTTTTCCAAATTCAGTAATTTTAAATATATTACTGTAGTAACATTATTGAACATTTGTTCTTTATTTGTAAATTATTTCACTTCAAGCTGAGACATGAAAGATTTCCTGAAAAATACGAGCTGAGACATAAACTAAACCAAGGGATGTAGATTGTGAGGGTATAACATTTGTAAAGAGTTGATATATTGCCGATCTCTATTTCATTTGCTCTCAATGCTAGACATAGAAAATGAACTTCTGGCTACAAAAAATAAGACTTCTCCTGGCATATACTTGTTTATTACTCCTGCTATAAGTTCCTTCTGGTTTGTGTTCATTTTACTTTTCAAATAATTATTTTATGGTACCAATTATTACAAAATAAAATCATTACATTTAGAGACAGAGAAATACTCTTGAGGCAGTTGATGTGTCCCTGACACAGGAGGTGTCACGCACGGATATAGAAAAGAAGAAATTTTGATAGAACTAAACATTTCTTTACTCAGGATTATAGAACATTGTATAACAAAATAAAGGTTAAATAGACCCTGACAAAATGCAAGGTAAACATAATAAGGCTAATATAACTTAATTTAGATTTCATTTGATGGTTCAACATTATCATTAAAAAGAGCAATGAAAACCATAATTATAAAACAGCCTTACAAAAAAGTAGCAGCAGAGAAACCAATTAGACACAGTAAGGAAAAAAAGAGAATTGTACAGCATAGCAATGTTAATAGTGCAGGAGGGGGAATCAAACAAGAAACTGTGAAGTAATACTATAGTGAACCTAACCTGATTTGTAGTATGATTAGATGCCTATAAAGACAGGAATTCAACCAAAGAAATGTATATAAAATAAAAATAAATGAAGAAAATAAGAAGTGAGTAGAGAAAGGAGCTGGTTTCTTTGTCAGAAGACAAAGTAAAAATAGTGGAAGTTTTTGCGTGTGACAGGCAACTGATAGCAGTCAATAAATACCCATATGTGGGTGTGTGTAAATAAGGGCAACAGAAATGTTGGCTCTGAGTTGTGTACAACAGAAGCAAACACAGCATCTTTCCACTAAAATGGCACAAAACCAGAGAAGTCACTAGGACTGAAAACAACAGCTTGCTTCTGTAGTTAGCAAAAACATTCCAGCTGAGATTAAGACAAAAGCAAAGATGAAATAGCAGCTAGAGTTCTGACAGCAGTAATGAGTCCAGGAGGCATATGGACTGGTTTTCATTTATTTTTTTGCCAGCCACCAACATCACCATGAGTTACTGCAAGCACCTAATGCCTCAACTGTGATCAGTTCATAGCTTTAAAACACCAAACACCTATAAGGGTCAGAGCTCAGACTAGAAATGCTGGTTCCAAGAGATGCTAGAAAGCTCCTTGTGTAAAATTTTGTAAGTTATTAAGTACGTCTTTTTTATATTGATGAATGTTTTTCTTCTAATGTCCTTGTGCATTTATTCATTTTTCTATGTATGCATTTCCCCTTTATCTGTCTGTTTTCCTGCTCACCATTCACGTCTAGATATGACGTGTTTTCTCTTTCTGGATCATCCATATGTGGAAAAGTCTCAAAAGAAACTGGATTGTGGTTCAATTTTCAATCCCCAATCTCAGGCATTTAATTTTCAATGTCTCACTGTCGTTTCAAATACACTGTGCTTAAAAGTAAGCTGTTCGTTTTGATATATGTATGTCTCACAGTAAACTGTCTATTTTTCTTTATAAATATCTATTTCAGCCAGAAGAGAGAATAACTTATTCTGTCTGCTCAGAAAACAGTAAGAACATTGCACCTTGGTACAGAAACTGTTTCTCCCTTCTTTGTTTTCTCTATACACACAGACATTACTTTCCCTGAAATGAACTCTCAGATCTAGTTGAGTTTCAAACAGGAAGTCAAATTACTTTTCTAGCCTCAGGAAAAGAATAAAAAATACATTTTAAAGTGTAATATCACTAACATGATTGAAAAAAATTCTGCTTACTGACTGACTATTAGGAATCTGTGTGCATGGTCTCTGCACCAAATTTTTCATACTACAGGAAAAGAAAACATTGTAAGGTGCTGTAAAATATCAACTGATTGATTGTTGTCTTCATGTCAAAACAGGTAAAGAATGTTGGGTATATGGGACATGCTGTGATACAACTTCTTGGCTACTGTTGACATCTGTCAGACTGTTAAGCATCTTTAAAAGTCAGAAGGATTTGGGCTTTCGTAACAGCAGTTTGAAAGGAACATTTTCTAGACTGAAAGACATTAAAGGGCCAAAAATGATGGCTTTGAAAGAGACATCTTGGCTAATCCAATGCAAACACCTGCTGCAAGAAGCGATGGCTTCATCAGTCTTCCCAAAAGTGTAGTTAACCTTTCCTTAAAGACATGTAATTACTTTGCTTCTACTTTATTTGGAAAACCGTCACAGTGTCTGATCAACATCAGTGTTAAAGATGTCTATACATCCAGGTGAAATTAATCTTCCTTCCACTTAAAGTTCTGGCCATTACCTCTGCCCACTACAGATTTTTGCAGACAGTGGAAAGCTGCCCCTGTGATGGAAGCTTTGCCTCTGTCTTCAGAGTGGCCAAGATCTCATGTAATGTGTATAAACAGGAGGGGGAACAACTGTTTATATGGGTTGATAGTAATAGGACAAGGGGGAACGGTTTTAAACTAAGACAGGGGAGGGTTAGATATTAGGAGGAAGTTTTTCACACAGAGGGTGGTGACGCACAGGAACAGGTTGCCCAAGGAGGTTGTAGATGTCCCATCCCTGGAGGCATTCAAAGCCAGGCTGGATGTGGGTCTGGGCAGCCTGGTCTAGTGGTTGGTGACCCTGCACATAGCAGGGGGGTTGAAACTAGATGATCTTTGAGGTCCCTTTCAACCCAGGCCATTCTATGATTCTTTGATTCCTAAAGTAGCTGACACAATTCACTGTGTAGTAATTGGGTGATGGATAGCACCGAGACAATTCTCTGTCAACGGAGAGAATGTTGTGAGCATCTTGAGCGTAAGGCAAAGGAATGGGTTTGGATTTAATTCCTGTAAATTACTGCTGCATATTTTAGCTCCGCACACTCTGGCTACTGTTCCAATGAGAAAAAATCACCACAGTAAAAAAAAATATTTTGGCAGTCCACAGCTATCTGTTGACTGCTGCTATTTCTGTGTGTAGTGAAATCTGTTTTTTGCAGAAAAGCTTTCTGGTTTATGTGCTTGTGCCATCACCTCACAGAGTCCTACAGACATTCACCTGCTGACTTTTGTGGCAGTAGAAATATGAAGATGGTAAAAATGAGTTCATCTTTTCCCTATCAGTCTCGTGTCTGTTCAGTATACTGAATCAGCTCAGAGGTAGCAGAAATGAAGCTGGCACATGGGGGGCAGCGCAGCAGTGCTCTGTGGGACACTGTAAAGAGTAAGGGGAAAAGAGAAGGATTTCTGTGTTCGGCTCCACAAGCTCCTTGTTGGTTCAGCCCATCCTGTCCAGCCACACATAAGAATGGAACATATTAACACAGAGAGCATAAATTTTTTCCTTAATGCTCCAGCTGCATTAATGATGTCTGATAAGGCTGCCCAGGGCCCCATCCAACCTGGCCTTGAGCACCTCCAGGGATGGGACACCCACAGCTCTCTGGGCAGCAGTGCCAGGACCTCACTGCCCTCTGAGTAAAGAATTTCTTCCAAACATCTAACCTACATCTCCGTACACTGATGAGGTTAGCATTTCTGTTACTGTTATTCTGTTCACCAAATATTTCTGCTTTGCCAAAAAGAAGGCACTGCCCCGGAATTTGTTGGGTTTTGTTTGTTTATTTTTCTCTATAGAATTTGAAAAGGATACCCCAAATTACTGTTATCTCTCCCTTTCAGATATGGTTTCTGTGTGACTGTTGTTATCCTTGCGGTTTTAGGTACCAGGGACCTTTAGGAGCTCGTATACCAACAATTTGCTCTCATCACTAACGCAGATACTCCAGCTCTGGATTCTTGCAGTATTGAACTTGTCTCTGGACAAAAGGTGTTGTATTTGTAAGTAAACAAGCACTTGGGAGTTATGAGTAGTCCCAACCAGGCCAGAACTTGAAGGACTCCTGGCTGCTTCAAGGATTTCCAGTCTTTTAGAAGCTGTGTGCATTCTGCTGAAGGTTAAAACACTCCGATTCTATGTTCAGTGTAAAAAAGAATGTTCTTACCATGCTTCAACTCTCAGTCTCACCCTGCTTTATGCAGTAGCTCAGTCCCTGAACACGTTCATTATTTCTAAGAAGACAAGATTGTTATGTGCTGTCTTGGAAAAAGAAAATAACAATAATACCTCCAATTCTGGAAAAGGATCCATGGAGGTTATTCTCTGGATTCAGTTGTTTCAGTAACTGTCTTTGATGCCCTGACTCCTATAGCAACTTCCTGAGAAGATTTCTCAGGGTGGCAAAGAAACAGCCTGTTTCACAAAGATGACAGACTGATCGCTTTACACTGATGATTATTGAAGTTCTTTTCTTCCCAATTTCTAATGCAAAGACTTAAAAAAAAATAATACTAAAAGAATTATTTGCAGAAGAAATCCTTAAGATCAACCAAAACACAATCTCTGTAATTTTCTGGGGCACTTGTGGTGTTTGCAGAGGTTTGGATCAGGGTGTTTTGGTCAGCAAACTAGCTAAGTAAAAATGATTTGCAGCTTGGTTTTCTCAGGTGGAAGAAGGAGTGAGAAGACAATGATCTGCACAACAATGGGGCTTCTGTTTTGAAATTATTTTATTAATATCAGTGCATATTTTGTTCCAATGGGTTCTGGTTGGATACAATGGACAGACTCCACTCGTACAAAAAGGATGCTGACTTGACAAAAATAAAATTATCAGCTTTCTGTTTAGATGGTAGTAGGAAAGATGGGAAAATGGAGATTCATCCTGATTTCAGCCATGCAAGAGGCACCTGTGACATACAGAAGTGTGAAGTAGAGTTGATCTAAAAAATAGATTACTTTTATCTAACGGTTCATCCATGCACAAAATGGAAAATAAGTAACAAAGACAAACTAGAAAAATTTAAGTTTGTTATGATGATTATAACATATACAGAGCTGAGAGAACAAGATTTTTCTAACAATCTTTCATAAGAAATCAGTTTGGGACAATACAAGCAGTTAACTCAGAAAATAGAAGAAACACGTCACTATGTGTCAGAGTACATATTTACAATGCAGATGAGATCAGATAATTTGACAGTGATGAGTGTACAGATAAAATCTATGAATTCTAGAAATTCTCTACTATTACAGGCTAAAAAATATCGAACATAAGGAGACCTTTCTGCCAGCTGTTTAGGGAGGGAGCAGGAAGATTAAAGTTCTTTAATGAGATGGTCAAAATGCTAGAGGGATGTCACAGAACCTGTGTAGGCATTTAACTGCCCGGGTTACCTCCTGGTCAAAAAAAAAAAAAAGAAAAAGCAAAGCAAGGTCAAACATAAGAAAAGGCTTCTTGATGCACTTTTGCCATCCACAATACCCCAACAAGGGTGAACAGTGGCAAAAGCTGTGCTGGCAAATAAACCCTTTTACAGAATTATAGAATCATTAAGGTTGGAAAAGACCACTAAGGTCACTTAGTCCAACCATCGACCCATCACCACCATGCCCACTAGCACATCCCTCAGTGCCATTGTTTTCAAAACAGCAAGTAATTTATCAGTGTAAAAGGAAAGAAACAAGAGAAACAGAAAAGGCATGGAGGTAATCTGAGTCAGATGGGCATGGTTTTTCCCAGGTAGCCAAACTTCTGGAGAGATTTTTCTGTCCTTCATTTCCCCCATTCTAGGTGAAAACTAAAAATCAGCATTAACAGAAGCAAACTTTTTCAGCCTGAGTGACATCATTATCTTCAAGCACCAGTAAATGGGCAATCTGAAGCTCATGTGCGCTTCTCGGTTTCTCTCACATTTTCAGGCAGGTAATCTTGCATTTGCCCACTATAATCCTAGAAAAAAAAATGTTTTATAGTTTCTTATCATATTATAGGGATCTCTAGGTGCTGCACATAAATGTAGACAAACTGGTACATGATGTCTGGTGGATGTAAGCACCACACCTGAAGGAGAAGAAAACGGGTCCCTTAGGAAGAGGCATAACTTCCTTAAAAGAAGATGGCAAGGAACAAGAAGTAGCCCATCCATTTCCATAAGGGGCAGCTCAAAGGAAGAACACATAGAAAAGAGTCACAGAGCGAAGCACAGAATTTAAACTGCTTGGTGGTGGTGTAAAAATGTTTTTCTTATATATATTATGAACAGATGAGCTTAAAAAAAAAAAAAAAGACTGTCAGCTTTGGGTGCACTTTGTTCTTTTCTTATTTATCACGTTCGCCTCAGAAACAGAACAAGCTTTGCCTGCGCTGCCTTTGCTGGGGTCTCTCCTGAAAAAAAAGTTGCTCTGATGTGCACTGGGAGAGAGATCTTCAGAAACCCGGGGCCCAGCACTGGCTCTTAGCGGACAGCGATCCCGAGGTAAGAGGCGTGCTCAAAGCCCCCCCACTCACCCTCCCTCCTGCCGCGCCCCGCCACGAACCTCTTCTTGCCCGCGATCGCGGCAGGCGGGGTGCGCGCGGTGCCCGCTGCTCTGCACAGCCGGGCAGGGGCCGCTCGCTGCGGGCCGGGGGGAGCCGGGCAGCGCTCCCCTCTCTCTTCCTCCTCCCGCCCCGCCGCACCTCGCCGGCTCTACGGGCTGAGGCCGGGGGTGCCTCCTCCTTCTCCTCCTCCTCCTCCTCCTCCTCGCCACCCGGGAGGATCCGCACGAGCTCCGCGCCCAGCGGCCCCAACATGAGAATGCGCGCCGCCGGGCTCCTCGGCTGCTGCTGCTGCTGCCTGCTGCCCCTCGTCCTCCCCGCCGCCCCAGGTAACCCCTCGGCGTGAGCGACCTGGGAAAGTTGGAGGAGTTGGCCGGGGCCGGAGCCTCCCCCAGCGCTCGCTCCGGCCGGAGGTGCGGCGGTGCGCCGTGCGAGGCGCTCCTCGTGCCATTCGGCTGCCAGGGCAGCGGTTAGCGGTGCTGCTTCGTGGTGTGGCTTAATGCTTCTCAGTGCAGATAGCTGAGGGAGGAGGGGGGAGGGAGAAAAGTGGCTGAGACATCGTTATAATAAACTTCAGTTATTCTTCTGTAATTTAATCTTTTGTTGTTGTTGTTATCAGACCTGAGGTGGAAATGAGCTTGTAAGTTGTTTTAAATAGATATATATATTTTTCCTGATTAACAATATTTCTGTGTTTCAAACGGTTCTGAAATAATTCAACTGTAGTTGTGTGTTGTGTAGTGGTATATGTGTGTCTGTTCTGAAATTTCCCTTTTAAAGTAGTATGAGAGCACACACACTTTGCTATTGTGCTTTATTCTGTGTTCTTTTGCATCAATTCTTTATGTCATTTCTCCTACCTTATAGAAACACCCAGTAAAGTGCCCCAGGTTGATTTAAAACCTTTATGTTGCAGAAACACATATTTGACAGAAATCAGAATACTACTATGCAGTCTTGAGTTGCTTTTTTCACTCTGCAGTCTGATTTCTTTTAAAACATCACTAATGTATATAGGACACGGGGTTTTTTTATTTTTATTTTTATTTTTACTTTTATTTTTATTTTTATTTTTATTTCTATTTTTATTTTTATTTTTATTTTCTTTTACCCTGAGTGCTGATTTTTCTATTTTGATATTAAAAATCTCTTCTTTTAGGTGTGAGCTGTAAAGCTGGCTGCCACCCAGTGAACGGGTTTTGTGAATTTCCCAGTGAATGCAGGTAAAAAGATCTGTCAGACAGAGCCTTAGCTCAGAAACAGACCTCCTCAATAATTCATTGTTCTTTAAAATAGAAGCTGAAACAGTGTATCCTCTGCAAATATGTTACTGTAATGAGGCAGCACTCTATTGCCATACTGTAACTGGAGTGATAGAGCACAAGGTATCTGGATGCCTCTTTAGCCTAATTATCCCAGTATCAGAAGTCTTTAAGTTGATTACCATTTATTTATTGTCATTGCATGAACCAGTTTTGTTTTTTTTTTCATATGAATACTTCTAGTATCCCGGAAGCATTGATGCTATCTTTTTTATCAGATGCGCTGCACGGTCCAATTTTGAATCCAAAAGTTTATTTATTGCACCCTGAAAAGGGGAACATCCATGTAATTATGTTTATTAAAAACAAACCATGCTTGTGTATTGTCTCCTATCTCTTTCAGGTGTCTGCCTGGTTGGCAGGGTGCTCTCTGCAATCAGTGCATCCCTTTCCCTGGGTGCTTGCACGGCAGCTGTGTCAAACCCTGGCAGTGCATCTGCGAGGAGGGCTGGGTTGGCAGCCTCTGTGACATAGGTTTGCACATCCTTTCTTTTCCTTGAGCAAATGAGGTAAAACAGCCCCATCTGGTGATGGAGACATACAAAAGATCTTATGGATAACTAATTTTAAAAGAATGCTAGAGCAAGATAATAAGGAGGTTCTGGGCAGCAGCACATAAGAGGCTCTGGCACTGCTGCCCAGAGAGCTGTGGGTGCCCCATCCTTGGATGTGCACAAGGCTGGGCTGGATGGGCAGCCTGAGCTGGTGGGGGGCAGCCAGCCCACAGTAGGGGGTTGGCACTGGGTGGGCTTTGAGGTCTCTTCCAAAACATTCAGTGTGTTCAGTATTTGGGCATATGTGTGAGTGAGGAGTACACTCCTCATTGTATTTTAAATATTGATAATTGTGAATAATGCTAACAAACAACTGTTAATCATTGTCATATTAATCTTTATGATGGAAACACATCTTTTTGTTAAATCTTTTTGTTATTAGTTAATCTGAAATATTTATATGACACACTATTTGTATTTGTATGTAAATTTTTGTATGAGAAAATAAGAGCTTAATACTAAATACTTACTGAAAAGGAAAACATCGTAATTCTTTGTTCCTTAATCCTATGATGATTCAATGGAATAGCACTGGTATAACTCAGAGAAAGGTCTGCCCAAGCAAAATGCTGCCTTCCTCCCAGATCTGAGGGATAAGCAGAGCACGCTCACTCACCCCTTTCCTGTCAGAATGTGCCAGATAGCATCAGCAATTTGAGGAGCTGGCCTTTGCTGAGCTAGTTTATATTGGCTGACGTAGGCAAATGAGTGTTCAGCCAAGAGATGTGAGGGTGCAGAAACCGTGTGAGTATCCAGGACCGTGCACCAGTTCAGCCTGCAGAGATGCAGCTGGAAGAAGACAAGTGTCCAAGGCTTTGTTCTTTTTTGCTTCTATTTTGGGCTTTCATTGTTGCACAGCTTACAATTTATAGAGCATGGCTGTCAGTGAATGCCCGAAACAGTAGTTAATGATGATGAAATTTGAACTGGATAAAATTTTCAGGATGGCTAAAAGAAGATTTCTGGTTGATCACGTACTTGCAGTGGCATGGAGCTACACAACTAAAGATTTCTGCAAGTTAGGGTTATGTTTTCAAGTTGGACACACTTCAAAGAACCATATTAAGGGTCTAGCTGAATTTCTTGGCACTTAAATATCATCACAGTTCTGAGTTTTGCAACCTTTTTCAGTTGGTATTTATGATGGAAAATAATTCTTTGGGAATTGTAACCATATATTCACGGAAAAAAATAATATTTTAATGAGCATTAATTGTGATGATTCTTCAATATAAAATGGACATCTCTTGTTTCAGTCCAGAAAGTATTACTTCTCTCAACACTCAGATTTATCTCAATGTTCTTTGCCAATTTGAATTTAGATCCCCATGAAGACATGCCAAGAATACTCAGCCAAAATGAAATGTCCCTGCAGATGAAAAGATGGTTATATTACACTGAAAGTCTTTCATCTCAGTGGACTCACTGAGTAGGTCCATCTCAGTGGACCTACCCCAAAATGTATTCTTTTGCCACAAAAGACCCATAGTCTTTTTCCTGCCAGTGGAAGGCTGTTAAAAATTGTTCTACTGATCCATGAATGCGCTGTATCCTCAAATGAGGTTAATTGTTTAACCTCTGACACCCTCTGCCAAAATGTTGGTGTTGGTTTCCTGACTGTATAAAGTCATTACAGACTGTTATAACTCATTAACAAGTACCACTAAATGATGCTTGATAAGGGTAGGAAAAAGGACAAAATGAATGTTCCCATTCATGTGGCGATCACTGACAAATACACATAACTGGTTTTTTAGTTGTGGTAATACAAACACATCAGTTTCTTACATAAAAAGCCACACTCCTTGACTCTTTTTTAATAGTGAATTTACGATGTGATGTCCAGAGGCCACAACTGTTACGTTTTCACGTGCAAATGATTTTAGTTGACATGTTTTAGCCATGGCAACAATTTTGAGCTTCAGGTGTGTAATGAGATAAGCCTTGCTAAAAAGCTATGTTTGTACTGTTTCTGGGGAGACTCACAGAGGATTGTGAGTAATACAGTTTTGTCGTTCCCTTGGCATCCTTCCTTTTTGCTGCCATAGGAAGAGTCAAATTTGCCAGGGAATTTTTGGCAAAACCACTGTTTCAGTGTTGCCAGCTGTGAGCAATTTTCAACAGAGAGATGGCAAAACCCACAAATTCATTTGGCCACTGTTAACACCTGAAATATCTGTAAAATACAGATACAGTCTTAGCAGCTTATTTGCTTGCTAAATGCAAGAGAAAATAAGGTATTTTTTGAATGATGGTGTTCTCTTTTTCTGTTTTCTAGGAAATTTAGCATGTAATCTCCTTAGTATGGATCATGAAAGTTCCTTTCTGGAGCAGTTTTAGGTCATCATGTGGTTTTATATACACCATGGGCTGGCCATCTGGTTCTCAGTTCAGACGAAGAATGACCTACCTTATAATTTACAGGCATGCAGATTATAGATTGAGTTCACTGTAAACATGTAGGCCAGGATTAGTGGTGTCATTTATGACTATTATTACAGCCACATGTGTAGGCATGTCACTTAAGGAAAAAAATCTGTGAGCTGGTCTAAGTGTTAATACTGCTAATTTACCTCTTTGCTAGCACCCATGATAGACATGCAAGAGACAAATTCTGCTGTGCTGTGAACCATAGAATCACAAAATATACTGAATTGGAAGGGACCCACAACAATCATCCAATCCAACTTCTGGCTGCACACATGGCCACTCAAAAAGCAAAGCCTAAGTCTGAGAGTGTTATCCAAACATTTCTTCAGCTCCAGCAGCTCAGGACTGTGACCACTGTCCCAGCAGAGCCTGTTCCATGCCCACTGCTCTCTGGTGCAGAACCTTTTCCAACTTGTTATCCAACCACTGCGATGCTTTCCTGAAAAAAACACTGAATGATCACTTCATGCACTGCAGCATGACAGCTTGGTTTACAAAAGTGTTAATTAATTTATTGGTAACGTGATTGCAGCTATTCATAATACATGTGTAAATGTACAGTCTTTTTTTCAATTCTCATCTGAGGCTCAGCTACCACTTGAAGCAATTAAATTATTTGGATTTTGGTCTTCTGAGAGGAAAGATAAAGAGAAGAGAATATGGAGTATTTGGTTTATCTATGTGTTCACATTTTAAAAGAATATGATACTATAAGCTTTTAAGTTGTGTTTTAAAACCAAATTCCTTACATAAATTACTAGTAGTAATGTACATATTCATATATACATATATACCTATTAATACATATACCAATCCACATATACATTTCAGAGTTTCCTTGCTCGTGTGTCAGAGTTCATATCTTTTTAGCTGCCAAAATAGGGGGCAAACAACACCACTCCAAAAAGCATTCAGGTTTATTTTGGTCCTTGTGAAAATTGGATCTTAAAGTGCATGCAAGGTGCTTTTCTTGTAATAAGAACAGGCAAACACATTAGAAAATAGAGCCTTTTATCCAGGGAAGATTATGTTTAAAAGCTAAGGCTATTGAAGTGTTTTGCTGTGGTTAAAATTTAGCAGTACCTCAAGATGTCAACTAACTGTCATGTTATGTTGTGGAAGGTGGAATATAAATGCCCTTAAATCCTTTTCATCTTCTATATTAGGAAAAATTTATTCTCTGAAAGAGTGATGATGCATTGGCACAGGCTGCCCAGGGAGGTGGTGGAGTCACTGTCCCTGTAGGTGTTCCAGAACTGTGGAGATGCGGCACCAAGGGATGTGGTTTAGAGGGCATGGAGGGAATGGGCTAATGGTTAGACTAGCTGATCTTAGAGGTCTTTTCCAACCTTTATCATTCAATGATTTTTAGTGTACGTTTGGACATGAATATGTGAGGTGTCAGTTACCTTGCAGCCAGCTCTTCACTGCAGCCTCTCCATTAGATGGCTAAAATATGTACTTGTTTGTATATTTAATTTTAGTTATTTGTAAAAATTGGTGGTAGTTCAATTGGGAAATCCCTTAGCAGGGAAACTCTAAAGAAAAAGAGATGTGTGACTTTTTGGTCAAAACATGTCAGACAGCTCTCTCTTCTGGTGCAGCTATGTAAGGGTTAGATGTAACCCAGCCAGATGATGAAATCTTAAGAGTCTTTGTAACCTGCCAATCTCTGTTATGAAATGTTTGTTCATAAACACATAATGATAGACTTTTGGTAAGAGAGCATGAGAAATTCCTGATTCTTATTTTCTTTATCAGAATTCTGCTCATGGAGATGCCAAGACTGGGAAAAGATGACTAAGCTACTTAGAAGTTCTTTCTTCCCTACCAATATTTTATTGATAATATTAATTATTTATGTACTGGAACAGTTCAAAATCAAAAGTGACAGCTAGGAAAAGAAATGAGCTCAAAGTGCTTGCAATAATTGAACAATCTGTACCCCATGTTAAGTGGGAAGAATAAATCAGAACTTGTAAAATAGGATGAATGGCCATTAAAGCTATGTTCTATTTAAAGCATTGTTTACTATTTGCTGATTCTTTCTCCTGAGTTTAACTGAACCTTTCTCTTAAGTTTAATTGAGCCCTGCCTTGCTCTTCTGCTGACTATTTAGCCTTCATTTCATTGAACAGTGTTTTAATAAAATTTTAAAAAATGTTTTTATTGTTTTTTTTTAAACAGATATTCAGCCATGCTCTGCAAAGCCCTGCACCAATAACTCAACATGCATAGAGACTGGTAATGGAGGATATATTTGTCTGTGTGCCCAGGGATTTACAGGAAAAAACTGCCATCTCAGAAAAGGACCTTGTATTATTAATGGGTAAATACTGGTTTCTGATGTGAATTTAAAATCTATACTCCTTCTGACCATTCTTCAGATTTCTTTGCTAAGAGGCAATATCTCTATGCTAAAGTATATAGTTCTTCTACTAGCACTGAGAATCTATTCAAGGAGACTATTAATACAATATTCACTTAAACATTAAAAGTTAGGCAAATGAAGCTCAGTAATAAATAAAGAATAGATTTTCAAAATGTTGCATGCATTTTCTAAGCACTTTATATTTTCTACTTCTTAGAAAGTATAAAAAATTATTTCACATGAAAAATCAGAAAGTCATTTTACGCTTGCATTCTCCAGTAATTTCTTCCCATTTTCCTAGAAATCTCCTGCATTTCCTGTAATCTGACGTGCACGTGAGGTTTCAGTCTTCTCCATACAGCTATATCCAAGTTTGTTTGATTTTCCATGAGATCTGTAAAGCTAAGAGAGGGTGCTAGGCTCTCCAAGACAGACCATAGCCATTCAAGTTACTCAAGGACTATACAGCTGTAGCTTCCATAATTTCCTTAAAGCATACACAGTGGCTAGTGACTGGCTAATTTCGTTGATTGCATTATCATCTCGTATTGTTACCAGGCTTTCCCAATAGGTGTTATGCCAAAGTCCAGAGACAACTTTTGCTTTCCTAATGCAGCTTCCAAATTTCCAATTTCTTCTCTCAGTAGCACTTTTTCCAGCCAACAGCTACAGTGATGGACAATATGAGAGCACAGAGCTGTTTATTTTATGTGAAAGTATTAAAAAAAAACCCAACAGACAGATGACTTTTCTGGTGCAGTAGTCACTTAGTGGCCACGAAGTGTTTCAATCTTCAGTAAGGCCATAGGTGCTGAGGGTACTCAGTGTGATGTCTCCTCCCAGAGCAACAACTGCACATTTGAGAAGCTCAGCCTTATCCCACCAATGGTTGGGGCCATTTGTAAAAAGGAGCTTATTTTCCCTTTGGAAGTCCCCTCACTCAGGCTCTTAAAGAACTGTGTCCCCACTATGGAAATCCAACTACTACTATTGCTACCAACTACTACATATGTGAAATCTCAGTGTTCTTGAAGCTGTTTGGTACCTGCAGGACTTTCTACTGGCAAGGTAACACTGAAGTACTGCTTGGACTTTCCAATTATGTCCCAGTACTGTGCAGTCTGTCTTTAGAGATTTATAACTATTAGGAAAACTGTTGTCAAATAGGCTTGTTGTAGTCTTTGTCAAGAGTTGTGTTGTGTTTTTCATGCCTGAAATCCATTTTTAGACGGTAAGTTTTAAAAGCATTGTTCATATACAATCATTGCCATGAAAATGATTTTGAGATTTATTTGCAAACCTTGGGCCCCTTTTCTGCCAAAAAGATGGTTTAAAGGACCACATCTGCTTTCAACAGCTCCGTTTGTGCTTTTTTGTCAGTAGGTGTCTCTGTCTTTTTGACCTTATGCTTGGTAAGGCACAGTTACATTGCAAAGCAAAGAAAAAAAAAAAGATTCTTTCAATGAATTTACACCATTTAAAACATAGTACCAGGCTATTAATAATTAAGTTCTGAAAGAGTTTGAAGAAACAGTTTCCTCTACCCCTGTTCTTACATGACAGCTTCCTTCGCTATGGCTGAAACCATCTCATTTTTTAGTATAGTTTGTGTTATTTTTTCAAAAATTCTGTCTCAACAGCTGTTTGCAGGAAAGTGTATCTATTCACCTCTAGTTTTTTTGTTTGTCATGGAGCACAATAGAGGCAGAATAAAAACAATCACTGTGCTGCCATGAAAGTGTTTTGCTTTGCCAATACAATGCACAGATTATGTTAGGAACAATCAGGTGGAAAAGAGAGTCTTTCTGCTAGTCTGTTTGTTCAGTCTTGTCTAGATAGTTACTCAGCTAAATAGCTCTAAGCTTATGAAAACATTGGGAAGCTTAGTTTGGATAAATGTTTGGAATAAATTAAAATCTGTTCACAACTCTTCAGGTTGGATTTATATAGTGCTGTATTAATTCTGCCTGAGGGGTCGGCAGAAGATACTACAATCTGTATTGACAGAGCTGTTTAATAACTCGTTCTTGATTCAACTTCATTGACTTCAGTGGATTTACATTAGGATTTGGCTCTTCTGGAGAAAACCAGCTTCTCTTATTACACGAAGTGTTTCCTAATAGCTTCTTTCCTTAGATTTTGATTGAGTTCTGTATATGTATGTGTTTGTTCTCTCTTCCAGCTCTCCCTGCCAAAATGGAGGAACTTGCATTGATGACAAAGGTTTTGCACCCCATGCTTCCTGTCTGTGCCCTTCTGGTTTTGCTGGCAACTTCTGTGAAATAGATAGGGATGACTGTGAATCCAACCCATGTGAAAATGGAGGAACGTGCACAGATATTGGTGCAGGTTTCAGCTGTTTATGTCCCCATGGCTATATAGGAAAGCTCTGCAGCAGCCGTGTCACATTCTGTGCAAGTGACCCATGTGAGAATGGAGGAACATGCAAAGAACATCCACAAGGAGGATTCAAATGTGTCTGTAAGCCAGAATTTGTTGGTGCCACCTGCAAACATGCCAGCAAAAACACAAGTCTTTCTGCAATGAATACTGGCACAAAGAACATGCAGAATTACAAGCTACCCCCAAAAGCTCATCACAGATCAGTGCATCAAGAACATGAAATCCTGAAAATAACAGTGAAAGAAACAATCCAAAATGCAGATCCCTTGCTCAGTAAAAGCCAAGTGATATGTTTTGTTGTACTGGGATTACTTACATGTCTTGTAGTTTTGGGTACAACTGGGATTGTATTTTTTTCAAAATGTGAAATGTGGTTGGCTAATGCCAAATATAGTCATCTCCTGCGCAAGAAAAAGAACTTTCTTCTGAAGTCTAGCAATGGGGAAAACCTTTCTGTTAATATTATCTTTCCAGAGAAAATCAAATTGACAAATTACACCAAGAACTATACTGCCATCTAGGCTCTTGAAAGCCTGCTACCAAATTGAAACATTTCATAACTATGTGTAAAATAAATTGAACTTATTACCTGTGGTTGGCCTCAGGATCTGTGGGTGCGTTTGCTGTGGCTTGTACTGGATGGTAATGAAGACAAATGTAACGTATCTGTATTACTAAGGATTTTTCATTCCCCAAAATAAATCTAAAAAATGAAAAAAAAAAAAAAAAAAAAAAAACTAAAGAGCAGGGAGCGTTAATATGATTTACTTTCAAGGCAGCTATTTTTTGTAAAATAAAAGGTAATTTACCACTGGAACTGTTCTGCAGCTTTCTTGACTTGTGCATAGTTTATTTGACAAACACGGTACCTGTAAATTACTCAGTGATGTGTTTTTTGTTGTTTTGATTTGTTGTTGTTTTTTTTTCTAAATAAACAACAGATAAGGGCTATACTTGTTTAATTTTTGATTTGTAAATGTTATATTTCAACCAGTTCATCATAAATGTCCCTGCCTAGTTCTTCTTCCATCTGTGGTAAATATGTTAGCAATTGGTATCAGCAGGAGCAAACTCACAATGATGTCTCACCTATCCAGCCAGTTTTGCTGATTATGCACACTTCTAAAATTTGTTACTCTTTCTTTGGAATCTGTGTGTTTATAATTTCAGATTACAGGCCTCTGTCAGTTCAGATGCTGCCTCAGTAAATTGTGTATCTGCCAGCATACTAAAAAGGCATTTAATGTATCTGGTCAAACCTTCTGTATAGAGACCTGGTCAAGATGCAAAGGATATTATTCTGACTTTTCCTCAATTACTTCTCAAGGAAGACTACCAAATATTATTCATGCTCATATTACGAGGAGAAATGAAAAGGGTAGAGCATGTCATATGAGAAAGCTGAAATCATCTGAAAACAAGATGGATCAGTCCTGGTTTGAGCTATGATGTAGAGATGCTGTTTTCTACCTGTATGTTCTGGTTGGACCTCAGATGATCTGTTAGATCAACACTCTGCACCTATGTTGTAGATTTTATCTAGGTTTGTTTCCAGATTTGTCTCCTGGGGTGGACCTTAGACCTGTACTCCAGTCCTATCTTCTTTTGCTGTGTCTGGGACTGCTAAGGGGCCCACCCACACGAGCACAGATTTGTTTAGCCCCACAGGGACTGCACTGTTGGTGAGGGTATGCTGCACCCTAAGGTCACCTCATCTCACAGCTTTGCCTCCTTCCTGGTATCCTGGTTCTTGCAATTTTAAAAAACAAACATGCAAACAAAAATTGTTAACAATTTACTCCTCCAACCACTCTAGGTAGGAATACTTAGTATCTTCTTCTAAGCTGTCTGTTTTCCAGGCTATTCCCAAATCCATTAAGAGCTGTTCAAGCAACTTACATGCATATATATAATTATAGGATTATTAATATAAATATATATAAATAAATAGAGATACATGTTTTTAAAAAGCCTTAGTGTAGATACAAGTCGTTACCCTAGGGTTTTTTGTTGTTGTTGACGTTTCTCTTAAGTGCTTTATAGAGCTGTATTGTTGTTTATATTTGTGCATATCATAGTATTGCATTGTAGAATGCAAAGATTAGTGATAACATCCGTAGTGGAAATGCTGAGTCACAGCCTGAAACACTGATTGAACACCTGGTAGGAAGGCAGGGCCAAGCCAGGGGAGCTCAGGTGCAAGCAATGTACCTGAGTGACTGGAAGGGGTGGAGCTAGGATCCACCTTCCCAGACCTCATTTAAGGATTGGCAGTAGAGGTGAGGGCATCCCTTGTTGGAGATTCCTGCCTACCTGAGGTCTTCTAGTGGTAAGCAGCTCTTTTCCTTTGTTTCTGTGGCTGCTGTATTTGGGCTCGTTCTCATTTGCTGAAGCCAAGAACTTTGCCACCTTGCTATTATTGTCTCATTATAGCATTACAACATTAAAGTAAGTGTCCAGATGGTTCTGTGGAAAGTACTGACCAAACCAGTTAAAACAGATCTCCTCTAGGAACCTGTGGTTGAATTTCAGATATGTTAAAACAGGGATACTCTCAGCTTCCTGCACCTCTCTAAACCTGACAACTTAGTCTAGTGAAGCAGTGGAAGAGGCATAGCTGAAGTATACTTGCCTTTTAAAAATCATTTAAAAGCTCCCTTTGCTCAAAACTACAAGCTGTATAGAAGAAGCTGGACAGTGACCTCCTAGGTAAAATCATCCAAGGAGACAGAACTGAAGCAGTGTATGATGGTGTGTATTTGTATGAAGTTATGGCACTGCGGCAGTGTCTCCAAATGTGAAAGGAATACCTTGTTTTTCCTCATTACCCCAGCCCACCTGGGTTTAGCTTTCCCTTGGGGATTGCTGGTGTTCTTGTTCCACCCATGCAGTGAGTAAGGTTGCCACAGCTGTTAGCAGATGCACACCTTTCCACTCCCCGCCAGCAGAGGCTACATCAGCCCTTACAACTCACTTTGCTACAGTCTACAGCCAGGCTCTAAGTAACTAAGCCTGTTACAGAAAGCAGGAAATTATAGTAATTCATATTTATAAACTGTCACAAGATTTTTGGCCACAGTAGCCTAGTTGGCAGCTCCTTCAGCACAGTGTATTTCATATATAGACAGGAGATCCTCTTTGAAGTTAAGGTCAGTAGCTCACTGTGTTAAAAGCAGATTTCACCTCTCAGCGTCCTTTCTATCATTGGCAATGAAGAAGTATATGAGGCTACTATTGTCCCAATATGTTCTCAAAAGAGGAAAAAATCCTAACATAAACATGAAAGTCTGGAAAAAATTATAGCTGTCTATAATTCTTTTTTGGATCAGAGAGGATAAACCTATGTATGAAAGTCTGTCGTGTGTGTTGGTAGTGTAGTGGATGGCTCTAATGCATGATCACCACATAAGAGAGAGAGCACTGGAGTGCTAAGAAAGATTTAAATTTGAAAAAGCTATGGTATGTGAAGCAATAACCTCCAGCAGGTCCCCAAAGCAAGAATTCTAAATAAACATTTTGCAAAGACACTGATATGGAGACAAAATGCAGTGATATCACTTCAATTTTTTTTATTCTATATATTTGTTATTAATGAGAGAATAATGTATCTATGGTGACCATTGCCAGATGCACTGACCTATAATGCTTTTCATAGTCAAGCAGTGATCTCTCTGAGCCTCAAACCCCACCTCTGCCTTATTGCTGCTAAAAAAAAAAAAAAAAAAAAAAAAAAAAAAAAAAAAGTAAGGACAACTAGCCTGAGGGACAGGTTGAGACAGTGGGGTAGTTTTCACTTATCAGTTAAGGTCAGTAATTCTCTATTCCCCCCATATTATAGCAGAATATATTAAATAGTATTTTTTTTGTTCCTTTTGAGAAATTTTAATCTCTGTTCCTGCTATATTAACAATAAAAGACCCATGGATCTTCCACAAAGGTTTTATGTCCAGGGTGTGGGAAGGTTTTGTTGTTGTTGGGTTTTTTGTCTTTCTGTCTCATGGCCATTGTGGCAAAGAAGTCTGGCTGCTGTAAAAGTAGAACTTAGGATATAGCAACTACCAAACTCTGGACAAGCCACATATGTGCAGAGAACACATATGTGGCTTGCCATTTTACTGCTGTTCTTAATAATCTGTTCATAAACCAATAATGTAAGCATTGCTTTTGATTAATAAGGATTCTATTTGGGAGTGCTACACCATCTGCTATTGATATCTCTACAAGAGTCCAGTTGGTCTGCTCCTCTTGGCCAATAACCTCAACTCTCTTTTCAAATAATTATTTAGATCCAGATGGCCCATAGTATTCTTCCTTAAAACAGACCTTCGGATTTTGAGAATGAAGAAGTGTTAATGACCTAGCTGTGGGAATATATACAAACCATCACCAAAGACAATGATCCAGATTGCCTTGCTTGAATCAGATAGTTTTCATAACTATGTCCTTCCCTCTCCAAGTTCTTAAATTTGTCTGTGCCTTGGCAAAATTTATTTACCATGACAGTCTTAAGGGCAAAACAATTTTTTGCAGTTACAGGTCTCCCTGTTTTGGCTGTTTTGTTTCTTTTTTTTTTTTTTCCCTTTTCTGGCAGAACTATGTGTATGTGCATCCAGAGCACACTAAATTATTGCACACGTACTGTGTATGCACTGTTGATCTTCCAAAACACATCTCATTTGCTACGCATTTCTTGTGAATGAGCCATGGACAAATTTTGCATTCCTGAATGTCACACAGCCTAGGAAAATATCCAATACTGCCTGGCTTAGGTGAAAGAAGAGGAGCCTTGAGAGAAGACTTCTGTGGTTACTCAACCCAGATTGGAGTCAGCACTTGAGGCTCATGAATACAAGTCAGCTTTGCTGCATCTCTACAGCTATAAAAGACATCAAGACCAGAATCTGTGCTGTATATTAGATTCTACTGTTCTAACATGAAGTATTCTGAATTTTCTTCCTAAATTTCTTGAAAAATATGAGGATGTGGTCCTTTTAAATCTTTGCAAGAAGGGGAACAAGATGTTTTATAAAGACGTGTATTTCATTCTCAAATACAAACTTAACTATTGCTCTGGGATTTGAAGAAAAACATTGTTTCCAAATCACAAAAAGAATTTTTCCTTCTGCTTTACCTCTTTCCTGAAGCTCATATCAGAGTCAGATTTCAGACAAGTTCATGGGAATACAATACAGTTTCTAGTCCTTCTCCTTAGTGATACAGACAATTTTTGTGGGTGTGGAGCAACACTATAGAAAAGTTTCAGATTTAAAGAAGTTAAGTAAAAAGTTTAGATTATAACAGTAATGTTTTTATAGTAATTTGCCTAATAAAACTTGCAACAAATATACTCTTTTATTCTTCTAGTCTGGTTCACCTTGCTCTTTTAAAACAATAGCCTTGCTATTAGTTGTTGCCAACTACGTACAAGTGTCTATAGTGAGGGTGGTGAGGCACTGGAACAGCTTGCCTGGTGATATGGTTGATTCCTCATCCCCGGAGACTTTCAAGGCAAGGCTGGATCAGGCCCTGGGCAAGCTGTTCTAGCTGTGATGTCCCTGTTCGTTGCAGGGGAGTTGGACTAGATGGCCTTCAGAGTTCCCTTCCAACTCTAAGGATTCTATGATTCTATGTATTTCCACTTGATGGCAGCATTTGAACACGGAAACACCTAGAGTTCTTCAAAACTGATTCCCTTTTTTTTTCTTACATTAGGAAATTTTTAACCCATCACCATTCCCTGATGAAAAGGGCAAAAAAGGGAAAATGAGAACATGGCTGTTCTTTTCTTGTAGGTAACAACTTCTGATGACCTGGTATGCTGCAACAAAGCCTAAACTGCATCTTCATTGGCAGCTGAAGCCAGTACTGTTACCCCAACAGGATTACTGATCTTCTTTGGAATTCTATTGGAGAGTAGAGACCTGGTATATTTAGTGTCATGCAGTTAATGATTCATATGGAAAGGTTACTACAATATCCAGTTTTGATCTTCAGCCATCAAGTATGAACATATGCATGTGTTCCTAAGTAACGCCGGGTTTTCATGCCCTACCTGTGGTATGCAAAATTCACTCATTCTTCTAACATATCCATGGATTTGTATAAAGTGAACACAGACTATACACTTTATAACCAAAGCTGCATGAATGAGGATAGCTTAAATGTCAAGACACTGAGATAGTTTTTCACTCACTGTTCTTCATCCTTAGTATTTTTTGCTAATTCACATATATTCAAAGTTTTTGGTATAATATGCGATCCTAGCCTCTCCTATTTTACTTGTTTTGTTGTTGCTCTTTGCCAATACAAAAGGATGTGCACAGAAACTTTGTAATGTGATATCTGTTCCCATGCTCCACACATCTTGTGGTAAAATTTTGATTTGCCTGTCTATGCCTTACTGGCATTGAAAGCTGACCAAACTGGAAGAGGAAAAGCACATGCTAATTTTTAAAACCTTCTTGTACCAAATTCAAAACAGAATTTCTTCCAGAGCAGTGGCAAACATCTCAGAACTTGCTGGGAGTTGTGCATCTGAAGTATTTTTAGCAAGGAATGGTTAATATTTTGACTGGCCAAATAAATGAAGTTCTTTGGGCCTATTCTATTCTACCTTGCAGTGCTTAAATTATTGGCAGTGTTCCAAGAGTCCTGCATCTTATCATGGCAAGCATAATCTTTTAAGGGATTCAAACTTCAACTCTCACCTGTGCTTGGCTTTCTTTATAAATAATGGGTCTTGGAGGACTATAGACATCTGATCAGTCTGATGGCTGAGAGCCTGGATTGCTGAAAGATATGAGGCAGCCTGTTTTCAGGGAGTCTTGAAGCAATCCCTGTAGTTTTGAGCCTGAGAAAGAATAAGTAGTGGCTTCTTGCTCAGGAATAACAGAGATTGCCTGGAAGCCAGAGATGAAAATGTAAGGAATCACATTTGGGCTTAGTGGTGGGAGAGAACCATAAAGAGATCAACTCCAATGTGGAGCCCTGTCTGATGGAGTCTCTCTTTAGATGACTGCCTGGCTGTTTTGCTGTTGATGAGATGAACTCATCAGAGAATACCTTAATTTGTGCTGTAGTATAGAGCAGATGTGAAATTGAAGGAGCTAGAGGGGAGAAGCTGTAGTTTGACCAGGTTTGTTCTTCACAGCAGTCTGCAGGTCCAGTCAGCACTTACATGAGGAGAAGTGAGTGCCCACAGTGCCTGCTCTCCCCTCCAGAAAGCCTGGCTTGTCCATCGATTGTCACCATTACCCAGAGGTCGTCTTTGTTTTGAATATCAGTGGCACTATCCTTTGTCCTTTTGGTATTTTGCTTCTTTCTACCCAGATTTTACATTTATCCTGGCTAGAGATGTTCATTTTTCTGTCCTAAAGTCATGATCTTTTGTACACATACACATGTTCGCACACACGCAAAAACTGTAAGTTAAAAAAAAGGTGTGAAGAAATGCGATTATTCTCTGGCTTCGAGGCTTTCTTTTCCAGAGAAGCCAATAAGAAAGGTTAGAGATAGTTAGCTCTGTTGGCCAAGTTACATAATTAATATGTGTGACATGCATATAGCTTTCCAATAGGTAGATCCAGGGTCATCATGTCCACTGCTAGCATTTGTAGCAGTATCAAATTAGGAATAAAAGGGTATGTTTTATGCTACAAATAATACGCATAAAGCATAAATAAATTTTATGCTTTTGGATATAAGGAAAAAGTCCTTTACAGTGAGGGAGATAAAGCACTGGAAGAGATGTGGTGGATGCCCAGTTCCTGAGACAGTCAAGTTCAGGCTGGATTGTGCTCTGGGCAACCTGATCTGGCTGTGGATGTCTCTTCATTGTTGGGGATTTGGACTAGATGACCTTTAAAAGTCCCTTCCAACCCTAAGGATTCTATGATTCTATAATAGTGTCTTAAATCCATCTCTCTTTGAAACACGCCGATGTATATTAAGCATGAATAAGAGCAAAGAGTAGTGGTAGAGCACTTAGAAAATGCCCAAGCCAACCCAGCCACAGTCAAGTAACTTTAGGAAAAGATTCCATGTGTCTGACTTTGTGGAGGCATGTAAAAAGGGAGTAGATTAAAGGCGAAATACTTTAGTTTAAAGAGGCAATGAAATGGTGAGTCTAAGCATTTCTTTTGAGGATATGAAGTAAGAAACTGTGGTGGGACGGTCTCCACAGAGCCCCAGGACAGAAGAGAAATGAAGGCCACCCAGTTAACCTGGTATTAATGAACCTCAGAGGTCTTGTCAGTCTAGCAGGCGTGACTAGCTTGAGGCAGGGAGGAAATCTAAGTAGGTGGCATAGCTTGAAGAAATAGGGAATTCAGACTTTCTTTTCTTCTGCTCTCCTCCTATATGTGCTGCTTAGATTTGTGATGCTCACAAATACTGCTTATAGGCAGCTGTCTGTGTGACCACTATGAGATAACAAGGAATTGTTCATCCCGTTACGGGTGAATGTCTAAAGTTTGTCCCACACTTTAAAGAGAGGCAGGAAGGAAGGAGTCTGAAATGCGTTTGATGGAAGCTTGTGTTAATTCAGCAAAGGTGCACCTAAAAAGGAGTGTTGTTGGGCTCTCTGTATCCTGGTGATACCTATAGCTAAGCAAAAAAAAAAAAAAAAGTTTTCCACCAGATATGACCATGATGTAATTCTTTCAAAAAAGTACTTCTAGCTTAAGAGAATTCCTTTCTCTTCATTTTTTTCCTCCAGACTTTGGAAGAACTTGATATACAAGAACAAAATGTTATTAGAGCCTGCGGTACAAATGTTGGAGCTTTAAACTATCAGCCTAAATGGGTCTTCAGATGGAATCATGTAATAAACACTTACATATGTTCTGTCTCTTGTGGGCAGTGCTGAGTTTGCAACTGAGCTAGTTTCCACTGAAAAAGTTCCAACTAATGCTGCCCACAAAGCTCTGCCCAGCCGACATTCATGCTTCCCCTACAGAACTAGATTTGTCATAAAGCTCTAGTGAACGCAACTGATTGTCTGTAAGATCTGCCTCTTGTTGCCTCCAAATTTTTCTATATATGAAAGATCAGCTGAAACGTGGACAGTATATGCTGGAATGTCTGTCAGGTGTTTTAGCAGGCCATGGCTGTGGTAGTGAGCAGTTCTGTGACTAGGTGGTGCACTTGCCATGTGGTATATGAGAACTGCAATTAGAGTGGCAATAGTTGCTCTTTACACAGATACTTGTGAAAGCTCAGGTAGTGATTATAATGTGCACATCTGTCTTCATCTTTGGGGAAGGATTATTTCAGCTGTGGGATATGTGGAAATTCTGGGTTTTGAGCATTGAAACCATTAATGGCATATATTCTGTACAACTTAAGAAAAAAAGTACAGTATATCTGT
The DNA here is from genome assembly GCA_016647715.1 of Pavo muticus. Lineage (NCBI taxonomy): Eukaryota > Metazoa > Chordata > Aves > Galliformes > Phasianidae > Pavo > Pavo muticus. The sequence continues at coordinate 332,341 of JACDJE010000028.1, forward strand.
CCATATATCCAGCTACAATTTATATTGCCTGATTTGCAGTTACACTGTACTTAAAGTTGTCTGACAATTCTCTTTCTAGGAGCCTGTGCTGGGGTTGCAATAGCAATGCCTGATGCAAATCATCTCTGCTCAGGTTTCCCATGCTCAGTTTCTGGCTCAGGCTAATGTTGTTTTAAGTCTCAGCAAAAAAGAAGCTTGGTTTCCAAGGATGAGAATAGATGTACTCCTCTGCTTTTTATTTTAAAAATAATAATCTGACAGTTGTATTGAAGCTTAGCAGTTCAATCCCGAAGGCTGCTCATATAAATTTTGTGTCCTTTTAACATGAGTTTTATTCAGGTTCCACAGATTTCTAGGTATTAGTACAACAGTTAAAACAAGTAAATGTCAGGTTTATTGGAAACAACTCATCCAGATGAAAGTCAAGCCTTTTAAAAGTAGTATATCTCCTACAGGCCAGAGCTCAACCCTCCCAAAGTCTCAGGGCTTCTGGCTAAAATTTATTCTCTCACAGATAACAACTTATTGTGCCTTAACTGGCCCTGTTACAGGCTGCATGAAGCTGCTTATCCGGCTGCAAATAAAAAAAAAGAGCTATTTGAGTTGTTTTGTCTTTGAGTCTCAGTGAATGGATGCCTTGTGTTTGCTGTATGCTGACAGTTGCACAGAATCACAGGATGCAGCTGGTTGCTGAGATTGTTATGCTGCAGAAGCGTCCAGGTTTCAGTGCCTGGAGTGTGATGCACCTGGGGTTCTTACTCTGAATTCTATCCATTGACAGGGATGGACATTTTAAGATTGTTAGACTGAAGAGCTTCATAATATTTATTGAAAGTTTGTCTGAAATCCTTTCTCATGAAAAGGGCAAGTGGGAAGAAAGTACGCTTGCAGTGCGATTCAATTTTTTTTCTGAACTAAGATTTCATGATAAAGCTCCTAGTCTGAAATTAGAACTGAAACTGGAGCCATAGAGGGCCTTAGGGTTGCATACTCTTTGGATGTGACTGCATTCTTTTCAAAGTTCAGTGAGAATATCGTGTGATTGCTGGGATATGCAAGCTTAGTACTTAACAAAGAGGCATGCATCACGCATATGGCAAACGTGTTTTGCCTTGACACAGATCTGCTGGTGTGGCTCAAAAGGTTCAGCTGTAGCTTATTGCTCATTTACCTGAATGATCAGAGAGCTTTTTTAAGAAGCACAATCTGGGGAATCAATTTCCACTTGTAACAGAGCATTTTGACATGAGAGAACAAAATAAGAGCAGTGAATTACACTCTTTTGTTGATGTTGAAAAGTGTAACTGATCTGATTAAGACACACACACACACACACACACACAAAAAAAAATAGTACTAACTTTTTTTTAAAAAAAACATGTTCTTGCCATGTTAGGCTTGTGGTATTTTATCATATCAGGTCCTCTTCAAGACAGCTAAGTCATTGAGACCTGACTGGTGGAGGGGAGCTGAAGGTTTTTTTTTTTTGGATACCTGTATTTTAGAAGGATATATCACCAAAATCAATGCAAAGGCTAAATGCTAGGATGAGCTTAGCTTTTATATTCTGTTTTCCTATGAAAAACAAAGATGTAAATATTGTTTTCATTTGAACCAAATAGAAGCATGTCTGGACTAAGAGTGAGGTTGACTTACGTAAGCCCCACGTTAGTGTGCAACAGTTTTGACTATCATTTTCAATTCTGGCCGAATTCCTTTTTAATCATAGAATCACAGAATGGCTTGGGTTGAAAAGGACCACAATGATCATCTAGTTTCAACCCCCCTGCTATGTGTAGGGTTGCCAACCCTAGACCAGGCTGCCCAAAGCCACATCCAGCCTGGCCTTGAATGCCTCCAGGGATGGGGCATCCACAATGTCCTTGGGCAACCTGTTCCAGTGAAATGAGTAATACTGAAATTCTTCCAGAATATGAACTTCTATTAACAAACATTACCCTCATTCTTTTAGCACTCCTGCAATAGGTAAGCATTATTTTCCTATATCTTGGACTCCTAGATGCCTTGCTTGGGTCCAGAACTGTGTCTCTAGTTTCTGCAGTCAGACCCCTAGATTTCTAGGCCCTCAGACTTGAGACGCATTTTTCCACAGGCTTTCTTCACTCCATGCAGTTGTAAGGGAATTAATTACTGTCCTCTATGTCAGAAAGGTCAATTTTGAACACTTCTAGATCTACTACCTTAAAACTACTTCTTTACTCAGTATTTTTTGATTGTTGAATGATGATACTTGTTCCAAAAGCAAAGACTTGAAATTTCAGTAATGTAATTCCTGTTTTTCCCCTTTGTGTACTAGTTTTCTACTGTGGTCAGATGGTAAAATACAGTACGCAACAACAAGCAGTCCTGATTGCAGCTGAATAAACCCTCTTCAAATTTACCAAACAGAACAAAATGGCGTTATGTTTTCCAGCAGGGATATAGACTCTGTTAGCATAAAACAGTCAAAGGGTAGTTGATGATATGTATTTACCAACGCAGGAGTAAGTTTGATCTGGTAAAGCATATGTGCTGAGGGGGCTGAAGAAGGAGAAGGTTTCATAGGGGCAGGGAGGTTTATTTAACTGACATGTTATGACAGCAAGCGTTTATTACTTTTCTGGGCATGGCCCTTTGTTCTAGTGCCTCACTGTATGTGTTAAATCCTACGTAGAGCTGCAGCTCTGTAGACTCTGAGTACAGTGAAAAAATAAAATCCATCTGGTACTGTCAAATTGATTGTTAACCTGCATATTCAGGAGAGCATGGAGCAGGCATTTGACTGGATGGAGTGAGCGGTGATCAACCAGTGCTGCCATTAAGGTTCCGAACTCATTCCCTGGATGAGCTTTTGGATCAGAGCAGTGATGTGCTAATTCTGCTTTCAGAGCTCATGCAGCCAGCACCAGCAGTCCCTCACTCCACTTGGCACTGTGGCTTTACCCAGAGAAGCCCACCTAGTGCTCCTGAGTCATGGGCTTCTGTGAAGGTCTCACTCTAAAATCTACTCTATTGAATCCAAGTGGAGTGAATCTGCAAAAGGCCACAAAAAAAAAGAGCTATTTGAGTTGTTTTGTCTTTGAGTCTCAGTGAATGGATGCCTTGTGTTTGCTGTATGCTGACAGNAGTAAACCAAGCCAGTAGTAATTAAATCTGAAAATCTGTGAAGAAATCTGTTCACAGGTACTGGTATCATGAAAAATGCAAAGTAAGACATGTCTGTTTTGACTGCCAGTAGACTGACTTTATCTACGTGATAAGATTTAAATTGTGTAAGCTGGGAGGAAACTGCATTTCTTGTTGTGCAGAAGCAACAGCATTTGCTGGTGGAGCAGAGCACGTGAAGAAAAAGGACTCTCCATAACTTAATAGTTTTGCAGAAGATAGGATGTCAGAACTCATTTCTGAACCATTCTTTAGTCCTAACTAAATTCGTTTCAGCTCCTTTAGGATCAAGCTCCATATTAGTGCTTGCTTTCTTTTACACTGAATATTTAAAGCTGCACACAAAACTAAATTTATTTTGCTAACGGATGAAGTTTTTAAAGATGCTATAAAGAAAGGAAGGTCAGTAATGATATTGCATTTGTTCAGCTGAGAATGGAATATCAATTACCCTCATTCTTTTCAGGCTGAGTCTTGCAAACTTTTGCACTGGCATTACAGAAAAGCTCATGAAAAACACCAGTTGCACTCACCACCTGTAGGGAGAGGGTGCCAGCTTGGACATCCACAAACTGCACTGAACCTTTCCTTTGAACTGAAATGACTTTTGGTTTTCTTTGGTCACTCTGTCTTCTTTTGGTGCCAAAAAAGCAAGAGATATTGCAAAAGAAAATTTAAAACACAACGTGCTTAATGTAGATCTCTTTCCTGCTCTTGTAGACAAGAGATTTGGCTGAGTATCCAAGCATCTGGATGCTTCCTACAAACATCTCCACAGGTTTTAAAGTCTGCTCTTTTGTAAGATGGTCTCTAATGGATCATGCACTGTTCTGTAAATAATAGCAGCACTTGTGTGTATATATGCAAACATATCATTTCCACTGAGTCTACCTGAAAACAGGGGTCACCGACTCAAGGAAAGTGATTTGCAAGTCCTTCTTTTTACTTGCAAAAAGACTCAGGTTGGCTGTGTTCCTAGACAACTTGTTTTGGACATTTTCTTTTGCTGTAACTCCAGACTTGACTACTTGGTGGTTTTGGAGAAAGGGGCAATGGTATACTGGGAACTGTATTCAGAAAGTGTAAATATACAATTAACTAAAATAATGTATGATGATACAAGTGTTCAAAAGAAGAATTTGAAGTGTCTGTTTCCCTATCTCTCATTCTATTTAGAATTCCCTGGCAGTATGCTTATTCTCTGGACAGAGAGAAAAGATGTATTATTTAGGGAATGGGCATTTATCTGATTTCCTGTCGCTATAAGGGCAGGTAGCAACAGGACAAGGGGAAATAGTTTTAAACTGGAAGAGGGTATACTTAGACTAGATATCAGAAAGGAATTCTTTACTGTGAGGGTGGTGAGACACTTGAACAGGTTGCCCAGCAAGGTTGTGAATGCCCCTTCCCTGGAAGCACTCCTGGATGGAGCTTTGAGCCAAGCTAGATGGAGCTTTGACCAACGTGGTCTAGTGGGAGGTGTCCCTGCCTATAGTAAGGGAGCTGGAACTCGATGATCTTAAAGGCCCCTTCAACCCAAACCATTCTATGATTCTTTGATTCTATGATTCCTTGAAAATTATTGAATATTAGAGTAACAAATAAGTACTCATGAGAACTCCTGGCAATTACTGCAGACGTGCAGATTCAGTGCTTCATACTGATGACACAGAACAGATTTTCATGTCCTTGTTGCTGAAATTTCAAAACTGTCTCAGAGCTGGGCCTCTTTGCCACTGGTACACACCTAGTGAACAAGTGGGATGAACTTAGGAAGAGATAAAATATAGTCCTGTGCAAGTCTCCAGACTTTGTTTCAAGAGAGTTCAGATATCAGCTTTATATATGAACAGCAGTTTTCTGGTTCCATATTACTACCAACCAGCATATAGGGCCTATTTTTTTCTATCTTTTTCTGCAGGAAAAAGCCTGTCTTAGAGACTGTTTTGTCCCCTGACTAGCTAGGTTTGCAGAAGTACATGAAGAAACCGCCAGAAAGGAAGAGGCAGGCAAATATGCTATTTCCCCCTATTACATGATTAGCTCTTCACCCATAGATAGTAAACAAACTATTCAGCCTCAATTCTCTCATCCTTAACTTAAGACTAGTTCTAGGTAAGAATGTGTGTAGTTTTTTCAGGACTTGGTTTAAGTATTGTTATTTGTCTCCTGAACTGGTCTAAGAGTGGAAAGCCCCTATGATGATAACAAGATAAGAAAAAAACAACCTGTGTCCTTTCCTGTAACCCTGTTCAGTTCTCTTCCACAGCACCTGCAGACTTGCATACATCTCACCAGGGCTGATGTAGGCAATTTCAGGAATTCATTCCAGTGGGTAAAGGATAGATGGAGGAATAGCAGCCCTTAAATCCTGAGCAACATTAACACTTTCTGACTGCAGCATTCAGGATGAACTAAGATGAGACTGATTTACAGCTGATGGCCAGAAACCCCAAAGATAAGGAATATTTCAGAGGAAACCTTGTTCAGTCACTCCAGTTCTTACAATAAGAAATTCTAGGTATAGCTTCTTAAGACTGAGCTCTTGCAAAACTGCAAATCTTCTGCCATAAACTTAAACTAGAAATGCACTTGGCAATGTGGAGCTATTTGTGCCATCTGGCAGCTGTTAGCTTTCTCTATTCGCTTCCTCCCTCCTAATGCAAAATGCAGAAACTGGACCTTTTACATCTTGCTATGTGAAGAAGGTTGGTGTCTCTCAAGGCTTTTTAAGGCCAAACCATTGCACTGTTCTTGTGCCTGCTATCTGTGCATCCATTGCGAAAGGTAATAATGACTTACCCTGCTCAGCAATAAGCTTCCTTCCTCTAATATTCCTTTATAGCAGTGTGCCTTCCAAGAACATTGCACGTGTCCTCTTAAATACCTGAAATTCACCTCGTACACTGCTTTGGAGGATTTAAAAAACAGCTGGTGTTTATCTCTATGCTATCTCTATTTTTAGCTGCAGCTAATTGACCTTCAACGTTTTTATTGAAGATAACATTCTCTCTTTTTTTTTTTTTTTTTTTTTTTTTCAGAACACTTACAGTGATTCTCAAATCTCTTTTAGTCAGTGCTGACACTTTGTTATAAGCCACCTGTGACATGAGATGATGAATTTACTTACTCTTCATCTGGGTTATATGCTATGAAGAGAGGTCCTGGGTCAGGCAGCACCTTCAGGTGGCCACAGAGAGGTTATACCTTTACCAGAGAGCAGTGCAGAGGCAGAGACTTGGGAACAAAAGGGTAAGGTGAGGTGGAAGACAGAGATGGTCACAGAAAGTAGCCCTGCAAAACAGACTGTGAGTGTGCTGAGAAAGCAGTGAGCAGCCAGACCTTCATGGTGAGGGAAAGAAACTGGAAACAAGAGGGGGCTGTGCAGAGGTTGAGCTGATGAAAATCAAGCCTGGAAACAAAATCGTTTCAAATAAGAGATGGTGAATGAAGATATCTTGGTTTATAAATGTTTTTAATCTGTTAAAGAGTAACATTTCTGTAGGCCTAAAATTAGAGCATTAAGAACATGGCTTTCTGAGATTAAAGACTTTTGTTTTTCATAGAATCACAGAATCATTTTACTCAGGAGGGACCCTTAAATGTCGTCTAGTGCTCCCCTGCAATGAACAGGGACACTCCTACAGCTCAGTCAGGCTCCTCAGAGCCCTGTCAAGCCTGATCTTGAATGTCTCCAGAGATGGGGACCCCCCAGCTCTCTCAGCCTGTCCTTGAAGGGGAGTTCTATTCCTTGGATCTTTTTTGTGGCCCTCCTCTGGGCTTACTCCAACAAGTCTCTCCTGTACTGAGAACTTTTGTCTTTGTGGGGTGCAAGCTGTAAGGAAAAAATCCTTGATACACTGCCTTCAGGCTCTGGTTGCTGTGGACATGGTCTTCCTTTGCAGTGCAAGAATAAAAAAGAGTGCAGTTTCTTTGGTGATACTAACAATTGCAGGCTTGAGGTCTGCTCCGTGAAACACGCCAGCATTTTGATATAGCAATAAAATAATAAAGCACAGAACAACACACTCACTCAGAATTGACATTTCATTCCTGGGATCATCCCTGCTTATCAGAGATGTTCTGGTTCTGCTCTCTAGAGATAGCTCTGAAGTCAAAGGCATTAAGAGACTCATAATGGGAATTCAAGTCTCACGTATCTCATAAGTAGAGTGGCTTTACACCATCTCTCTTTGCCCTGAGGTCTGTTACTACCTGGAGAGTGCAGCTCAGTGTGTAACCAAGCTCGCTCTGCTATCTGACAGAAAAAGAGAAATCTCACTATGATTTTTCTCTGCAGATAAGCGTTTTGGATGAGAATAGTTTAGGGCAGACGGTAGCAAACAAATCCTTGCTGAAAGGTAAGGCAGTACAGAAACCTTACTTCTGTTGTTTGAGTTTTGTGCCTTTAGGTTGAAACTAGTGTTCTGGAGTGCTCCCAGGCAGCGAGATTTTCTGCATCAGGATGTCACAGTGCTGTGAGCACGCATCGTAGACAAGTGGTTGCCAATCCTCCCAGCAGTGCCAGTATCAGAAATGAAAGATGTTGGTGGGGGTGCTGCTAACCACACATCTTATGTTCCAAAAAAATAACATATTACCTGGGCGAAGTCCATCTGCTGAAGCTGTAAAAATTCCGAACTCTCAAAGGCCATAACAAACCTCACTGTGGAAACTTGATTCTCCACTGTTCAAAGAAATTTTCCCTGTTCAGCACATTGCCAAATATTCAGGGTTCTGGCTTTACAAATTTCTGTAGGATCGTTCTTGGTTCCATTTCACTGCTATCCTACTCCTCCTAGACAGCAGGTCACCTCTGCTTGTAGCATTTGTCATTTTCTTGTTTAGCTGATTGAGTAGCTGATTAATTGCAACACAGCATTACCTATACCACACAATCAAGATCAGTGTCTTGTTGCAATGCTCTGTTTGGAAGTAGAGCAGGAGACAAATTACCACCACAAAAGCATATGAACAAACCATAACAGAACGGAAGGTAAGGAAATGGGAAGATCCCTACGGAGTGGATCAGATAACCACTCAGGAAAGTTGTTGTTGCTGGATAAGAATTTCTGTCTTATATCCAGAGTCTGGTGGCGTAACTTCAGCCTTATCAGTTAATGTGGCATGGTAGGTTTGTCAGCACACTCAGTGTTGGCTGCATACAGCATTATTTGACCCTATACAGTGAACATTCCAGCACGAATTCCAGGGCTCATCTACAACACTCCTCTGTGATTGTTTCCTCAAAAGCAAAACTAAAAGAACTCAGTTTGATACAAACTATTCTATTCTGTTTCATATGTTTGCAGATCCTACCTCCCAAGAATCTGTTCAGTTTGCTAAAAAATGAAATGGCTACAGATGGATATTTCTTTCAATTACTGTAAAAACATGTAACAAAGCCTCTGGCACGCCAAAAGCCAGGCATCAAAGCTCAAGAGCTTACATATTCTATTAAGTGGTTTAATATTGTAGAGAAGAACAGAAAAAATACAGTGTTTTGTCCCTTATGGTCTTCTTTAGGAGACCTCAGGGAACCAAAAGGTTGCAGTTTTCCTGGTCTTCCTGCTTTAATACTAAACTACTTAATAGAATATGTAAGCAGTTGAGCTTTGATGCCTGCCTCTTGGCATAGCAAGTATAGTTCATACTGTTTTGATGATTTGGGGTGGTCTGTGGGAGATTATTTTTCCCCTCCTGTTGAGAAACCACAGGAAACACAGGCTTGGCACACAGGCTTTTCCTTTTTGTCTTGGGGTATAGCTTGCTGGTGCTTTCCCTTCCATTACTACTTGTTACCTCAAAAAACTTTCATTCAAAGGAAATACTTAAGCCAGTGATATGTGAATAGAATCTTACACTGCAACTGAGATCTTCAGTGACATTGACCTATTTGGGACTGCAGTATGAGCCATACAAACAGCACCAGTAATGTAAAGAAAGCTAAGCATTGATTGCTACAGACCTGAGATGTCCTGGGACTTGGTGCAAGAGACCAAGAGGCCATTTCATTGTGTTCCGATCTACTGACATGCTCCTGCGCTAGCTGTGTCCTATAACTGAAGCAAGAAAAAGCACCCAAAAAACTATATCATTTTCATTTATTTTTCCAGGATTATATGTATCCAAATTGGAACTGAAAAAGAGTAGGAGATTCTGCCCCATGGGAAATCATCTCAGCCTTTACTGGAAAATCTAAGATGAAAAAAACATTAACCATTATTTTCTTTAGGGTCTTGGTGGTTTATATTCATTTGAACACCAAGTTGTGCTTTGCAAATGACTCTGTTGGCTTGAAGGCCCAGGACCCAGTGACCATACTCCTCAGGACAGACCTCCAGCCTAGTGGTTTCCACATTGCTCCACATGGCTTACAAGTAAATCAGTACAGAGCAAAGGGAAGAAATCCTCTGGGTTTGAGAACATAGGGAAGGAGAAGGCTGGACAGTAGGTCACAGCTGCCCTGCAGGAGAGGCAATCATGTTGTGGTAAAGCACTTGATTAATATGACAGAAAGAGGAAACATGGCTGTAATCTCTATGGAGAAATGGTCAAGATAGAAATTAAGTATAGAATTTTATTGACCTTTAACACTGTAGAACACTTTGAAGCAGCAAAGGAGTGGAGTGAAAAGGAGTCCAGTTTGAGTAAATAAAATAACAAGTCATTAATATTTTGAGGCAACATCAACTATTCTCACAGGATCAGCAACCGTACTTTATCTCGCTTGGACAGAAAGTTGTTTTTCTACCTCTTTTTCAAAACTTCAAGCTTGAGACTTGCTATGAGAAGGTTTGATAGTGAGTTCAGTATTGTCTTTGGACCACCTCTCCTTTAAAGCTTGGATTCTTCTTTCACTTTTACTGCTTTTATATCAGTACAACCTTAGGCAATTGGACACAGTCTGGTCTGTGGCCTGAAAATATGCCAGTCATTTCTAACTTTAACAAAAAGAATAGCAAGCATTTCCTAAGTCCTGCTGTCCCCTTCCACCAGCTCAATACTGGCCTAAATGAATCTCTCTTCAAATGCTTTGTGAATCTTATAATGAAATACTCTGGCTGTGTACTGGATGTGGAAACATGTTCTTAAAGCCTTGTTTTTAATTTTAGAATGAGTATTGTGAGGGATTTCTATTCCTTGTTCATCTAAAATCTAATTTAATAGCAGTAGAAGAGGCTATTGAAGGTGGTCACCAAAATACTCAGTAAATAAAAACTTGTGTTACCCTCATTAACATGAGGAGAATTCATTGCTTGTGAAGTTTCTTTCCTTCCTTCTCCCAGCTGCAGTTTAGGCCGGTTCTTAGCTTGAGTGTGTATTGATTTGGAAGAGCTGCACTATTGATCATATCCAAAACCAACAAACAGTTCACATATCACCTCTAGAGCTCTCCAAAACTTTCCTGCCTAGTTCTTTTCTATGCCAGAAAAACTCTGTTAAAATCACAGAATTACAGAATTTGAATGGGATTTGAAGGGACTTCTGTAGGCCATCTGGTCCAACCCCTATTCTAGCAGGGAAGCCCAGAGCAGGTTGTCCAAGATCACACCCAGATGGCTTTAGAAGATCTCCAAGGAGGAGACTCCACAACCGCCCTGGGCAACCCTGAACTAGTGCTGTCATTCACACGGAAAGTGGTGTTCAGATGTGTTTCAATTTGTGCCCTAAGCCTCTTATCCTGTCATTGGGTACCACATAAGAAAGCCTGACTCTACCTTCTTTGCACTCTCCAATCAGGTATTTCTGTAGAGTGGTAAGGTTCCTCCTGAACCTTCTCTTGGCCAAGCAGTCCCAACTTGCTCAATTTTCTTTGAAAGAGAGAAACTCTTTTCCATTAATCTTCATGGCCCTTCACTGGACTCTCTGCAGTGTATCCATGAATTTCATGTGTTAAGGAGCCCAGAAGTGGACACAGTGCTCCAGCTGTGACCTCACCATTGCTGAGAAGATAGGAAGAATTGTCTCTCTCAGTCTGCTGGCAAAGATTTGCCTAAGGCAGTTCAGGACACCATCAGCCTTCTTAGCAGCAAGGGCATATTGTTGGATCGTATCCAATCAAGTGTCCATCAAGACCACCAGGTCTTTTTCCACAGAGCTGTTTTCCAGCTAGGTGGCCCCCAGCATGTAATGGTGCCAATGTTTATTCCTCTTTAGATGCAGGACTGCACTTTTCATGCTGAACTTCATAAGGTTCTTGTCAGCCTATTATTTCTCAAGTCTGTCCTCCTGGATGGCAACACAACACTCTGGCATACCAGTCACTCCTCCTAATCTGCAAACCTGCCAGGGGTATGCCGTGCTCTAGCATCCAGATCATTAGTTACTGGCCTCCAACTAGACATCATGTCACTGTTCACCACCTTCCAAGCATAGCCATTCATCCAGTTTTCAGTCCACCTCACTATCTGCTCATCTATCCCACACAACAACAGTTTCTCTGTTAGGATCTTATGGGAGACCATGTCAAAGTCCTTTCTGAAGTCTGGGTGGACAATGTCCACAGCTCTCTCCTCATTTACCAGGCCAGTTATTTCATCACAATTTTCCTAGTGAAAATATTTTCCTAGTGTTGCAATGTATTTCTTATCCTTTTAACTTAACACAAATTTTCAATACCCAGTTAAAGGGGTGTGATAGTTTGTTGACATGTTAACAGTACGTGTATATATTAAGAAGCAAAGAAGAGAGCTCTGCAAAGCACAGTCCAGTTTGGATTTTCAGCAACCTAGCTCACAGGCAGCTGATGTACAGTTCATGGAGTATCTTCAATGATAATTACATATCTATATTTTCAAACAGGAACATGTAGTACCTTATTACACTGTTAGTACATTATTCTGTAAGTTTATAATATAGTAAAGTAAGTAACATTTATTCTTTAAACAACAAATTTCCTTTAAGACGCTTAGAGTCTCATGTCTTTTGAAATAATCTAGAGTTTGAGAATGCTAAATGTGATGGTACTGTAATAAAAGAATAACGACAATGAGATACTAAACATCAGAAAATATATTCTGAGTATATTTTAGAGTGCATTGTATTTTAGTATACTTTCTAATGTATGCATTAAAAAAAAAGAAAGTTCTATTTGTTGAGTGACAGTTCTGGCTTATTATTATTGCTCATTCACTATGTTAATGAGTGAGCATAGATGATTTAAATCACAACCTAGCAGCTTTTATGTTTGATTTACTTTCTTTTTAGACACACTAATACTTTTTAATAAAGCTTTGCAATTCAAGATTATAGGACATTCATGGAGAAGCCCTCTAAGCAATTTACAAATTCCATTCACAAAACCCTGTGGATAAAGATTATCCTCGTTGTAGAAGATCAGAAAACTAAAGAACCAGGTTTCAATAATCCTCTTACGGTTACTGTAGAGTACAACTCTCAGTCCTTAATTTTAGCCCTTGTTTTAATTATTTCTTTCATACCCTCATTTAGTTTTCCAAAAGGAATGTTTGAAATGGAACGCCACGTTAATTCATAAAACCTATAGAGGTAGATTTGAAAGAACAATGTTTGGCAAGGCAGTGTATGCTTTCTAGTAGGAAAAGACGATGTTCGCAAGAAAGCTTTTCTGAGAAGGACAGTCTCCTCCTCAGACTGCAGCAGAGTGTCCTTCAGGCGCTGCTCCACTGCAGACCTGTCTGGCTTCTTGCAACTGCAGTTAGTTTAGACTAAGAATTGGAATATCTTCATCAGTGCAATTCACTAAGGTAGTTGCTCTCCTCAGCTGTGATGAGAGTCCACATAAGTCAGACTATACAGACAGACTGTATGTATATAGCATGTCTCCTATTCTTTTCCAACTCTGAGAAGAGGGAATGAAGAAGATTAAAGCCTGGCAATGTATTTCTTATTTTAGTTAAAAGGGGATTGTAGGATGGAATATTACCTTACCTTCTGACAATGGATCACTGTCCAGTAGTGCTATTAGAACAAAACCTTATGTCACATGTATATGTGAATGAGACACAATGAGAATGTATATTGAATGAGACATAATATGTTGATTGTAACATATTCAAAACTGGTGTGGTAACCATTCTCACACACATACTATTTGCTAAATATCCAAAGTATAACTTTAGAGATGTGGCTACTGCAGCAGTGCCCTAGAATTCTGTAACTTTAAGGTGTCCTTAAATAACCTGCAAAACCAACCTAGAAAGAATAAAGATCAGATAGTGAAAAAATTTCTATTATGTAAGACATCAGTATCCTTTTAGTCTAGCCTCTTTTGTGGCTGCAGCTGAAACAAAGGAATACATATTTCCAGAGAAAGGAAGTAAAAGAACAGATTGTATTGTAGAAATCCTACAAGACTAACTGGTGTTTATTCTTTTTCTTTTCTTTTCTTTCCTTTTTCTTTTCTTTTCCTTTCTCTTTTTCTTTCTCTTTTCTTTTTCCTTTTCCTTTTTTCTTTTCCTTTTCTTTCTTTTCTTTTTTTTATTTTAATCGCTGGATTGTTGTGCATGACTTTGTAGCTAAAGGTCTAGGTTAAGGAACTGTCATGGTGAAAGGTTTCAGGACTTTATATTTAAAGATTGATGCAACGTTGAATGATAAGATGTTATTGGGTCCTCTAAATCTTTACAAACACAGCTAATAGCCTGTTCCTACTGTTTTTCTTGTTGTTATTAGGAATATTATGTAATGATAAAAAGCTCCAAGTCCATAAGAGAACACTGAGGAAAATTCACACTAGCTTCCAACACATCTTACAAGAGATGAATTCTGTCACATACACTCCTGTGTAGTACTTCAGTCTTCAAAAGTTGTGTCCAAAATCAATGGAAGAGTCATATATTCCTGACTTGACAATACACAGAAAAGCAGTTCAAAATATCTAGTTTGATTTGTTATCTTTCAGGATATAATTCTGGCTGCATTATCAGAATAATTCTATGTTACCTCTGCTCTCAACCTCTCACACCATCGTATCACACTCTTCAGATTAAGGCATGTTACAGCTCTGGGGTAAGCAGTAGTAATGATTCTGGAATCCTTACAATCTTCTTCAGTCTGGTAAAATTTTGCTTTCTTGGGATATGGACTCATTTATTGTTTGATTTGGATCAGCAGAATGTGTCCTGCTGATCACTGAAAGGTAGAGAATAATGCTCAGTTGTCTGTGTACCCTGATTAAATATCCAGTCCCTCTGACCTTTTACAAATGTGCAAAGCTGCCCTGTATGAGGTTAAGTTCACTATGATGTCATGAACTGTATGGCATGGCAAGTATTTAAATATCATAACCACAACACAGATATTTGCTGGTAGCACTATACATTGCAGAAAGATGACACTAGTATTTAGAAGAACTGGAAGATGGAAATTACATCTTCTTTCTAGAAGGAGATGAAGAAACACTTTGGCAGAAGGCAAATAAAGAAAGGAAATATTTTCTTATATTAAAAAAAAACCTAAGAGTTGGCAAGGAGCTGAATACAGATACTTCCCTAAGCTACACAACAATTTTCTCTTTTAATTCCTCCACTCTCCAAGATGAACTGTTCGAAGGTCCAATTAGTCCCTTAATAATCATGACTATTATCTAATGATGAATAAACCATCTGCAGAAAATACTGCTATCACATGCACAGCTGTTACCATATGCTGGAAGTTTCTTACATGACCTTGGTTGCTACAGTACCTACCACCTGAAATAGGACATGGAAATATTGCCAGCTTAAATTAAACTAGCAAGCTGTTCCTTTCCCAAGGCTGTTCAGCCACTCTAACCATTAACATAAAACACAAACCAAGGAGTTATTGCAAGTTTTGACTACCCGTTCCTAAGCTGAAGAGGTGAAATTCTGGAAAGAATTTCAGTTCATCATTATTAATGAGACTAAAAATAGAAAATTCAAGTACTTGATTTCAAAAGATCCCCAATTATCTGTTGCTTTTAGAAATGGAATCTTAATCTGTGTAGAGATGCAAGAAGAAGAAAGGCCCTGGAAATGAACCCCTTAATACTCTTGAGTTTATTTAGAACAAAGGCACAAAAGCGGGAATTTGGCAAAGAAGTCCAACATGCTTTTCTTTATTCAAGAAGTAGGAAGTATGTGACCTTGCATGGGGTTTACTGTTAGTCGGCCATGAGGTCTATTTCTAGCAAACCAAGATATTTTAATAAAAGTAATCCTTTAAAACCTTTCCAAAACTAAACTTTCAAACATGTATTTGTAGTAAGGCAGTGCCAGCTCAATTATGTATGCTTTTGTCAAGTAGTAAATATTTTAATCTTCTGGAACTTTTATGTTATCCTTTCTAATCCATATAACCATTTCTATGTTATACTAATATCAAAATGCTGAATTTTGATATAAACCTTAAATCAAGCACAGACAGTGCTTAGGACAAATATCCTGCTATTTTATAACAAGTTTGATGAAACCAGTGTAATTTTTTAGTCCAGGAATATTATTTTGTCTTTAATTGCTTAAGTTGTCTGTTTGGTTTAATACAATACAATAATGGAATGAAAGAGATGGAGAGAATGAAAACTGTGGGTTGAATACAGTGCCTGCAAGCACTCCCAGTCCTATTTTGTCTTATAGATTGAGTTCAGTGTGAGATGTAAGAGTTTAAAATTCAGTTTCTACAGTAATCTTTGTAGTAGACTGGGTCACATGATCTTTTTCTACTTCCAGAAAGCTGAATCTAATTCTTTAAGGGAGTTTTGTTGTCAATATAATGACTCTTTTGACTCATTTTGTTGTACATGGACATTTTCTAATATTTGCTTAAAAACTAATGTTTCAGAAAGCACTTCAGAAATTATTTGTTACAACAGGGATACTGAAGTCACTCAAGGGATGCCTGGTCATTATTTTTTTCTTCTGAGGCCTTCTATCTTATCTATCCACTAAATACTGAAATTAAAAGGACACTAAACATGTAACTACTACTATTTCTGCAATCTACAAACATTTTACATTACTTCAAATGAGAGGCAAGATTTTCTACAAGTTATGGTCCAACTTCTCATCAGACAGGGAAGAAATGGAAAGATACAATTAGACAATCACAGAAATTGTCTGACTTCTACATAACTTCACCACGATCTTTTTCATACAGCATACTTACAATTGTCTTCCTCACCTACTCAATAAACAGTAATTCTCTGTTTTAGTACCTCCTTAAAGCATGTTTTGAGTGTCACACTAAAGCACAAAATGTCTATACCATTACCAGATTAACAGCTCATTCGTGCAGTGAATCTGACATACATTTCTAATGTCTGTGCTCCAATGGCACATGGAGTACAGTGAAGAAGTGTGAGGACCTCATTGTGTGTCCTGCAAAACAAAACATTCAATAGGTAATGAACAATCATCAGGACATCATTTGTCATGTTTTATAGCAAGGAAAACTCAAACTTAATGAGAACAATGGATGCTTTGGTATTGTAATCCTTATGATTTGAAAAGCTCAATGTATTAATCCAATTTATGGTGCAAACTGAACAGTTTGTTTGTGTGTATATGCCCATGTATAATCAAGTGTATTGAACTTAGAGTAAGCCATATTTAAACCTTGAATTTATAGGAATTGATAATAATCTCTTAGAGCAAATTTGAATTGCAGTTACTTTATGATTGCAATTTTAGTGCTCTGTATCCTTCTTGCAACATCAATTTTTCTGTTTTGTTAGGCATTGGTAGAACTCAGTCCATGCCTTTCTCAACAGAGCTGATCAATATATAAGCTAATGACCACCTGAGGAGCCTAAAGTGACTTCAATTGGAGAGGTTTTGTATAATTTTATATGTATTGTAATGATTTTATGGAGGCCCAGCAGAGGAAAAATATCCCAAAATAGTTTCTAGACATCAATAAACTAGCTGTTGGCACCACTTAAGACACGGCTGTCTATAGTAGCACAGGACTGAGACTAGAAAGTCCCTATGGTTCTAACTGCAGTGTGCTTCCAGTTGATGGCAATCTTTTTGTAATGGCTTTACAGGTGTAGATTATCAAACTCCTTTTACCAGCTTTCGTGGGAGAGGAAAATTACAAGTTTGGTCAATTTTAAATAAATCCACATACAATTTATAGAATTTGGACCTTCATCATGTCTTCATGTCACCTCTTTTAATAAGTAGATTTCTAACACTTCAAACAGATTTTTTTTATTATTATTATTTTCAGAGGCCATATCTACATTAGGTTGCTAAGTGATTTATGTTCTTTTTGTCCTGCTTATAGAGAGCAAGATGTGCTCATCACTGGCATCTGTTTGAAAAGCAGTGCACTAGAAGCTGGATCCAAGGTCTTGCTGAGTGAGGAACATATTAGAAAGTAGAGATGGGAATTGAAAAATTGCTTTTTTTGTTTATTTCTTTAAAAATTTTTCATTGTCTTTCTTAATAGTATGTTTCCATCATAATGGCACTCAGTTTTTTACTGTCGACCCTGGCACCTATTCTGCTGCCTCAGCAATCTTTCCTATTTGGCTGCTTCACAAATTTATTTCCTTTTGGGTGAAAAACTGCTTCCAGAGTATTTTCAGGATCTATCTTTTCCTTCTGCATATTCCTTCCAGTTCAGCCATCTGTGCATATTAGCGATGCTGAAATGATTTCTAGAGCCACCTTCTTTCCCCTAATTAACAATTATTTCACTTGCTGAAGTTTTTATAAATTGTGCGTAAATGATTCAGACCACCTAAGTCACCTGGACCCAGGTCACTGAAGAAGCTGAGGCATGATTTTGTTGAGGTTTGCCCCACTTCACATCAGGGGCTCTAAAACAGCAGGAACTATAAGCGAATGAGAGAGGTGAAATGACAACACCTAAGATCAGCTTGTTTAGAAAAGGCAAAATCTTCTACAGTCATATCTCAAATTCTCTAAGCCCAGTCTCATGGACTTAGACTTCTAACTATAAGCATGAGTTAGGTGACATCATGAAACCTGGATTCACAAATTTGAGGTTTTTAGGAATGTAGGACTGAAAATGTGTACCACAAACTTGGGTGCATTTGTGCAGTTCACCATAGTTGTGGGCAGCCATGGAATGGGTGAAAGGCCACATAGGTGGGCATTACATGGTCCAAAGAACTTCCTGAACTAAGGCGCTGGGTCCAGAATATTAGATCAATCTTCTTTTGAAAATACAAAGTAATACAATGATGTTGCTTGTCTTGCGCTTTACTGTATTGCTATTCAGGGCCTCCAGCCAGACATACACATCTTTAGGCTGAGGAGAGCTATGAATATAATGTAACATAAATTCATGATTGCCACCTTCAACACCTTGCTGTCATCAGAGCTGAATGTGGAAGTGGACAGGCACTCACAGCTCCTGAGAAAGAGCTACAGCATGGAAGTGCCTATCAGGGTTGTCTTCAGGAAAAGGAGGAAGGAAGCTCAGATTCAAAGTTTGAGGAGCAAGAGACATTGTCCAATATCACTGAACAGAACAGCCCACAGTGTGCTTTCTTCATTCAAGGCACAGGCATCTGTTCAGACATGAAACATTTTAATAAGCATTTTCGTGTATTTTCTATAACTATTTTGTCACATCAAACTTTTAATGCTTCAAATTGTCAAATTCAAAGTTCAAGGGAAATGTGATCAAACCTCAATTTGTACTGTGACATCAGATGTTTGAAACAGCCCTGAAACTTTCCATCCTTCCTCTCCTGGCAATATTGCAGAGACAGAAGGAATGGATAGGTTCAGAATAACATTGCAGGAGAAGTAGTACAGGCAAAATAGGGGAACTGCATTCATAAGTGGCTTTCTGCTCACCTATAAATTTGGAATGCCATCTCAAGGTTTTTATGGAAGCCGATGTAGTCACTGTTAGACAGTGGGAAAGATATTTTTCATTTTTTACAGACATCTCTTCTCTAGTATCATTTTCATCTATAGGGCTAGCACCTTACACAGCCTGATCTACTTCTTAAAAACATACATCTCTCAGCTCCAAGTGTTATAATGATAGCCTCATTTTAAAGATCCACTCTGTAGGCCAGTTTTTCCTAACTTCATTTAATTGAATCACCATGACAGTGTTTTCAGAAAAAAAAAAATAAAAATCCACAGACTAACACTGAAGTGTTCCCACCATTGTCTTCATTTACAAGCAACTAAAAATTAGTCTAAAGTTTAAATGTCCACTTATTACAAAATGAAGGGAACTTTTGCTTGGAAGTCTGGGGAATATTGCTCATTCAGAAACATAAGAGTGATCAGCTTTTTAATTTCCCTTTCCTTGCTTAGCAATAGATATCTTGAATCACGTCACTCTCAGCTTTGCTGTTTCAGTCATGAATCTCAATCAATTTTATTTTCTAGAAATACTGGTAATGCACTAAACATGAATATTATCATAACCTATTTAAAATCCCTGGGACAGCTGCTTTAGAACATATTTCCTTGAAAATAGTTTTCAGCCTGAAAAGCAGGATTAATTAGCTTTGCAATGACCTACATAGATTGTTCAAAGGGTCCGATTGCTATCAGCCATCCAAGGAAAAATCTAAGCAAATTGTACTCTTATTCTCATACAGGGGGTATAGAAAAAGAAAGCACATTTACAAGGGAAAAAAATAATATGCTAGAGACATCAAACAAACTATTGACAACATCTTCCAGTTCATTTCATATTATACTCAGTGAAAAGTTGATCAGAACCTGAGAACCAAAGCAATAGTAGAAAATTAAGTTCATAAATATGAACAACAGTAACTGTTCACTGTACTTGTCTGATGATCGTTTCATTGCTGCCTGTCTGTCAAAAAAAAAAGGTAAACATCATTTTCTGGTCATGCGGCACCTCTCATTTTTTTTATCTCGCATTCTCCATACAGTTTGTGTCTTCAGAAGAATTATGAAATTGAATCCTTTTTGCAATAACATTTGTAAGGGAAGGTGAATCATCCCAGCATATGCAACACTTGTCCATTCTCTCACATCAATAAAGCATAATGATTAAATTGCAGTGTGTGCAAAAAAGTAGGATATATGAGGAAAGAGCACATCAAGTCTTTGTGTGGATAGGACTTCTGTCAAGTCTGCTGCAATACACCAGGAAGAAAGTCTAGGTAGGGCAACACTGAAGATTTTAAGTACATGGAAGATAGGGAAGTGATATGAGACAATGAGTGAGGCTTCACCATGGGTAAGTCCTGTCTGACCAACCTAGTGGCCTTCTGTGATGGAGTTACTGCATTAATGGACAAAGGAAGAGCCACTGATATCAGCTGTATCAACTTCAGTAAGGCCTTTGACACAGTCCACACAACATCCTTCTTTCTAAATTGGAAATATATGGATATGAGGAACTGGTTGCAAGATCATACCCAGAGAGTAGTGGTCTATTGTTCAATGTCCAGATGGAAATTAGAGTGGTGTCCGTCAAGGGTCAGTACTAGGACAAATGCTCATTAATATCTTCATCAATGACATCAACAGAGGGATCGAGTGCACCCTCAGCAAGCTTGCATATGACACCAAGCTGTGTAGTGTGGTCAACATGCCTGAGAGATAGGATGCTTGGAGTGCTGCATCCAGATGTGGACTCCTCAGTACAGAAGAGACATGGACCTGTTGGAGTGCATCCAGAAAAGGGCCACAAAAATGATCCAAGGGATGGAACACCTCTCCTACAAGGACTGGCTGAGAGAGCTGAGGGTGTTAAGCCTGGAAAAGAGAAGAAGATTCCAAGGTCTGCTGTGATAGGATAAGAAGTGGTTTCAAACTAAAAGGAGAGATTTTGACTGGATATATGGAAGAGGTTTTTTACAATGAGGGTGGTGAAGCGCTGGAACAGGTTACCTGGATAGGTGGTGGATGCCCCACCCATGGAGATATTCAAGGTCAGGCTGAGTGGGGTTCTGAGCAACCTGACCTGGCTGTAGGTGTCCCTGTTAATTGCACTGGGAGTTAGAATAGATGACCTTTAAAGGTCCCTTTCAACTCAAACAAGTCTATGATTCTATGATTCCATGATTCTATGATTAGAACTGCTCAGTAGATGACATAGGGCCAAGACAATTCATCCTCCCACATCTCCCAGGTCAGCAGATCATCAGTGAGTTGAACACCAGTATACAAGATCCAGTGTTCCATCCATACACTTAAAGAGGAACCTGAGCAGAAGGGAGGAGACATTCTTTCTTGTTGTTTGTTATAGTTTCTTGCAATTATCCACAGTGACTTCATAATGCACTCTGTTACTTGTAGTTTCTCCGTAACTTCTGAACATAGAGCACTACAGGACTTCTGCTAGTTGCTTGTTTGATTGTTCCCAGATCAGCAACCTTCAATACTATCTATACTTTCATTTTTACCATCCTCCATTGAGAACCACAGACTCATATTGTTTAGGCAAGCTTGACTAACGTATCAGAAATGAATCACCTATAATAGAAAGTCAAAATAAATAAACATCTTCTGTCCTTACTCCATCATGATGTATGAGGATACTTGAGTAAGACTGCCATCTCATTGAAGAGACTTCAAATTCCTCATTGAAGTTTTCTTTCAACCTTACTGTTCCATATATAGTGTTGATCAAAGTAATTATTTGGAAGCGAGTTAAACTTTGGTTTAATTTTGCTGAGAAAGAGTAAGATAAATGCCTTAGATGTTCAGACTCACAGTCCACCTGGCACAACATCTGCTATCACAGTACTACATAATGACTTCTGGAGGATTTCAGAGCACATGCCTCTTGGCAGCCCTGTTCAGCAGTGCTCTAACATACCTACACTGCTATTCCAATGTATTCTTATTCTTCTTTCCCAATTTGCTCTAATTCTACCTAGCTACCTCCATGGAATGAAGTCTGCCTGAAATCCCATAAGCCTTTTCTATCTTGGGCAAATCAAGGAAGGAAAAAACCAACATAAACTAAACTAAACAAAAAGATATAAAAAAGGAAAACAACAACAACAAAAAATGGGAATAAAGGAATCAACCTTAGGGCAAGCTAAATGCAATCGTTTGAAAATCTTGCATGGAGCACTGTCCACAGGCAAGTTCACAGGGTCTTTGGACCAAAACCCCATCAGAATTTTGTCTACGTAGTATTTCTGTCCTCAACTTCTTCCTCTCCTCCATATGGCAGCTGCTCCATCCTTCTAATTGTTTTATTTGCTTTTCTTCGTACCCTCTCTAATTCAGCCATGCCCTTCATGACATGTAGAGTACAAAACTGAACACAATACTCACCAAGTAATGCATCAACAAAAATGACACTCTGCCTCATTCTCAGTTCTCCTTTCTGGTGATGCCTAACATTTTATTGTTTTATTTCATGTGTCTGCTATATACTGAACTAGTGGTTATGGAGGATTGTCAGTGATGACTCCAAGAATTCCCTCTGGAATTGTAGCTGTCTGTTTGAAACTCAGCATTGAGTAAGCATGTTTTCAACTACTGTTCCTTTGATGCCCAACCTAATGTTTTCAACACTGCTGTTCCATCCCTATCTCCAGCCTGCGCACTCAGTCAGTTCAGTGAGGTTCTTCACTACAAGTGAGGCATTTGATGATCTCAAAAAGCTTAACATAAGCTGCAAGCTTGGCGGTTATCTTGGGTATTCCCTTCTACAGTCATTGATGAAGATGTTGCATTCAGCTGGTCCTAGTTTCACTCCTGTAGGAACTCTGTTTTTTCATAATAATAAATTTTGAAAATGAGATCTACTATGAGTCATGTAAGGTAATTCTAATGCAGAATCTTGATATTTTGTTTAATCAGCATTTAATTCAGCATGCATGCTCCATGTGCAACAGTGAGAAGAAGAACAGTACAGAATGGGAGTTCTTTATCAGTGCCATTAAGAAGAAAAAGGCTCATCTTCCCAGGTCTGAGATTTTGTAGTACGTCTGCCACCTTCCCTCATGCAATTTGATAGCACCATCACTTCCAGGAGACAAGGTTTTTCAGACAGCTGCAAGGTACCTACAGAGTACAGAGATGTGCATTGTCTGGTAGTCAACAGGGAGTCCAAGTTAGTATGAACTCTGTGAGCAAATTAGTTTCACTGTTTTATCCTTTAACTCTGCTGTACATAAAATGTTGCTAACGTTGCATCTCTTGAGGAGGTCGAAAAGCTTTGCTCATTAATATTTGTGGAGTTCAGAGCTGAATATGAAAACGGTATTAAGTTACAAAGTAAAATCATAACAGTAAACGTTTCCTTGAGAAGCCAAGTCTAACTCGGCTCCAAAATATGTCATCTCCCTAGAGTTCTGTGTTACATCTGTGATATCAGATACAAAAACCTTGGTAAAGCCTCTCTGACTCATTAAGAGGGAAGCTGAAAAAGCCAAGGCCAAAGAAGATACAAAAATTATCCAGCCAAATGTACAGTCTGCTCACAATAGTGCAGAGAGCAGAAATTCTAAAAGCATTAAAGTTGCTGTTGTTGTTGTTGTTGTTGTTGTTTGCAACTGTTATAGGCACCCAGCTTGGACAATGACAATCAGGTCATCCAAGCTTCTGTCCAAGTTGTATCTATCTCCTTTGTGACTAAAGCGATCTTTGCCTTTCCGAAAAGGAGAATTGCCAAGAGAGGGACACACTGAGATGCCATGCTCAGAGCTGTGTCTGAAAGGCACCAAAAATGGGATTCTGCAGAAATCACCGTTAACCAGTCAGGATTCAGAGAGCAAACTTGTTCCTAAAGGTAAGCAAATGGAGCAGCCAGGTTTTGCACGACATCTAACCTACAGTTTTGGACTATAGCTTATTGATCCCACTTCAAAACTGGTCTGGGTAGTGGAAGTAAGAATCATAAAAATAGTCATTTTTTTTTAGGAAGACTGAACACAGACAATGAAGCAAATAAAGGCTGGCAGCAAATTATGTAAGCTGTGGTTGCCCTATTCTTGCACACCAGATTTACAGATAAAGAAAAGCTTTTAATCAATGGCAGTAAAACTTCCTCCTACACAGTTTGTTATAGTCTCAGAAAAACAACAGTTCAATTAGGTAAAACTTCTCTTGTCTCCCAGCAGAAGGATGCCCCAGGACAAGCCTTATCCCAGTCTTGTTTTCTGCAATAATAATTTAGAGGACTTACAAAAGATCTTACAAGTTCACTCAGGATAGGTAAGTGTTTCTGTAGGATGTGTTAAATTTCGTAATAAAATGAGAGGCAAAAAGAAACTGCAACTCTGTGGTAGAATGAAGGCTAACTGAATGTTGATCATTCAGAAATATCCTAGAGGGCATGCTATAATATAAATTGGTTTATGGTATTAATAAGGAGAGAATTCAAAGGCTGATTGCTGGCAGAGGAGAACTTAACCTGGCCCAAAACTTTGAAATTGCCTAAAATAATACAGGCAGCATTGAAAAATTACAAGATATGTGAGTATAACACAGAGACAATCATACTGCTTCAGTAAACAAAATATGAAGCCAGTTGGAAGGAACTTGCTCTCCTGAGGGCTGTTTCCATGTGAAGGAGCTCATTTTACATCAGGTTGTCAGCAGAAAATGGCCCAATGTCATAAGTGCCTGAAGATATGATGCTAGGCCAGGAAATGCAATGGTGACCATCAAGCAGCGTATCAGATGCAGTGTACAAAACCCATCCAAGGACAGAAGGAAGCAAGCAGAGGAGGGGGAAAAGGATTAAGCCTATGGGAAATATGTACATTCTCATACATTAAAAAAAAAAAAAAAAAAAAAAAAAAAAGTAAAAAAAGTAAAAGTCAGTATTTAGACAATGCAAACATCTTTAAAATAGACCTGAGAGATGTTGTCTGAGGCAATGAGTTCATGTTCACGACCCTGGCAAATGCCCTTCCAGGTGGAGGGCTCTCTCCTGCTCCAGGAATACAGAAGCCTTGGTGAAGTCAAAAGTTAGGTAGTGAGTTCCCAGAGAATGAAAATTTGATACATATTATTTAGTGGGCACAAGGATGAGTTTTTCAGATGTGGAACTGGATTCCAGCTGCTTATAGATGAACAGTGGGAAACAGACCGGTGTGCAAGGCTTGAGCTGAGGTTGTGTTAGATTTAATATTGACCATAACACATAGATTATGGCTCTGTGTGTCCTTTGTGTTTGTTAGAAGCTACCTCAGCTAGACACTAAAAGAAGACTTCTGGATGGGAAAGCAAATTGACTGAGTCAGGAAACAGAAATTTAAGGCAAAAATCCCACTTAAAGCAAGACGTATAGAAAAAAAAAGCAAAGAACAAGTCAAATCCTGGTAGTTACATGAAGCATAGTTGACATTTACTGACTGAGGTGTTTATCTTTGTGGCAAAATGTCGAGGAAGGCTGGGGATGAAGGAAAAATATGACATCAGTATTAGACACAATCAACCATTCCAACTTCAGCAATATCCAGAAATTCTGTATATCCATCAAAATTTTTGCTGGTGTTTATTCTTAGCAAGAAACACACAGGAGAACAGATGTGTTGATCACTAATAGACCTGCTGCTGCTAATGACAAAGAAATGGATGACTCGATAAAGGAAAATTACAAGACCAATACAGTTATTAGCATAATTGTATTTCCTCTGCTTTACATACTCCTTTAAGTTTGTGGACTTCCTGAACTGATGATTTGATATAGACTGCCATGTTTACTTAGCATATGCTCTCTGAATATTTGTTTGTTAATATTGTTTGCTTGGTTCTGATCTTATATGGATTTCTTTCTGAACTTACATGGGCCTCTATGATATTATGTATCAATGAGTTGCATAATATAAATATTTAAGTAGGTAGAATGTATTTTTAAAGCTATTTACTTTCATAGCTATGAAACTTCTGCATCCCTATTTTCCTGTGCAAGCAGTTTTTCTACTTATTATTTCATTGTTCATATTTTTATAGATATTTCTTTTCTTCTACATTGAAAATTTATTTTGTTTGTTCTTTGTGTGAAAATTATTCCAAACATCTGGTTACTCTTGCTTTACTCTGTATCTTTTCTAGGTCGACTTCATCTACTTTAGTTCTAATTCTAGTGTAGAGAAAGACCAGATCTAAACACTGTATTCAAGATACGTATGCATTCAAAGTGGCATATTGATTTCTCCTCCGCTCTTAGCTTTTGTGCAAAGCAGATTCTCTATCATAATAGACAATGGAAAATTTCAGTAACTTCCATATAGCTTCATTTTATTGAAGAGTTTCTTTTGTACTCCAGTCATTCATAAACTGGAGAAATTCTGTCAGATTCCCTGCTCTTCACAACTTCACAATAATCCTGTGATTTTTAACAACCACACCTTGGTCTTTTCTGGACGCTTTTATTATTGTTTTACTCTTTCTTTGGTAAAGTCTACGTACACAGGTCCCTCAGAAATGAATGCCTCCTATTTATTTCCATGGAAACTACAACATATGCAAAGAGTACAATAAAGCTATTTGACAGAGCAAATTCTCAGCTACAAAACACTATTTTTCTACAGTCACATCATTAGCCATGCATTTTCACTAGCACTCATAAAAATCTGCACCAGCAGAGGTGACCTACTGTTTCACATCTGCTATGATGGCATCACTGATAGGAGAACATTGTCTGTGTAGTGTGTCTTTCATTGGCCTGAACAGATGGAAGTTAGAAGGTGCCAAATCCAGATTATAAGTGTGGGTGCAACAGATCAGTCCAGCCGAGATTGTCAGTGTGCTCCACAATCTTCAAACCAGTATGGGGCCTGGAGTTATTGTGTTGCAAGAGAAAGGTTGTCATCTTCTCTGGCCTGGCTCTGTATGTTCAAGCCTTCAGCTTAGTGTTGTGATGTATCGATCCGTGATCAACTGATGGTTTGTCCAGGTCCCAGGAAATCCAGGAGGATCACCCCTTTCCCATCCCAAAAGACAGTGCACATCATTTTACCTGCTGAGGGCTGCATCTTGAACTACTTCTTCAATGGAGAATTTGCATGTCAGCTCTGCTGTTTTGACTCCGGTTCATAGTGGTGACATCACGTCTCTTCACTAGCAATGATGTGATTCAGGAAATTGTCACCTTCAGCCTCACATCAGTTCAATAAGTCCTGACAAGCTTGTATATGGAGTTCTTTCTGTTCCTGTGTGAGCATTCGTTGAATGCACCTGGTGCAAACTTTGTAATATTCCAATGTCACCAAAGTTTCCAGTGCACTGAAGTTGATATTCACTTCCAAAAACAATTTCATTTTTGTAACCCACCGATTTGTGTCGATAAGCTGATTGAGACACTCTTCGTTTCATGGCATTATGGTTGTGCGTGGCCATTTGGAATATGGCTTGTCTTTCACAGTGCTTTCACCACTGCTGAAACATACCACCCACCACCTCAGTGTGCTCACATCCACTGTTTGGTCTCCACAAATGCTCATTATGCCTCAATGAATTTCAATGGGTGCAATATTTTCCACATGGAGGAATTCAGTGACACACTTTTGCTTCACACACACTTCCATGTCAGACGTCATTTTTATCAGACTGCCTCTCCTGCCATCTGTCACACTACAACAGAATGTAATGAAATATTGGTGGGGTTCAACCTCTACTGCCATACCACCAACATCCACCTCTGATGATGTGAGCCAACATAATTAAATAGGAAGCAGTACTTTTGAAGCAGCCCTCATACTCTTCGAATTTTCCCACTGGGATATGATTTCCACCTTTTTGGGAGGGCATCTATTTTACAGCTACTTTAATCTTTCATTCTACTTTACGAAGCTGGATCCTTTCCTTTTTGTAGTTGGGCTTTCATTGAATGGTTCTGTGTAATTAACAGTGTTCCTCTGATGTGGTGGTTTTAAACATTATCCATGTAAGCTATTTAAAAATTGTCCTTTTAGCGCTCCTTTTGAACTCCCTTTTAACCAGTTTTCTCACAGTAATGTAGTTATAATTTTAAAAAAGAAAATGTTATTGTGCTGCTATAATCCAGTTCAGCATATTTATATTAGAGGGTATGATGGTAATTATGCAGTGTCCCATTCATAGATTTTATCTGTGTTTTATTACTAATTAGCTACATCAAGAAAGGCTTCAGGAGTATAGATTTTTCTGAAGCAAACTCTTCTGGGTAAGTCTGGATAAGGACAAAGTTTACCCCTGCATTGTAAGCAGATAGATAGATAGGTTTTTCAGTACGGGGCATAAAAATCTGGCTGTCACTTTCTGAACTCATTCATTTAAATTTGCTTTCCTTTAAGAACAAAATGGCTCAGACTACCTTAAAAAATAATGTATTAAAATATTAAAAACATCTTACCTGAGTTCTTATGAAAGTCTCTTCCAAAATTCCCATTGAGTTGCAGTTCAGTGGTGCTAAAGTAAAGCTGCGTGGCATACACTCTGTCCTGATTTGAGATTTGTCACACAATGAATTATTGAATTTTTACCGAAGTGCCCCTATTTTACAGCCCAAAATAAACTCTTTGTCTGCTGTAAGTAGATATTGTCGATCACTCATGATATATTTTCTTCTTGAGCCCTGATTTTTCACTATTGGAAAACTTTGGCAATGATTTCATAATAAGTGGAAATAATGCCTGAGTAAGAACTGCAGAACAACTTTTTCCCAAGTAATATCATATACTGCTTGTGTGTCAGTTCTTCATATAAAATGTTTCCTGACAATTTATGACATCAGGGCCAAGACTAACTTGTTTTATGGCAGCAACCAAAGCATATAATTAAAATTAAACTCAGAAGGCTTGAAGGAACTGTCTGTTGGGAAGGAAAAATAGACCAAGAGGTATTTGAAGACTTCTGCAAATCCACACAACTAACATCTGTGATGAAGTAAACTCAGCAAGGAGCTTTTGCTAGTGATCTCAATAGGATCAGATATGAAGGATCTGGATCTTAATGTTCTCAGTACTTGGGAACATAAAGAGAGGAAAGATTTAGACTATAATTCATATAGTTTTAACACTAAAGTACAGAATTGAAGTAAATACTAGAATTCACTGCAAATTCAAGATTTTTTTTTAATCATAATTGAATATCTATATTATCCAATAATTACACTGAAAACTTCACCTCTGATTAACTAAAAACTGTCCGTGATAACTGTCACTGTACTTCATATAATCAACAAGAGAACGCTACATGTACTACAGTCAGTTACAATACGCATCCTAAAAGTAGATGAAAATTGCTTAAAAGTAATATCTATCAGAACTTGTGCATCTGTGTACAACTTGTAGCCTCTTGTGCAGAGGCTGCAGTAGAAGCACAGAGAATTAAAAACAACCACTCTTTGTACTATACTACAAAATGTTTTGCATGGTCTAATTCTTTTGTCTCTAGGCTCTTTTTTAACTTTTTTAAGGTAACATAAGATCCCAAGAACTTGGTCAGCTGGTGTTTGAAGGGGACTTAAATGCCAGGTACGAACCAAAGCTTCTCTCTTCTACTAAAAAAAACTGATGATTGCCTAAACTTTATAATACACGCAGTATAGAGGATTGCACCTGTAAAAATGCTGAACACCTTGGCACTTCACTTGAACTCTCTAAATCTCAGTCAGGCTTTGCTAGAGAAACTGAAGCAAAAGTTCCAAAAAGCTCCAAATACAGGATGGAGTACTGGTAAGCCAGGCAGCATTTTAAAGAATGAGAACTAAGAATTTTTGTGACTAACTTCTGCCAGAGAAAAGAAGGAATGAGATCAGTGTGACTTGTTGTTGCATGTACACCTTTTTCTCAAAAAAAAAAAAAAAAAACCCTCTGCCTGGATTCCATCTGTACACTGGGACCTGAGGTCTCACCTCTGTGATGACTTGAATGGGCAGTTTTCATATTAAACAAATGTGTAGTTCACAAAACTGACCAGCAGAGAGCAACATGTTTAAATCTGAAATGAACACGATATCTTGACAAACTAATTATTACATTACTGTGCATAAAACTGCATAATGCAGTATGTTAAATGTAAGGTTCTGTTACATTAGTCACAGCCACTCACTGCCAATGCATTCCAGTGTAATGTCTAACCCAGAAAAACATGTATGCAAATCATCTGAATTCTTGCTTTTAATTTGCATGATGTTGAGGGGTTCTTCTGAGGTTATGATGTATGGCAAACTGGTAAAATTAAACACAGATGTACTTTTATTTCACACACAAAATATAACTGGAAAGCCTTAACAGGGAATGTGCACAATGAAATTATTCCCTCTAGCCACCTGAAGTGGTCATCTAGTTCAGAACGAACTCAGCTTGTGTAAGGTATACTGGGCAAATGAAAACCATGTGTTTCATCTGTACATTTTTCTCTGTCTGCTGGGGGAAAAGGTTTACTAACCCCTTTATATGGCAGCCCCTGAAATTTCCCAGTCTGGAATTACTCCAGACATGTTCTTAGTGTGGTCACTGGACATCAGCTGTGAAAAAAGTCCGCACATTTCAGACTGAGGGCATCAATGAGGCAACCTACTCAGCCCAGTCACTGTAAGAGATGCAGAATGAATTTCTCCCCTTTGGTGAAACCGGTAGTCTAGGCAAAGGCATTTCTTGATCTTGTCTCCATTTCTTCTAGCTTCCTAGAGACATAAGATCAGCTTCAAATGAAGTCTTCAAGCTGTATCAAGGACAGAATAGCACGCTTTCCCTGATGATGGGAGGCTGGCTTCATGCCTACTCCAGCCTTCAGGGTTACACTGACAGATAACATGCCTGCTGAGGAGCAACCCATGTGTCAACAATTAACGTTTCCTGATTCTGTCAGTCCCATTCTCTTCCTTGGTGTTGCAGATGATAGCCATTATATAGGCAGCTGTCTTAGAACAGTCTTCAGTGAATTCTCTGGTAAATGTGAGGTAGGATTTGCAATGCAAATCCTCAACTGTCTGTGTCATGTAATATTTCTAATGCACTTTTCCCATCCCCATTATTTTTCCACTGTGTCTCAAACAAAAGGTTACAAAGAGGTACTGTCTAACTAACTCTTTCAATTTATTTACAATTAAATTAGAATATTTTCTTTAAGATCCAGAAAATGGCAAAAAAAANAAAAGTAAAAAAAGTAAAAGTCAGTATTTAGACAATGCAAACATCTTTAAAATAGACCTGAGAGATGTTGTCTGAGGCAATGAGTTCATGTTCACGACCCTGGCAAATGCCCTTCCAGGTGGAGGGCTCTCTCCTGCTCCAGGAATACAGAAGCCTTGGTGAAGTCAAAAGTTAGGTAGTGAGTTCCCAGAGAATGAAAATTTGATACATATTATTTAGTGGGCACAAGGATGAGTTTTTCAGATGTGGAACTGGATTCCAGCTGCTTATAGATGAACAGTGGGAAACAGACCGGTGTGCAAGGCTTGAGCTGAGGTTGTGTTAGATTTAATATTGACCATAACACATAGATTATGGCTCTGTGTGTCCTTTGTGTTTGTTAGAAGCTACCTCAGCTAGACACTAAAAGAAGACTTCTGGATGGGAAAGCAAATTGACTGAGTCAGGAAACAGAAATTTAAGGCAAAAATCCCACTTAAAGCAAGACGTATAGAAAAAAAAAGCAAAGAACAAGTCAAATCCTGGTAGTTACATGAAGCATAGTTGACATTTACTGACTGAGGTGTTTATCTTTGTGGCAAAATGTCGAGGAAGGCTGGGGATGAAGGAAAAATATGACATCAGTATTAGACACAATCAACCATTCCAACTTCAGCAATATCCAGAAATTCTGTATATCCATCAAAATTTTTGCTGGTGTTTATTCTTAGCAAGAAACACACAGGAGAACAGATGTGTTGATCACTAATAGACCTGCTGCTGCTAATGACAAAGAAATGGATGACTCGATAAAGGAAAATTACAAGACCAATACAGTTATTAGCATAATTGTATTTCCTCTGCTTTACATACTCCTTTAAGTTTGTGGACTTCCTGAACTGATGATTTGATATAGACTGCCATGTTTACTTAGCATATGCTCTCTGAATATTTGTTTGTTAATATTGTTTGCTTGGTTCTGATCTTATATGGATTTCTTTCTGAACTTACATGGGCCTCTATGATATTATGTATCAATGAGTTGCATAATATAAATATTTAAGTAGGTAGAATGTATTTTTAAAGCTATTTACTTTCATAGCTATGAAACTTCTGCATCCCTATTTTCCTGTGCAAGCAGTTTTTCTACTTATTATTTCATTGTTCATATTTTTATAGATATTTCTTTTCTTCTACATTGAAAATTTATTTTGTTTGTTCTTTGTGTGAAAATTATTCCAAACATCTGGTTACTCTTGCTTTACTCTGTATCTTTTCTAGGTCGACTTCATCTACTTTAGTTCTAATTCTAGTGTAGAGAAAGACCAGATCTAAACACTGTATTCAAGATACGTATGCATTCAAAGTGGCATATTGATTTCTCCTCCGCTCTTAGCTTTTGTGCAAAGCAGATTCTCTATCATAATAGACAATGGAAAATTTCAGTAACTTCCATATAGCTTCATTTTATTGAAGAGTTTCTTTTGTACTCCAGTCATTCATAAACTGGAGAAATTCTGTCAGATTCCCTGCTCTTCACAACTTCACAATAATCCTGTGATTTTTAACAACCACACCTTGGTCTTTTCTGGACGCTTTTATTATTGTTTTACTCTTTCTTTGGTAAAGTCTACGTACACAGGTCCCTCAGAAATGAATGCCTCCTATTTATTTCCATGGAAACTACAACAGATACAAAGAGCACAATAACACTACTTGAGAGAGCAAATTCTCAGCTACAAAACACTATTTTTCTACAGTCACATCATTAGCCATGCATTTTCACTAGCACTCATAAAAATCTGCACCAGCAGAGGTGACCTACTGTTTCACATCTGCTATGATGGCATCACTGATAGGAGAACATTGTCTGTGTAGTGTGTCTTTCATTGGCCTGAACAGATGGAAGTTAGAAGGTGCCAAATCCAGATTATAAGTGTGGGTGCAACAGATCAGTCCAGCCGAGATTGTCAGTGTGCTCCACAATCTTCAAACCAGTATGGGGCCTGGAGTTATTGTGTTGCAAGAGAAAGGTTGTCATCTTCTCTGGCCTGGCTCTGTATGTTCAAGCCTTCAGCTTAGTGTTGTGATGTATCGATCCGTGATCAACTGATGGTTTGTCCAGGTCCCAGGAAATCCAGGAGGATCACCCCTTTCCCATCCCAAAAGACAGTGCACATCATTTTACCTGCTGAGGGCTGCATCTTGAACTACTTCTTCAATGGAGAATTTGCATGTCAGCTCTGCTGTTTTGACTCCGGTTCATAGTGGTGACATCACGTCTCTTCACTAGCAATGATGTGATTCAGGAAATTGTCACCTTCAGCCTCACATCAGTTCAATAAGTCCTGACAAGCTTGTATATGGAGTTCTTTCTGTTCCTGTGTGAGCATTCGTTGAATGCACCTGGTGCAAACTTTGTAATATTCCAATGTCACCAAAGTTTCCAGTGCACTGAAGTTGATATTCACTTCCAAAAACAATTTCATTTTTGTAACCCACCGATTTGTGTCGATAAGCTGATTGAGACACTCTTCGTTTCATGGCATTATGGTTGTGCGTGGCCATTTGGAATATGGCTTGTCTTTCACAGTGCTTTCACCACTGCTGAAACATACCACCCACCACCTCAGTGTGCTCACATCCACTGTTTGGTCTCCACAAATGCTCATTATGCCTCAATGAATTTCAATGGGTGCAATATTTTCCACATGGAGGAATTCAGTGACACACTTTTGCTTCACACACACTTCCATGTCAGACGTCATTTTTATCAGACTGCCTCTCCTGCCATCTGTCACACTACAACAGAATGTAATGAAATATTGGTGGGGTTCAACCTCTACTGCCATACCACCAACATCCACCTCTGATGATGTGAGCCAACATAATTAAATAGGAAGCAGTACTTTTGAAGCAGCCCTCATACTCTTCGAATTTTCCCACTGGGATATGATTTCCACCTTTTTGGGAGGGCATCTATTTTACAGCTACTTTAATCTTTCATTCTACTTTACGAAGCTGGATCCTTTCCTTTTTGTAGTTGGGCTTTCATTGAATGGTTCTGTGTAATTAACAGTGTTCCTCTGATGTGGTGGTTTTAAACATTATCCATGTAAGCTATTTAAAAATTGTCCTTTTAGCGCTCCTTTTGAACTCCCTTTTAACCAGTTTTCTCACAGTAATGTAGTTATAATTTTAAAAAAGAAAATGTTATTGTGCTGCTATAATCCAGTTCAGCATATTTATATTAGAGGGTATGATGGTAATTATGCAGTGTCCCATTCATAGATTTTATCTGTGTTTTATTACTAATTAGCTACATCAAGAAAGGCTTCAGGAGTATAGATTTTTCTGAAGCAAACTCTTCTGGGTAAGTCTGGATAAGGACAAAGTTTACCCCTGCATTGTAAGCAGATAGATAGATAGGTTTTTCAGTACGGGGCATAAAAATCTGGCTGTCACTTTCTGAACTCATTCATTTAAATTTGCTTTCCTTTAAGAACAAAATGGCTCAGACTACCTTAAAAAATAATGTATTAAAATATTAAAAACATCTTACCTGAGTTCTTATGAAAGTCTCTTCCAAAATTCCCATTGAGTTGCAGTTCAGTGGTGCTAAAGTAAAGCTGCGTGGCATACACTCTGTCCTGATTTGAGATTTGTCACACAATGAATTATTGAATTTTTACCGAAGTGCCCCTATTTTACAGCCCAAAATAAACTCTTTGTCTGCTGTAAGTAGATATTGTCGATCACTCATGATATATTTTCTTCTTGAGCCCTGATTTTTCACTATTGGAAAACTTTGGCAATGATTTCATAATAAGTGGAAATAATGCCTGAGTAAGAACTGCAGAACAACTTTTTCCCAAGTAATATCATATACTGCTTGTGTGTCAGTTCTTCATATAAAATGTTTCCTGACAATTTATGACATCAGGGCCAAGACTAACTTGTTTTATGGCAGCAACCAAAGCATATAATTAAAATTAAACTCAGAAGGCTTGAAGGAACTGTCTGTTGGGAAGGAAAAATAGACCAAGAGGTATTTGAAGACTTCTGCAAATCCACACAACTAACATCTGTGATGAAGTAAACTCAGCAAGGAGCTTTTGCTAGTGATCTCAATAGGATCAGATATGAAGGATCTGGATCTTAATGTTCTCAGTACTTGGGAACATAAAGAGAGGAAAGATTTAGACTATAATTCATATAGTTTTAACACTAAAGTACAGAATTGAAGTAAATACTAGAATTCACTGCAAATTCAAGATTTTTTTTTAATCATAATTGAATATCTATATTATCCAATAATTACACTGAAAACTTCACCTCTGATTAACTAAAAACTGTCCGTGATAACTGTCACTGTACTTCATATAATCAACAAGAGAACGCTACATGTACTACAGTCAGTTACAATACGCATCCTAAAAGTAGATGAAAATTGCTTAAAAGTAATATCTATCAGAACTTGTGCATCTGTGTACAACTTGTAGCCTCTTGTGCAGAGGCTGCAGTAGAAGCACAGAGAATTAAAAACAACCACTCTTTGTACTATACTACAAAATGTTTTGCATGGTCTAATTCTTTTGTCTCTAGGCTCTTTTTTAACTTTTTTAAGGTAACATAAGATCCCAAGAACTTGGTCAGCTGGTGTTTGAAGGGGACTTAAATGCCAGGTACGAACCAAAGCTTCTCTCTTCTACTAAAAAAAACTGATGATTGCCTAAACTTTATAATACACGCAGTATAGAGGATTGCACCTGTAAAAATGCTGAACACCTTGGCACTTCACTTGAACTCTCTAAATCTCAGTCAGGCTTTGCTAGAGAAACTGAAGCAAAAGTTCCAAAAAGCTCCAAATACAGGATGGAGTACTGGTAAGCCAGGCAGCATTTTAAAGAATGAGAACTAAGAATTTTTGTGACTAACTTCTGCCAGAGAAAAGAAGGAATGAGATCAGTGTGACTTGTTGTTGCATGTACACCTTTTTCTCACAAAAAAAAAAAAAAAAAACCCTCTGCCTGGATTCCATCTGTACACTGGGACCTGAGGTCTCACCTCTGTGATGACTTGAATGGGCAGTTTTCATATTAAACAAATGTGTAGTTCACAAAACTGACCAGCAGAGAGCAACATGTTTAAATCTGAAATGAACACGATATCTTGACAAACTAATTATTACATTACTGTGCATAAAACTGCATAATGCAGTATGTTAAATGTAAGGTTCTGTTACATTAGTCACAGCCACTCACTGCCAATGCATTCCAGTGTAATGTCTAACCCAGAAAAACATGTATGCAAATCATCTGAATTCTTGCTTTTAATTTGCATGATGTTGAGGGGTTCTTCTGAGGTTATGATGTATGGCAAACTGGTAAAATTAAACACAGATGTACTTTTATTTCACACACAAAATATAACTGGAAAGCCTTAACAGGGAATGTGCACAATGAAATTATTCCCTCTAGCCACCTGAAGTGGTCATCTAGTTCAGAACGAACTCAGCTTGTGTAAGGTATACTGGGCAAATGAAAACCATGTGTTTCATCTGTACATTTTTCTCTGTCTGCTGGGGGAAAAGGTTTACTAACCCCTTTATATGGCAGCCCCTGAAATTTCCCAGTCTGGAATTACTCCAGACATGTTCTTAGTGTGGTCACTGGACATCAGCTGTGAAAAAAGTCCGCACATTTCAGACTGAGGGCATCAATGAGGCAACCTACTCAGCCCAGTCACTGTAAGAGATGCAGAATGAATTTCTCCCCTTTGGTGAAACCGGTAGTCTAGGCAAAGGCATTTCTTGATCTTGTCTCCATTTCTTCTAGCTTCCTAGAGACATAAGATCAGCTTCAAATGAAGTCTTCAAGCTGTATCAAGGACAGAATAGCACGCTTTCCCTGATGATGGGAGGCTGGCTTCATGCCTACTCCAGCCTTCAGGGTTACACTGACAGATAACATGCCTGCTGAGGAGCAACCCATGTGTCAACAATTAACGTTTCCTGATTCTGTCAGTCCCATTCTCTTCCTTGGTGTTGCAGATGATAGCCATTATATAGGCAGCTGTCTTAGAACAGTCTTCAGTGAATTCTCTGGTAAATGTGAGGTAGGATTTGCAATGCAAATCCTCAACTGTCTGTGTCATGTAATATTTCTAATGCACTTTTCCCATCCCCATTATTTTTCCACTGTGTCTCAAACAAAAGGTTACAAAGAGGTACTGTCTAACTAACTCTTTCAATTTATTTACAATTAAATTAGAATATTTTCTTTAAGATCCAGAAAATGGCAAAAAAAAAAAAAAAATACACTTACTTAGAAAGTAAATTAAGCTATTGAACACCTAACAGCAACGCTGTACATACACCGTGGTGAAGTAGGAGTAGGCAAAAAACTTTCAAGTTTCCACGAAAATCTTTCTGGCTTGTCAAATTAAATTATTCGTACTGTTTCCATGTAGTCTCACCCAGAAAGTATTCTTGTAATCTGGCTTGCAAAAAGGGATATTCACTGTAAATTTTAATTAAATATTGCAAAATATTTCCAGAAAGTGAAGTTGAAATTCACACGAAGACTTCAGAGCAGCAGACTGATCAAAGAAATCATGCTCAATTAGTCAGGGAAAAGGAATTATAACGCGTCCGGGCAAGATACTAGATAGCTTACACATTATCAGTGTTCAAAACAAATAGTGTACAGAACATGTAGAGCACAAGTCACTCTGGTTTGTTACTCAGATTAATTCCCAAATAATCTGAAAGAGTATGGAGATCTTTATAACACAAAAACATAGAAATGTCACTGAATAAATTACTTGTTTCAAAAGATCCTCCCATCTTGCCTCCCAAAATCATAGACATGTATCACAGTGAAGGGGATGTAATATAAACCTATAAAGAAAGACAACATTCTTCCCACTTCTTAGAGCTAGAAAGAAGCGTAGCAGCAATGAAAGGAGGTAAAGATGTATCAGTTTCTCTGCATCTTTGTATTTATTTCCTAAACTACTCGACCCTTCGTATTTGAACCCTGAAAGACAACAGAGCTCAAATAGCTTCCTCTCTGATCAAAATAGTCACTGATACTTGTGGTAAAAACAGTGAGTCATAATACACAGAATATTTGCATTTCAAATGATTTAAAATGCTGCAGCTCAGTGAAGTCTGATATAACACCAGGAGGCTTCTTACCTCATGTATGCATGGCATAAAATACTTTGAAGCATCTAATAACACCTTAATGTGACATATCTTAAATCATTCACTTCACTTGGACAATAACCTTGGCATGCTTTTCTCATTACTAAATGCCACTGGCATTTGTATTACCAGCGTCCATGAGACTGTATTATCACAGGAAACATGAAAAATCTCCAACTGGGAACCTGCAATACCCCTTGAGCAGAACAGGTATAAGGGATCCCTCAGAAAGGAATGTCTGCTTGCAAGAGAAGTTACAGGCTCCATCTGAATTGGAGGGATTAGGGATAAGAGCTGAAAGAACATGAGTACATCATTAGGGGACAGTACAACAAGTGAAATACACCTTTGTCCTCTCGGAAGATTACTCAATCCCATTATATCCCCTCTTCCCGCTAGCCACCTTGTTACATTTGTCCTTCCCAATAACAGGGACAAAGGAAAATGCAAAGTGATATGTATCTTTTTCATCTCGTGCCATATCTCCTCTTATGTTTATTTATTTATTTATTTTATTTTATTTTATTTATTTATTTATTGTAAGACCATTACTTAGAGTAATGAAATAACAGACAAAAGACAGACTGGGGATTCACTTCTCTGCCACAAACTGAAGTGTGCTTAGCACTCCTTCCTACTTGTGTCTGAGCACAGCCCTGCCGCAGCTAGCATCTTTGCAACGTGTCTGTCAATAAGGTAAAAAATGCTGTAAGATCCAACAGTTTCAGTCTAGAGGCATTCATTCCAAGTGTAGCCCTGGGACTACAGAAACACTAGGTTCACATGAGACCATGAAGAATAAAGGAATAATCTTTCCATCATTAAGGATTCCAAATATGTTCTGCAATAACATGGGCTTCCTATTAACCTATATTATTAAAGACATCTCACTTAACATTCAGAACTGTCATGTGCAGCTTTGACAATGCAGATATGAACTGTGTAGAGTCATCTTAATAATAATCTACCACCTCTCTGGGAAGTCTGTGCCAGTGCCTCACCGCCCTTATTGTAAGAAATTTCTTCCTTGTATCCAGTCTAAATCTCTCCTCTTTTAGCTCAAAACCATTTCCCCTTGTGCTATCACAACAGACCCTGCTAAAGAGTCTGTCCCCTCCTTTCTTACAGCCCCACTTTAGATATTGAAAGGCTGCTCTCATGTCTCCCCAGAGCCTTCTCTTCACCAGGCTGTACAGCCCTAATTTTCTCAGCCTGTTCTTGAAGGGGAGGGATTTTTCTCCCCCAGCCCCCACCAAAAGGTTCAGGCACATGAGATTCAGGGATGTGAGAGATATGAGAAGATTGGTTGCTCAAGAAGACTGAGGCAAAGAATTCATTGAATACCTAAGCCTTCTCCATGTCTGTCATGGCCAGTTTTTCCTTCTCATTTATCAGAGGGGGTGCACTCTCTTTGGCCTGTCTCTTCTGACAAATATAACAGGCCCATCTTCTTCAAAATCACAAACTCTACCATGGCATGGTTAGTACAGGCCAGACTGCCTCTAATCTTAACTTCTTTAATGAGCTCCACTGCATTGGTGAGCACCAGGTGCAGTAATGCTACTCCTCCTCCCCGTTTGTCTAATATCGAGACTAGGAAGTTATACTCAGCACACTACAGGAGTCTCGGGGATTGCTTGCAGACTCCCATATTGTTTTCCCCAGCACATATTTGTGTGCTTAAAATTCCCCATCAAGATGAGAGCCTGCAAACATGACACTATCTATTCATTGATTATTGTATATTTAAGAGATACAAGACATCAAATAAATCCACAGGAGGATTAGAGGGCTAAGCTTCTGGAATTACTGCTCTTTATTTGAAGCTAAAGACATCAATTTTTAGAAAGTTCTTAGCAATTGTACCAACCCTTCTTTTGTAGACTGGCTGTAAGAAACAAAAGGTGTTATGAAAGCTTTCTTTGGAAGATGCTACCATCTTCAAAACCAGTGAGTATATTTCTGACAAATTACTTTAACAAAGCTGCGAATCCATGTTGTGCACTTTATGGAAAGGTCTTTCTCTTTTGTCAGATCCATTGAGCTGCGACCAGGTCATTTTATGTTGTGTTTTCACCTGTCCCATCTGCTGAGTTCTTCAACAGCAGAGATGAAAATGCAGTTTGTAAGCTGCTTGTTTTTACACTATGCAATCACTTCTGAAATAGTTAAAACTCAAAAAAAAATCAAGTTAGGTAAGCTGGAATACCATTTGTTGAACATAAATTTCTTGATGTCTGCCCATAAGGGGAAAAGAAGTCACTTTATGTATTTGTTGAACAGAAAATGTGGCAATGCAAAGCCTATGAATTACATAGTGTTCTCCTTGAAAAATAGAATTGCATAATATGTTGTTTTACTACTGCACGTAGTAAAAAATCATTCTTAGGTCCCAAAGCCAGAAAAAACAACACATGAAAGGACAAACTGACTACAAGTTCACTGCTTTGGATATAAAAAGGTATCTGGCATGATGAAGTCTTTTTTAGTCCATGTGTTTTTCATTTGAATTGGTTCATGTAAGGTTCTTTCAAGGGGAGGAAAAAAATGCGATAAATCTCCTTAGGAATAGAGCTGTGCAAGCTTGGGAAACTCACTGGGCAAGCCAGCTTCTTTTGTCTGCCAAATTCTAGGGGCACAAGAGCCTAATGAGAGCTTAATTAAAATTGATGTGAAAAAATTAAACACTTTAAAGTATTGTTTTGGGGCTTGCAAAGCTCATGCCAGTGAAAGTCAATCATTTTGTGGCTTTGGAATTTCATTTAATTAATATTTTTTCTTTTTATCTGGAGGCCTCTCTTGCTATCTCTTGTCTCTCCATCTGAAAAGAAACAAACCAGGAAAAATTGTGTTAGGAAAAAGTCCATTTACTTCTTCCTCAGTTTCCCTAAGTCCACAGGGGAGAATATTTAAATGTTCACATCAGAGTTTAGATGCATTTCTCCTTTCAGGACATTTTTCTACGTGGTCTTTTGCATGCAAGCATGAAATCATTCTGTCTGTACTCTGAGCATATGTGCATTCACTCTACGCATCCTTGGATGAGCACACTGCTTAGCACAAATTGATATTTTCTGTCTTTCAGCAGGGGCTTTAATTTGGGCTCCACACTAAATACAGTAACATGGCTTCCAGTTTAGAGCTGTCATACATCCAGCTGGCTCAAATCTTCGGCCGAGAAACTTCTATTCTGCCTGTAAAAGTCTATGTAGACATACTCTGATACTCATTCACACTGGGCTTGATCTGATGCCTGCTGGAATAAATGATAGTCTTTAGACTGCAGTAGGTTTTGCAATAATCTTTTTTTCAATGCTTGCATGAAGTATTTATCACTCAGAACTTCTAGGGACTTCAGCAGGCCTCAGGATGCTCAGTATCTAAGAAGAGTTAGCTTTTGCCATTTCAGTTCAGATGTCCATTCCACATAAACATCAACAGTCTTGTTCCAAGTGAGCTCTAGTTTTAGTGACAGATTTAATGAGCATGAGCATCATTCATCACGTCAGTAACCCTATTGGCACCTCTGCCTCAAGAACTTGGAACTCCAGTAAGTTCAGGGATGCAAGTGGAACTTGCTTTGTTTGTAGCACTGATTAGAGCCTATTGCGCACCAGTAGGACAGGGAATCAGTGGTATTACCTCAACCTGATGACTGTGAATAGCCAGTCTTTATGAGAACAAAGGTTACTTGAAGGAAAAATTGCATCATAAGTAAATGTAGTTTAAAATAAAACAGTTTTCTCCATCCCCTTAGAAATAACATTCTCTATACATGCTCTAACAAGGCTTCAATGGCAGGCAAGTAATTCTGTTTATTTTTACATCCAACATATTTACCCAAGCTAGAACAGAGAAGTTTAGTCTACTGGCAATGATTTTTTGGGGGGTGTTGATTCTTTTCATTTGGCAAAAGAAACTAAAACAAATATTGCAAAAAAATCACTTCTGGGTTTAGGAGGAAAAAAAAAGCCTACTTCCTGGAGTGGTTAATCTTGAAAATAGAATTTTGTGACCCTTCTTTTATAACTTTGTGTTACAAACCAAGCAGAAAAACAAAACAATCTGAGTGGTGGAGCCACATGATGAACTGGGTGAGGTTTTTTTCTGCTAAGTTAAATCTTTCTGTGAGGTAGGCCAACGGATATCAGCTATCTCTGGAGGTGAACACATTTGTATCTCAAGGGAATACTGTCAAGCCTCTAGACAGCACAACACTCTGTTTCTCACATATCGTTCCCAGGGAAACCAAGCTGAAAGCAGAACGTTCCAAAGAGGAAGCAGCCATCACAAAACACTGACCAGCTCAGCTGTAGGTGGATGTGCTTCACAGAAATTCCACTTTTGTATTTTTTTTCTTCCTTCCTCTTTTTTTTTTCTTTTTTTTTTTTTAATTCCTAACAGTGAATAGATCTTTCAGTCCCATTGCGCCTGCAGGTGAATTCATCTGAATAATAAGAAATCTGATTTTGCAGCTACATCTATTTTACATTTATATAAAGTCTACTGCAGTCAGTTGAACAAAAAATAAACTTCCAGTAAATACTGAGAAAAGCGATAACGCTGAAAAATATCCCAACTGGAAGCATTTATACAACTAAATTTCTACAATGAAAACATTTCTTCAACTCAAGGGCAAGAAAGCAAGCATTTAAAATTCACATATGCTTTTTTTCATAATAATCATGTCTACCTCTGTACTAAAGCTAGCTTCTTACATTGTATGCACTCTTATCTGTCATATTTCTTTTGCTACTCTCATTACTACAAAGGACTTTTAATGCGAAGTAACAGAGTCAACCTAGAATCTTTTAATCTAATAATCAAATTAAATATCAAAAGGCAATTAAAAATGAAAAGATTTCAGTTTACTTTTAAGTTGAACATGATGAAAGCATCATTATTATTTTACTTCCTCCCACTTAGGCCCTGCTGTATGACTAGAGTGATATTGATACACAATTACTGAAGCAGGTTGAAGTTAGATCAAAGCACTTTTTATCACTTTCCCTGAATTTCAGAGATACTGTTCCATGTTTCTTCTTCTGACCAATTACTTTACAGAACAGCAAATTCTCAGTTTACACTTCTTATATCTCCAAAAACATCCAAAACATCACAAAGAATTGCTACTATATACACATTTTTCACACCATGTCAGTTCTTCATGTTCAATTAAAAGTTCTTATTAAGAGGTAAATAGATCTTCTACCTTTTTTTATAACCATGATATCTGGTTTTCTGGCAGATAATATGAACAGTGTTTCTATTATTATCAGTAATCATTTTGTTATGGCTTATGTACTATGTAACTTACACAACATTCCAAGACAGCAGATTCTTGTGCCTAAACAATCTGCAATTTACAAGGATAAGTTGCACCATTTGCACCCAGACCAATAGCAATACAGAACAGAAAAGTGACCTTAAGATCTCAGACACACTATGAGTGGAATGAATGTGGCTTCCATTGTCTGACTAGCCAACTCTCTTGGCCCCAAAGAAAACAACTGAACCTATAAGGTCTTAAAACTGTTAGGCTGCCATGAAGGTATTTGCATCAGCTGACCTGAAGCCCACAGCATAAATGCCTAAGTAAGGAGCCTACAACCCCCATATTGAATGGAAATAAATGTATTCCTTCAGAGGAATTCAAAGCAGGATGTATCCTGAACTACTGTTTGCAGAGGCAATTTTCTCTTTCTTGCGACTTAAGGAGTCACAAGAATTTGGACACTTAGTGGTTAGATATTAGGCAACATGAATACTCTA
The DNA here is from genome assembly GCA_016647715.1 of Pavo muticus. Taxonomy (NCBI): domain Eukaryota; kingdom Metazoa; phylum Chordata; class Aves; order Galliformes; family Phasianidae; genus Pavo; species Pavo muticus. The sequence continues at coordinate 376,434 of JACDJE010000028.1, forward strand.
ACTGAACACGGACAGAGAAGCTCCATTGCCCCTTTGAAGGCTCAACCCAGTTTTTTCCATTGTGTTTCCACAATCTGTAGAGCAAGAGCTGTGACATTTCCACACCCTGTCCATTTCCCAAAACCCAGACAAAAACTGTCTCCAGAGTGGTAGCGAGTGCAGAACTAAAACAGTACACCACAAAAAAAAAAAAAAAAAAAGGAGGGGTTGGAAGGTTGGAATCATGGACATGTGAATTTGCATCTGTGTCTTCCATGATAGTTTAACTGTGGTTTTGAGTTGATATGTCTGTAGGAATGAAGGGACAAAACTATTTTAAACTATTTTGAAAGCGTATAACCACAAAATAAAGTTATCGTGAGAGAATATAATTAAAGAGATGCGAGGCTGTGAATGCTGATATACCACGGAGAGAGAAAGTAGACCAGAGACATGGAAGATGCTGTCTAATGTAGGGTCTTAGAAACTAAAGACAAGAATTTGACAACATGAAAAATACATCAGCAGTCTATGAATGCTTTTTAGATGATGAAAGACAGAGACTGTGGGACTTTTGGTACAAAGCTTGCTGTACAACTTTCTATCACTCCAATCTGTCAGTTGCATTATCATAGGATCACAGAATTATAGAACGGCTTAGGTTGGAAGGGATCTTCCAACGTTCCTGCCTTGGGCAGGTTTGCTACCCACCACATCAGATTGCCCAGGGCTGCACCAAAACTGGCCTCAAACACCTCCAGAGATGGGGCAGCCAAAACATCTCAGGGCAACCTGTTCCAGCATCTTACCACCCACTGAGCAAGAAATTTCTCCCTAACATCTAACCTAAATTTCCCCTCTTTTAGTTTAAAGCCGTTCCGCCTTGTCCTGTACGTATCTACCCACGTAAAAAGGCAGTCTTCTTCCTGTTTTTAAGATCCCCTCAAGCAGGATGCAATGAGGTTTCCCTTCTCTTCTCCAGGCTGAACAAGTCAAGCTCCCTCAGCCTGTCTTTGCAGGAGAGCTGCTCCTGCCCTCTGATCATCTTTCAACTTTCACGTCTTTCTTGTGTTGGGGGCCCCAGGCCTAGAAGAGTAATACCTTTGAGGCTGGAAAGACAATTGTGATATCCATGATCGGAGCATAAAGAGGAAGTGTGGCAGGTACTGTCAGTGAGATTGTGCTTTTGTGACATGAAACGGTACAAATGTGATGTCCGCACTCCAGCAAGACAGCCACAAGACACCTGTTCAGCACATGGCTATGATGTCAGCCATTTTGCTCTGTTGCGCACATGGGGGTTTCACATGCCAGCTGGATAGGGGACACAACAGATGATGGCTGCTGCAAGCTGAGTGAGAAGTGACTAGCTCTACCTCAGTCATGAAGCCTGTTGCAGCTCTGTACTCATGGCTAGTGTCCAAATACTTTGAACACAACAGAAATCTCCATCCCTTTCTTTAAGCCCATTTATTTTATGGAACATCTGTAATAACGGTGCAACTAGAGTACAAATTGTGCTCATGTAAACAAGCCCAGGGGGAAGTTTCATGCCATATTCCCACCATGCTCTCTTTGTTCTGTTCCCTTCTTGTCCCATTGACAGCTGCGGCCTGGGCAAAGCCTATTATTCATGTGGAAATGTGTGGTATTTTTAGCCGTATTTCCTAAGAACATAAGAATTATGAGATCATGTCCTCCACGTGACCATCAGTGTTTATGAAAAGGAGGGCCATCATAAAGGTATGAGAGATCTCAGTAAAAAACATTATTCCTGGTAACTTTTTAACCTGTTTTTCAACCTCAACCAAATGAGACAGATAGAAGGTTAGAGAGCGCTGAAATATCAAACATTTGATATAGTCCCTGAGAAAGAAGTGCCACTAAGATAAAAGTATAAACCATGCATAAAGCAGCACACCTAATATGAAACACAAAAAAATCTGCACAGTTCCTTTTCCCTCTCCATCCATGGGACAAAATGGGACATATACAAAAGCATAGGAAATCGAACTTCATTAGTCCTGCTATTTGTTGTATTACTTTTTTTTTCTTTTGCAAGGCTCAGAGTAAACAAGGATTGTCTCCCTGAATATCCTTTCCAGTCTCACATACTTCAGTACAATACTAACCAACCAGAATTGACTCCTGCAAGCTCTATAATCACCAAGACAGGGGGAAAAGAGCGTCAGAATGGCATCATCTTCTAAGTCTTCTGCTCTCAGCTTGGCAAAGCTACAATATTATGAAGGCTTAAGGTTTATACCTTGGCTGATCGGTTTCTTGCTGTTTTTACATTTTCTGATGTACTGGTTGCAGAGGCAAGAACTGGTAGCATTGCTTTATCTTCAGATCTCTATATATAGCAGGTTACATGGCTGTACACAGGAAAGGTGCATTTATATTCATTATTTAAAACACATGAGTAACAAAAGGCATCTATCAGACCAGGTGGTCACTGCTGACATGTGCTAAAATAGGTAATAATAGGTTGGCAATCCTGCACACAGCAGGAGGGTTGAAACTAGATGATCATTATGGTCCTTTTCAACCCAGGCCATTCTATGATTCTATGATCCTACGAATACACCAAAGAACAAATAATGTTAATAATGGGTAACTGGGCAATTTAGAAGTAAAAGACAGTCACTTTCTCAGGCTGTGAAGCCTTAACCTGACACCAACTTTTCTTTAGGCTGTTAAGAACTTGTGCTCTACCAAATCCCAAAATCTCAGTAAAATAAGAGTGAACTGGAAGTTAAATTAAATATCCCGCTGTCATGAAAGAAGTGGCCTTGCTGCACACTGTAAATTCTGAGAAATCCCATTAATGCCTGTAGACAATGTACTTAAGTTTCATACTATGAAACTCCCCAAAAACAGGCTGCAGGGCAATGGGCAACATGATCCCTTTGTGAACTTTGGTAATTTTCTAACCCATGCTTGTGTTGCAAATCTAAATTGACCATAAATGTAAAATTTATGTCAAAAAAGGAATTTCTGGGGGTTTTGGTTTTTTTTCTTCCCTCATTGTCCTTACTCTGAAATTGACTTTAGGTTTAATCAACTCAGAGACTTAATTTGCTAACAGCTACTGACAACATCATCATGAGTTTCCATCTTGATCTACAAAACTGCTTAGAAAATACTGAAAAGCTATAACTTTGTATTATTCTATGATTTTTCAAACAGGCTATGGAGTTTGTGACAGGATATCAATGAATAACAATTTTATTTCTTGGTTCAATATGGAAAGACAAAGATAATAATCACACAACCCTTCACAAAGGAGCAACAACCCAGCAGCACAAATTGACTTGGCCATAATAACATGCTACTGATTTTACAGCTTTTGCATCAGACAAAAAAGTCACGTAGACATGGCCATGTAGGTATAGACCCATTGAAGAGGTTATTCCTCAGTGCTTGACAGTAATATTTACACTGAAAATTCAGGGGTATGGAAATACTTATTTTATAGAGCACAGATAAACTCAAAAGGCACAGGTCTATTTTTCAAACTGTTGAAAGACTTCCTCTTGCTATATTGAAGTAAGTGTGTTAGGGAAAATACCATGATTCCACCCCACTTTTAGATTTCTGAATGCTCTTGAAGCTCTTTCTGTTTTCTTCAGATATGTGCATCTTTACATTTCTTGGTTGACACAAATTGGGTAGTGTATAATCCATCTCATATTAAGGTATACAGAAAAACTTAAAAGAAGTCAGGTTGGCAAACAGCCCTTTTCCATACTGCATTGTTCGAATATTATCCCAACTCCTTATCTCTGACATTGGTTTCAAACATACATAAATAGTTTTTAATGAAAGAACGAAAATGAAATGTCAAAAATGTCAGATTTTCTTTTATCCTGAATAAGCATGATTGAAACAAACACCTCTAAAAAGCTACATAGACCTGTTACAGAGAAAGACTTAGAGAAAATGGATAATGCTAAAAAAATTGAAGAGTAACAGTACCAAGTATGGAGATGAGAAGAGAGCACGAAAGGGAGAATATTAGTTAGGAAGAAAAGACTGAAAATCTGTGGAGGCTTTATTAGTATGCAATCTCATTATAATGAGTCACAATTGAGCAATTATGCCTTAGAGGAGTTCCTTTGATTCATGGTAAAAACTGGGAAGAACTGGAAATGTAGAAGACCAAGAATTAGTGACAGAAAATATCAAAAGTTCAGAATTTCAAATTAGGAGAATATTTCAAATGCTCTGATATTGTATATTTGTAGTATTCTACTGAGATGCTAGCAATCATATCAACATGTAGAGGTGGATTTTCTATCCTAAGACCACTGAAGTGATTTCTCCAGCAGTGGATTGGACTGCTTCTTACCTGGTTGATTTCTTAAAGATATATGTCTAACCTATTCTTAAATTCTTCCAAGAAAAGACATGTCATGCTGTCCCTAGTCTGCTGCTGTATTTCCTTGATCTTCTCCTGTATTTCACTACATGCTTTAATATGGATCATTTATGAATTGGGGAGATCCTGTTAACCAGATATATATCCACCTTGGATGAAAAACTACTGGAATACATTTTTATGGCTTCCTCTTATCTAATCTTCCAGCTTTGTGTATCTCTAAAATTACCTTTGCTATCCTGAGGGCTGTGGAGGAGTTTTTTTTCCTCTGTCATTAGGGTTAGATAAAACTGACACAGACCTAAGAAAATTATTGTTGCTCTTTAATGATACCAGCACATTTTAACTTTCCTCTTTTGAGGGACTGCTGAGAGTAGGAAGCCAAAAATGAAACAAAATTTAGATAGGCTAGTATGCAAACCTCAGGGAAGTCAGACCTGATATGAAATTTGGGTTAGCATGCTGTAGTGGAATGGGAATACTTGTAACAAATCTCCATTCTTGTTTCTGGGGGAAGTCAGACAGCAAAGAGCAGCAGTGTCAAGAGACTGTTGTGGGACATGGTGAGCTACTACCAGTTCAAAACACCAGCCTTCCTCAACCACCCATCCCAACAATACTCCAGATTCCCCAGAATCAAACCTCCAAGATGTCCTGACAGGTGTAGCTGGAGGTACACTGGAGAGTTAACGCTATGCCAGCAAGTAGCACAAACACATTACCATGACAAATTTACTGCTACATCGCATGATCTACGCAAGTGTGGTATGCCCACCAACACCCAGGCCTGTGACATCCGTTTGTCATATTTCCAGGAAAATGTTTCCAACCCTTTAAAGTTTTCTACAATTATTGGAGATTTGGGGTTTTGTGGCATTTATGTCTATTTACATAACGTCTGTAAATCTGTTGCTAATTGTTGTATTTGCTTCTTTATTCCATTTGTTCGATGCCCTTTGAGTGGTTTTAATAAAATCACATATTATGACTAACATTTACTGTCCTCCATCAGAGAATCCTTTTATGTCTCAAATAAAGGAGTTCTGTCAACTGGAGCCCAGGCCTTAATTCCTTACACACCCAAATTTTTCATCCTGCTCACTGATATTTTGGGATTCCTTGAAGATGTAGGATGGGACTTCAAGACAAACAAGGTGATGCTCACACTGTGCATGCTGGGAAGTCATTTTATCCTTCTGGTAGTGAAAATTCCCACTGTTAGGACTTTAATAAAGCAGTGAGATCTAATTTTCGAGATCTGCAGAGGAAATGCACTCAAGATACACTCAACTCAACATCTGGAGCATATTTGTAAATTCTAAGAAATATATGAGAGAGAGGAAAAAATTTATGGCTTATGGTAGCCATACTACAGGAGGATTTTACAAATAAGCTACCTTTCTGGATAGATTACTACATGACTCAGCTATGCCCAAACACCTAATTCACTAAAAAATATTGTGCATGGACATCATTAATGCTAATTGTTACAAAAATAATTCTACTAAGCAGTGCTAGTTTTCTGGGATCTGAAATGGCTTTGTACTGAACAAGGATATTCCAGGAAAAGTTAATCCACAAGTAGTTACTCTTTTTCATTTTCTTTGTTCTCTTCTGTACAAAGCCAAATATGCTTGGCACTGCAGCTGCTGGCTGCCAAGGTAAAGCCGTAAGATCTCACAATGGCACGTTATAGTCTCTACATATTCACAAATGTATGTGTAACGCAGGGTTCCCATCATATTGGCCAACTCTGACTTGACAATGCTTGCAAACCCTCTGATAATCACAGAAAGGTCATGAATAGAAATGTGGAAGTTTGAAACGCTGATGACATCAAATATCACCATTTCAGTAGCCTCCAGTACATCCCTGAGCATTACACCCAAGAATACAATGATCCCTGGAAGAATACATTGAACACTGGAACACACTGCCCACAGAGATTATGGAGTCTCCTTCTCTGGAGATATTCAAGACCCACCCAAACATTTTCCCGTGCAACTTACTCTAGGAAACCTGGCTTAGCAGGGGGTTGGAATAGATGACCTCCAGAAGTCTCTTCTAATTCCTACACTTCTGTGATTCTGTGATCCCAACAAGAAGTTTAGGATACTGGTCCAGAATACAATGTTCTTTCCAAAAAAAAAAAAAAAANGCTGTAGGTGGATGTGCTTCACAGAAATTCCACTTTTGTATTTTTTTTCTTCCTTCCTCTTTTTTTTTTCTTTTTTTTTTTTTAATTCCTAACAGTGAATAGATCTTTCAGTCCCATTGCGCCTGCAGGTGAATTCATCTGAATAATAAGAAATCTGATTTTGCAGCTACATCTATTTTACATTTATATAAAGTCTACTGCAGTCAGTTGAACAAAAAATAAACTTCCAGTAAATACTGAGAAAAGCGATAACGCTGAAAAATATCCCAACTGGAAGCATTTATACAACTAAATTTCTACAATGAAAACATTTCTTCAACTCAAGGGCAAGAAAGCAAGCATTTAAAATTCACATATGCTTTTTTTCATAATAATCATGTCTACCTCTGTACTAAAGCTAGCTTCTTACATTGTATGCACTCTTATCTGTCATATTTCTTTTGCTACTCTCATTACTACAAAGGACTTTTAATGCGAAGTAACAGAGTCAACCTAGAATCTTTTAATCTAATAATCAAATTAAATATCAAAAGGCAATTAAAAATGAAAAGATTTCAGTTTACTTTTAAGTTGAACATGATGAAAGCATCATTATTATTTTACTTCCTCCCACTTAGGCCCTGCTGTATGACTAGAGTGATATTGATACACAATTACTGAAGCAGGTTGAAGTTAGATCAAAGCACTTTTTATCACTTTCCCTGAATTTCAGAGATACTGTTCCATGTTTCTTCTTCTGACCAATTACTTTACAGAACAGCAAATTCTCAGTTTACACTTCTTATATCTCCAAAAACATCCAAAACATCACAAAGAATTGCTACTATATACACATTTTTCACACCATGTCAGTTCTTCATGTTCAATTAAAAGTTCTTATTAAGAGGTAAATAGATCTTCTACCTTTTTTTATAACCATGATATCTGGTTTTCTGGCAGATAATATGAACAGTGTTTCTATTATTATCAGTAATCATTTTGTTATGGCTTATGTACTATGTAACTTACACAACATTCCAAGACAGCAGATTCTTGTGCCTAAACAATCTGCAATTTACAAGGATAAGTTGCACCATTTGCACCCAGACCAATAGCAATACAGAACAGAAAAGTGACCTTAAGATCTCAGACACACTATGAGTGGAATGAATGTGGCTTCCATTGTCTGACTAGCCAACTCTCTTGGCCCCAAAGAAAACAACTGAACCTATAAGGTCTTAAAACTGTTAGGCTGCCATGAAGGTATTTGCATCAGCTGACCTGAAGCCCACAGCATAAATGCCTAAGTAAGGAGCCTACAACCCCCATATTGAATGGAAATAAATGTATTCCTTCAGAGGAATTCAAAGCAGGATGTATCCTGAACTACTGTTTGCAGAGGCAATTTTCTCTTTCTTGCGACTTAAGGAGTCACAAGAATTTGGACACTTAGTGGTTAGATATTAGGCAACATGAATACTCTAACTGAACACGGACAGAGAAGCTCCATTGCCCCTTTGAAGGCTCAACCCAGTTTTTTCCATTGTGTTTCCACAATCTGTAGAGCAAGAGCTGTGACATTTCCACACCCTGTCCATTTCCCAAAACCCAGACAAAAACTGTCTCCAGAGTGGTAGCGAGTGCAGAACTAAAACAGTACACCACAAAAAAAAAAAAAAAAAAAGGAGGGGTTGGAAGGTTGGAATCATGGACATGTGAATTTGCATCTGTGTCTTCCATGATAGTTTAACTGTGGTTTTGAGTTGATATGTCTGTAGGAATGAAGGGACAAAACTATTTTAAACTATTTTGAAAGCGTATAACCACAAAATAAAGTTATCGTGAGAGAATATAATTAAAGAGATGCGAGGCTGTGAATGCTGATATACCACGGAGAGAGAAAGTAGACCAGAGACATGGAAGATGCTGTCTAATGTAGGGTCTTAGAAACTAAAGACAAGAATTTGACAACATGAAAAATACATCAGCAGTCTATGAATGCTTTTTAGATGATGAAAGACAGAGACTGTGGGACTTTTGGTACAAAGCTTGCTGTACAACTTTCTATCACTCCAATCTGTCAGTTGCATTATCATAGGATCACAGAATTATAGAACGGCTTAGGTTGGAAGGGATCTTCCAACGTTCCTGCCTTGGGCAGGTTTGCTACCCACCACATCAGATTGCCCAGGGCTGCACCAAAACTGGCCTCAAACACCTCCAGAGATGGGGCAGCCAAAACATCTCAGGGCAACCTGTTCCAGCATCTTACCACCCACTGAGCAAGAAATTTCTCCCTAACATCTAACCTAAATTTCCCCTCTTTTAGTTTAAAGCCGTTCCGCCTTGTCCTGTACGTATCTACCCACGTAAAAAGGCAGTCTTCTTCCTGTTTTTAAGATCCCCTCAAGCAGGATGCAATGAGGTTTCCCTTCTCTTCTCCAGGCTGAACAAGTCAAGCTCCCTCAGCCTGTCTTTGCAGGAGAGCTGCTCCTGCCCTCTGATCATCTTTCAACTTTCACGTCTTTCTTGTGTTGGGGGCCCCAGGCCTAGAAGAGTAATACCTTTGAGGCTGGAAAGACAATTGTGATATCCATGATCGGAGCATAAAGAGGAAGTGTGGCAGGTACTGTCAGTGAGATTGTGCTTTTGTGACATGAAACGGTACAAATGTGATGTCCGCACTCCAGCAAGACAGCCACAAGACACCTGTTCAGCACATGGCTATGATGTCAGCCATTTTGCTCTGTTGCGCACATGGGGGTTTCACATGCCAGCTGGATAGGGGACACAACAGATGATGGCTGCTGCAAGCTGAGTGAGAAGTGACTAGCTCTACCTCAGTCATGAAGCCTGTTGCAGCTCTGTACTCATGGCTAGTGTCCAAATACTTTGAACACAACAGAAATCTCCATCCCTTTCTTTAAGCCCATTTATTTTATGGAACATCTGTAATAACGGTGCAACTAGAGTACAAATTGTGCTCATGTAAACAAGCCCAGGGGGAAGTTTCATGCCATATTCCCACCATGCTCTCTTTGTTCTGTTCCCTTCTTGTCCCATTGACAGCTGCGGCCTGGGCAAAGCCTATTATTCATGTGGAAATGTGTGGTATTTTTAGCCGTATTTCCTAAGAACATAAGAATTATGAGATCATGTCCTCCACGTGACCATCAGTGTTTATGAAAAGGAGGGCCATCATAAAGGTATGAGAGATCTCAGTAAAAAACATTATTCCTGGTAACTTTTTAACCTGTTTTTCAACCTCAACCAAATGAGACAGATAGAAGGTTAGAGAGCGCTGAAATATCAAACATTTGATATAGTCCCTGAGAAAGAAGTGCCACTAAGATAAAAGTATAAACCATGCATAAAGCAGCACACCTAATATGAAACACAAAAAAATCTGCACAGTTCCTTTTCCCTCTCCATCCATGGGACAAAATGGGACATATACAAAAGCATAGGAAATCGAACTTCATTAGTCCTGCTATTTGTTGTATTACTTTTTTTTTCTTTTGCAAGGCTCAGAGTAAACAAGGATTGTCTCCCTGAATATCCTTTCCAGTCTCACATACTTCAGTACAATACTAACCAACCAGAATTGACTCCTGCAAGCTCTATAATCACCAAGACAGGGGGAAAAGAGCGTCAGAATGGCATCATCTTCTAAGTCTTCTGCTCTCAGCTTGGCAAAGCTACAATATTATGAAGGCTTAAGGTTTATACCTTGGCTGATCGGTTTCTTGCTGTTTTTACATTTTCTGATGTACTGGTTGCAGAGGCAAGAACTGGTAGCATTGCTTTATCTTCAGATCTCTATATATAGCAGGTTACATGGCTGTACACAGGAAAGGTGCATTTATATTCATTATTTAAAACACATGAGTAACAAAAGGCATCTATCAGACCAGGTGGTCACTGCTGACATGTGCTAAAATAGGTAATAATAGGTTGGCAATCCTGCACACAGCAGGAGGGTTGAAACTAGATGATCATTATGGTCCTTTTCAACCCAGGCCATTCTATGATTCTATGATCCTACGAATACACCAAAGAACAAATAATGTTAATAATGGGTAACTGGGCAATTTAGAAGTAAAAGACAGTCACTTTCTCAGGCTGTGAAGCCTTAACCTGACACCAACTTTTCTTTAGGCTGTTAAGAACTTGTGCTCTACCAAATCCCAAAATCTCAGTAAAATAAGAGTGAACTGGAAGTTAAATTAAATATCCCGCTGTCATGAAAGAAGTGGCCTTGCTGCACACTGTAAATTCTGAGAAATCCCATTAATGCCTGTAGACNAGAGAGAGAGAGAGAGAGACTCAAAAGAGGGTAAAAATCAAAAGGGGGACCAAAAATATAAGGTGATTAGGTAATTTCTTAAAAAGAAATAATTACGTGTAAAACTGAATTACTTTTTGGTCTGGATCTTTATCTGAATACTTGGCCACTTAGAAGAATGATATAAGAAGTAAAGAAGTACTTACTCAGAAGTTTGTGTGTAGGTTTGCCTTACTTTTCAGGCTCTACTCCCAGTTACTTTAGTATTATAGTATGTTTAATTTTAAACCAGTGCCTGGAGGCAATAAGTAGCTTCAAATCTAGTTAAAAGCTATTTCTAATTTAATGTTTAGCACTGCTGTCTTCAGAAAAATACAACAGCAAAAAAAGCAGCCCCAAGTCAGAATGTGCTGACTATGTTGGTGAAAATAACATAATGATAAAGGTAGAAAGAACCAGCTTAGTTCTCTGAAAAAATTCTGTGTTTTTCCAACATCCTGTCAAATAAAATATGTTTTGTGTAAAGAAGATGGAGGAAAAAAATTAAGCTTGTGCTACTGGGATGGAAAAGAACAGGCTGCCCAGTGCAGACACTCTGCATGGCTTTGACAGCCACCTGTACCAGAAGAAGAAAGGAAGACATTCCCTTGGTCTTGGCCTTGGGTAAGCTGCAGAGGCTATTTGGTTAATCTCACAAACTGGTTTGGAAATTGGGGCAGCTAAAGAGCATTTGGAGTACAATTTTTTTTGTGTCATTTTCATAACTGTGTTCCATCACTTTTTCTCAAATTCCACATTTGCATTTTTCAAGAAACTGTATTTAAATTCTTTTAAATATGAAAACAACTTTGCATCATATGACACACATGGATGGGGCAGTCTTTAAAATCAAATTGTGCCACTCTCAGTCTTGCAGTGTCCTGGCCTAGGTCCAGCATGTTAAGAGGACAAGAGAATGACTCTGGCTGTGCTGCAAAGGCCAATATAAACATCAGCAATGTGGGTGTCTTGTCCCAAGGATGTCAGGGCCACCAGTGAGTATGTGGCACCCATGAGTGCCATACTCTTCACATCTGTTACCCATGGGCTGATCAAGGTCTCTTCTCAAAACAGAAGAAAAGAGTGAAGAAGAAAAGAGCAGCTAGTCCCACAAATAGAAAGGAGGAAACAAGGGAAGATCCAGGGTTTGAAGAAGACACAAACAACTTATAAGAGAGAGCAGAGACAAAGGTAAGGGGAGTTAGAAGGAAGCATCCAGGCAGGACTGCATAAAGACAAGTGTATTGGGCATATGTAGCAAGGTTTTGGTGGCAGAGGCTGCAGAGGTGGTCTCTGTGAGAAAAGCCCCATGTCAGCTCAGAGCCAGCTCCAGCTTCAAAAGGGACCTGCTGCTGCCAGAGCTGAGCCATGCTGATGGTGTCTCTGGGAGAGCAGATAAAAGAAAAGGAAAGACTGCTGCACAACAGCAGCTGGGAGAGAGAAGTGAGAAAATGTGAGAGAAACAGCCTTGCAGGCCTGTCAAGGTCAGTGCAGAATGAGGGCAGGAGGTGCTCCAGGTGCAGAGTAGAAGTTGCCTGCAGGCCAGGAGAGGCCCATGGTGGAGCAGGCTATCCTGCAGCACGTGGGCATCACACGGAGTGCATTTCCACATGTAGCCACAAAGGAGCCCGAGGATGTGACCTAGAGGAGGCTGCAGCCCATGGACAGCCCACACAGGAGCGGCGTTCAGGCTGGAGCTGCAGCCCATGGACAGGCATCCACGGTGAGACAGGAGGGCTAGGGGAGCTGTTGCCTGTGGGAACACATGCTGGAGCAGTGCACTGCCAAAGAATGGGTACCCTGGTACAGACCCATATATTGGAGCAGTTCTTGAAGAGTCAATTGCCTGCAGGATCTGTGTAGCATCAGTTTGAGAAGGATAAAATTCTACGGGAGGGATCCCACATGGAGTGGGGGCAGAAAGTGTGCATGGAGGAATGGCACAGACAAAGCATTATGGACTCACTGCAGCCCCCATTCCCTGTTTCCCTGTGCCACTTTCGGGGAGATGGTAGAAGAGCATGGATGGGTTTCTTGGTGTTCTAGTCTGTTAGCAATAGGGAATAAATTACATTGATGCTCCTATGCCAAGCCCTTTTTGCCCATGACAGTAATTGGCGAGTGATCTACCTGTCCTTATCTCAACCCATGAACTTTGTTTGTCATATTTTCTCCCTGTTTCATTGAGGAGGGGGAGTGAGAAAGCACCGTGGTTGTGCTTAGCTGCCCTTGGGTGTTAAACCACCTCAGCAAGCCGGAGGAGATTCAGAGGACACATGGGAAAGTCTTGGCAGAAGCAAGGTACAAAGTGTCTGTATGAGGATGAAATGCACAAAGGACAAGAAGACAGAATATTTTCAGCAGAAAGAGATCATTCATATTGATGAGAATGGCAGCTAGATATGTATTACTACAGAAGTATATAGTCTTTTTCAGGAACTATTAAGATTTTTAAAAATGATAAAACTGAAACATTCACATAATAAATGCATGCAGTTTGGGCAACAAAATAGAACTTTAGGACTAGCATGAAGTGAGAAACTGATTATAACAAAACAGTGGGCTAACAGTCATGACTGCAGGAAATGAGTTCAGTGAGCATTTGATCAAATTGGTAAAAACAGTTGTTAGCATTTTATCTTAATGACGTGGCTTTCTGCAAAGAGTGGGTGAAATAATCCTTTCAGGTCTAACAGGATCATACTGATGCAGCCCTGGGGATCTGCCATGGGCCAGTACAGCAAGAAGGGACAGAGTTCTCGTTAACATTTCTAAAGGCAGAATTATGACAAAGAACAGTCTCATTTGAGAAAAACTTAATTTCCCAGATTGAGATTGGAAAGCAAACACAACTTTCTGCCAGGTGCAGTAAAAAGTTCTGGAGTCAATTTCAAGAGGCTCTACAGAAACATAACAAAAGCAAACACAACCCAAGCTCTAAATGACCCCAGCTGAGCTCCCTCTCAGTAATTCGTGAAACTAAATTAGCCACTTGGGCACTCAAGAATGAGCAAGATTTCTTCACTCACAAACCTAACATACCCTGACTTTAGAGCGAGAGAGGGGGGGAAAAAAAAAAAAAAAAAAAGAAGAGTTTAAAGAAATAGCTATTTCTTAGCAGAAAAAGTGAAGCACACTACACTTAAATGATAACTTGGAAAAACCTACTAATTTATGGTACAGAGAGCTACCATCCATTTGAGAGCAACTACAGTACTCACTGCCTTCAGGTGTGCCAGCTGTTAAGGTGAAGAGCCAGAAATCCCTTCCTTATTTTACTGCCTCTCCCTTCTTCATGTAACCAGTTCACATAGCATGGACCCAGGTTGCTCATTCCTAATGCTCACAAGTTGGCAGAGACCTAATGCTCATCCTTAATGAAATTAATATGCCTCTATACTTGGGTAAGGAAGACAAGATGCTGGCTCCTAATCTAGCCTGCTGTTTCTAGTGATCTTCAGGCAGTCTCCATTTGTCATCGTTTTTGGAGAATACTACTGTCATCCTTGCAACCTACTCTGGGGGCTTTAGCAGGGGGTTGGACTAGAAGATCTCCAGAAGTCCCTTCCAACTCCTACAAATCTGTGATTCTGAAACTTAGGGTGGAAAAATTAATTTCTAAGCAAAGCTATGGAGTATGACCAAAGGAAGGGCGCAACGGAAACAGAATTTTAATGAATTAGAAATAGCAGTGGTCATTCAAGGACGATGGTGGGGAAGTTGCAGATGAAAGAAGGACACAAATTGAGGCTTATGAAGTATTCCTGAACTTCTGGTAAAATATTTGCCTATATAAAGAGTACAAGGAAAGAAAAATGTCAGTATTTGGTGATAATTAATAAAATTGAAGAATTCTTTTTCTGTGAGATTAATCTAAGTGAAAATTTTGCTTTAACTCCACAAAGAGCAATGATGTTGACCATTGAGGTGAAAGTAGCATGAGTGAGAATGGAAATGAAAGAAAAATAGTTTAAAATACTCTAGTTATAGTAACATATGTTCTGCACTCCACGATGTATGAAGAACGAGTACATTAACTGCTAAAGAGAAATTATCATATAGGAATTGTATTTTGTGAGCAGAGTATCTCCCTTTAAATTGACTACAGGATTAAAATAGTGCATAGATTTCTTAAAGGTGAATCATGCTAGCCTATTCCAATACCCTTATTTGATATTTAAAGACATTGGTGCTTTTCAATACAGTTCAAGAAATAAAAACCTACCTCTGATACACCTGTGGGCAACATCTGCTGTACAAATACCCATGAACTTAAATTTCTGAAGAGAGCTGGACAACCCTTGATCTTACAATCAGGAAAAATGATTTGCACGATCACACCACAGATAAAACAGGCAATATTCAGCTCTTATTACTCTAAATTTGGACTAATGCAAAGAAGTGAAGCACAGCATCTGTAACAGATAGCCTCCTTAAAATATGTTAATGGTGTTATTCTTTAATTATTTTTCCTTCATCTTCCAGATAAATTTTTTAAGAGATGTTATTTACCATGCTGTAAGAAAAATGAGAAGTCTCACAGATACTGTGAGCAACATGTGATGCCTAAGCTACATGTTAAGCAAGAAAAGAAGCAAGCTGGATGAAATAGATTAGTGTCCCTATTTTGTGGGCTCCACCACTGGTTTAACTGGCAGATAAACACCCTGCTTGCATGTAGAAGAGTTTATTCAGAGTACAAAAGCATTTGAATTTCATGCAATCAAGTAAAATTTCGTAAACAACATAAGCATTCTGAAAGGCAAAATGCATAACAGATCGTTATCATCAATGGATAATGCCTTGTTAAGATATCTTACCCCACATTTAACATTCAGTAGAAGTTTTGAATTTCCTGATTGCACTATGGTAAGTGACATACAATCTGTTGATAAAGTTAAAGCACCAGAATTTATTTGTATAGGCAGAAAAAATCTAGTAAATATAAGCATATGTCAAATGTACTGATCTTCACTCAGAAGAAAGAGAAAGAAAGTAAGAGAGGAGAGGAACAGGAATCAAACCTGGCATGTTAACATATTCAAAAAATAGGCAGAAAATTCATAAAGCAAAGTCTATCAACAGGAATGATAATGAGCTGTAAAAAGCCCTTTAATATTACATAATGTTTTCATTGTTCTATTGGTTGAAGAAGGAAACTGAAAACTTTAAATTTCCTTTTTCCTGCCTGCTCAAAGACAAAATTAATTGGAATTTGGATTGAAGGTCTGAGCAGAAAAAAAGTATGCAGATCAAAATATTCACCTACTGGTCATACTCTGTTCCTCTCTGATATTTTGGAGGCATATCTGAAAAGTATGTGGGAGCTTTTTGGAGCTGTCTCAGTTCCGGTTTGAGATAGCTGGGTGGTGATGTCAGTGACTGGCTGTGTTGCTCCATGCCAATGACCCACCACAATGTCAGCGAAACAAGCTGAAGTAACATCTGGACTTATCAAAGTAAAAGCTTTTAAGTCTCAATGCTTAGCCTTAACAAAAAAAGAAATAATGCTGGTAGCATACTCAGTCTTTTAAAGTCAACGTGATTTTTTTGCCCTGACCTTCAGTGGAATGAGGCTTTTACTTCTTCTCTTTCCACAGTTTCTTTTTCCTCTGTTAAAGTGTCAGACCTTTCAGGTGTGTCCCTGTGCTTCATATTATTACTCTCATTGTTACAATGAGTGTACAACAGCATCTGCGGGACACTGCAAATATAGTTGCACAGAACACCTGTCCTCTTTATGAAGGAGCTTACAAAGACTTTCCATATGTCCTGTCCTTAGCTAAAATTGAATCAAATTCTCACTTTCCACAACAAATACTCCAACACAGCAAAAAAGAAGCCACTATTCTCAGCCGTATACTCGGTGCAGATAACATAGTATTAATATACTTGGGAATTAGAGTGTGAGTTATATTTTAAAATTAAACTATTAATTTACCATTGACAAGAATAACAGCAACTTATCAGGGAAGAGAAGAAGGAAAGATGGAGATAAGAAAACAAATCAAATATGAAATGAGGACAGGAATTAAGTCTTATGTCTTATTTTTCTTATAAGTACAACTTGTTATTTATATATGATACGGACACAAACTGACTGGTGTTTCTGCTGAAATGGAGTTTATCAGGAAAAGCCCAATTAAAACACAGAAAGATCCTTCAGCAGGAATGTCTTGTTTGCAGTAAATAAGATGTCAAGGTTATGATAGCATCCTGTTTTTCTTTCCACTTTTTGACCTGATTCATGATGACAACAAGAAGACAATAATGTGAGAACTGTCCTAAAATGGAAAATGTGGATTCCTGCCCAACTGTAATGAATAAATTTCTGTTGTCATTGCCAAAACTAACAACTTTCATAATTAGGAAAGCTGTTGTATAATTTGCTGTTGGGAGTATCTGGCAACCTATCTCTATTGAAATGGAAAAATAAATATTTCCCTCTCGAGTGGATTTAGTGATGTAAGAGAGGTGACTGTCAGAGATTCAAGCATGATTACCATAACCAGAAGGAAAGTCTCATGCCTTTATCAAAGCTCACATATTTTAAATCACTGGCAAGTTTTTAAGTTTAGTGAGACATCCAAGCAATCCTGCTGGGCTGCAGAGAACTAGAAAATCTGTCTCAGTGAAGAAAGGAAATGAAAGTATATAGATTTTTAAATTCAATTAGAAAATTGTTTATTCCCATCCCCACGTGCTCCATTGGTTTTCTCTGACTGCAATCTTGCATCCACTTAGTAGTTCCCCTAGTTGGTATCTCCGCAGGATGGACCAGGAAAAGACTCTTTCTCAATTCCCTAAGCTCTGAACTCATGAAGGGCAGATACCAGTTGAGCCATCCGCAGCTCGTTACACTTGCACCTGGTTTTAATCATTCTACTTAAGAGCTTTGGTGTGAAGAGATTAGTACAGGACTACCCCAAGTAACTTCTCTTTCCTAAAATTCTTTCCCTTTCCACTTGCTTATTTGGGTCTTAACACCTTTTAAGAATAACCTATCTACAATTTACTAATTGTCTAGTCAGATATTTCCTTCTACTGTTTATCCAGAACTACAGTGTGGCAATGCCTTGCTGGTTTGTTTGGGAGAGAAACACCACATGTCTTAGGTCACTATCCCATCCTAGCTTATCGTAGGCCAGCACATCATGGAATAAGTTTACGAAAGATATCAAGATCTACCTTGCCACCAGTTAGGTTTTTCATTCAGCTACACTGCGGCAGAACTTCGTTCCTGTGTTGGTGAGACTTTTCTCTCCTAATTTCAAATCTAAGTGTATAATGCAGAATTCTTAATTTTTTACTTTTTTTTTCTTGTTCCAACATATTTTAAGTTTAAATTGTTTGTTTACACACTTTTGTATTTCTGTACGAGAAACAAGCTCTGCTATAAAACAGGATTTCTATTCCTCCAAATACTCATAATAATCCTACATTATTTCCTTTTTGATGAACATATTAATCCAGAATTGAACACAGCACTCAAACTAAGGTTTCCACAGATGTTTTGTCAATGACTTTGGTACTTCTCTCATTCATTGCAAATTCCCAGTGCACCACTGTACATTTGTCTTCTTAGTAACTATTTTTGCATTGACAGCACGTAGTCCACTTGTACTGGACAAATATTGCTATGTCTTTCTCAACAACATTGCTAACCGTTAAGCTCGTGGCTGCTACCAGATGTTATTATTACTGTTTCTTTAGGCTTTTCAGTTTCTTCTCATTTCTGCAGGTCCGCAAGGTCCTCTTATTCTTTAATTTTTTAGCATATAGCTAATATTTGTCCAAATACAGTAACCAAATGGACACCTTTACATAAGACAAGACTCCAAACTGTTTTCACTTGAATTCCATTTGTGGCTCCGGCCTTTTTAACAGTTAAGTTTTCACGTGTAACTATTGTGATTCCTCTGCAAACCAGCTTCTTACCTGCCTTACAAGTCCTGTACAGATGCTGAGCCCGAAGGTAAAACAGAGGAAATACAGATTAAATAAATCTAGTAGACAGTGCAATAAAATATTAGGTTAATTTAGCATATCTGCCTTGGGTAAACTTGAATTTTAAATATTTGTGTATCTGTTTTCTTCTCTGTCAGGACAAAAGCCAAATCAAATGGTGAATCTGCTTAGGCTGATAAGCCCATTTATGCCATTACGCTGCTTTTGGAAACTAAATTTCTCTGAATAGAGCTGTATTTTACTTTGCCACTCAGATATAATGGTCCATTCAGAACTTAAGTCCCTTTACATCTGCTGAGTGTAGGAACACTTTAATCAAAAAGAAAAGGATAGCAGTTAAGAACTTAAGAAGTAAAAAGTTAAGGAAAAAAAAAGCTCTTCTCAGCTACTGGATAATCCTGTAACCATGCAAACAACTCAAACACCAATTTGATAACATACCAGAAAAGTTTTCAAATCTGCATCCTGTTCCCAAGGGAGACCTACCAGAATTGCAATGCAAATGCAAAGGGTGCCTTCTATCAACTCTTGTGGAATGAACCAGAAATTCTTTTCTATGCACTTTCATTTCCTTGCCCTTTTAATAGAAAACTTTCCAAGGTAGCATAATGCCATCTTTCACCTTAATTTCAAAATAAGGTCTTAAAAAGATCTTTTGTTTTTTTTGGGGGGTAGGTATGGCTGATGCGAGTTTTCCTCCAATGTACAAGTTATGTTGCTAAGTGACTTTTGGCAATGAATATTACATGTTGCTCCTGTTTCTCTGAGCCAGCAGCATTTTGTTGCTACGTTCCAGATGTCAGGATAGTGAGATGTCATCCCCATAAGGATCTGCACTTGAACTGGAAGCAAATGAATGATTGGCAGTGTCTTCAACATTATTAGCTATAAAACTCATTTTACTGACCGTTTTTGAATAGAATTTCTCAAAGCATTTAAGATTTTTTTTATATGTTTTGAATAATGGAACCAATTTAAATCTACTTTTAAAGACACATATTTCCTGAAATAAACAAAAAAGGAACCTTCTCCGTCCCTTTTTTTAAACTTCCTCTTTTCTGTATAAATAAAATAGATTAGAAATTCATAAAAGACATGTACATACTGCAATACAAAGAAAAAAAACACTCTGAAAATAAGTAAATGGGTAGATATTTTAGTCCCTGTCAAGTTTTATATATGATAACTATCTCATACTATGAATTTGGCTCCTTATTCAGACGCAAAATATTCAATTTTTCCAACTCTTTAAGTGGCTTGGGACAAGTATTATATCTTGGGTAAAGAATCTCTCTTTAAATATATTCAAAAACATGCCTAGAGCCCTGGGACCCAGTGTATGTTGAGATTTTCAAAATATTCTTGTGCCAACATAATAACATAAACAGTATTTTAAAATCAATCCTTTTTGCATTACAGCCATAGAGCTACCAGAGACCCTAAACAAAAATAGTTGAGCATTAGGGTTATCAAAGGCAGACTAAGTAATGAAAGTGTTACTCAGGAGTCTTACTTGAATCCTTGCTTCATATCTTCACGTAGGACAGAGGAAAAAAATTTAAAAAATGCCATCCTGCACTTGGAGTAGATCACTTCATCCTCCTGACTTCCTCTACTAAGTACTGGCAGTGCAGCCTCCTTCCTCTTCAAGTCTGCATAAACACTGTTTTTCTCTTTTTCACAGGAGGTAGTGCTTAACTTAGGCTTTCTTATGCTGTCCACCCAATGCAGATATTCAAATAACTGATGCCTGTGTCATCCACAGGCATGCTACAGGCGGCAAACCTTTTGCTGAACTTTAGGTTTGATGCAAGAATCAGGACAAAGAGGCGATCAAGTCTCAGTGAAGTTTTCAGGAATTCAAAGTCTGAAATGTGTTCTTAGCTTGGTACCTGGAGAGCAGATCTTAGGAAGTTCATCTGCTGATCATGGGCATGGAGTATATGAATATGGCACTTCTGCTAGACTGGGGCCCCTTTGCTGTAAACTAGTTGAATATCCATAAATGGGTGGAAACAGCTTTATGCCAAATACATCAGGGAGCTTTCCTTTCCTCGTATTGCATCCAGATCTGTAACAAATGACAAACGTATCCATATCTCTTTGATCACTACAAAAACAAATGCATTTGTCTAAAATCTATTGCAGGGCAATAAAAGAATATTTTAAATGTACTCAATCCAAAATCTTATCAGGAGGGATAGTGGAATGAACCATTTACTTCAAGCTCTTTTGCTATAAAAAGTCTTGTTTCTGGAGAGAAACTGTGCTTAAGAGAGCAAGAAGGTACATAAATTGACCAATTTAGCAGCACTGGTCAGATTAGGGATGCAGTAAGAAATTCTTACTTTTCTGATTTAGTAAGAGATTAAATGTTCTGTTTTCCTGGAAAAGCAACAACATAATTAAGTGAAGAGAATACAAATTAATGGCTTAAGTGGAGAAAGGGAAAAAAATGGATTTATTTTGGAAACTATGCAACTGTGCTTGCAAACCAAAATACCTCATTTTAAATAAATGTGGTTAAGAGATTGACTTCTGTAGCTCACTGTAGAGAACCTATCACAATTTGTCCAGGTGTTACAATGGCTGTGAGTTGTCATTTGACTCAATATAAGGTGAAAGCTAAAAGTTTACTTTTAAAACACATACCAGTGAATGTCACTGGTCAATATCTACTCCTTGTTCTTATGCACAGATATGAAAATAGCCTATCATGAAAAGTCTGATTCCTTTTCTCCAACCACAGAGATTCTCACTGTCTGCTATGGAACTCAGTTGGTATCAGTCAAAAAAAAATCCCCTAATTGTGAGAGCTGACAATTTCTAATGAAATCTGGAACATCTTTCCCCTTACGGTCAAGATTGGTCCCTACTTTATCCTGATGAAGAATAAGCTTTGTTTCCTTGGATTTTTCTCCTTTAGGGACAACTTTCTTTTCATATTATGTCAAAAATTTTACTTTCCAACTTCATAATTGTACCCCACAATAAATACAAATAAAGAGCTGAACTTGGCCAACTTCTTTGAAAAATTCTGTTCTGCTTTATGGATTACCTTTACACTGCAGTGAAGCAAACCATTACATATGTATAAATGCCTGTAGGCAATGAATAAATTGGTAATGTTAGCCTGCAACTGAGTTGGCTTGCTGATTTCTCTCTGGGTT
Organism: Pavo muticus; assembly: GCA_016647715.1. Classification (NCBI taxonomy): domain Eukaryota; kingdom Metazoa; phylum Chordata; class Aves; order Galliformes; family Phasianidae; genus Pavo; species Pavo muticus. The sequence continues at coordinate 398,396 of JACDJE010000028.1, forward strand.
GCTATTTTTACAAATAAAATATTTAGATCCAAATCCCAACCCTGCTGTAGTGCAATTCCTGAGTCTGTGGAGCTAATACAGTTGGGATTTGCTGAGATAAGTACACTATGGATGTTCTATGGAGAAACTGCATTGTATTTCTCAAGGTTTAGCTCTGTTAAGGTTCCACAGAGGAGACAGCAATCAAGAGTTGTCTTCTGGAAAACCTTAAACGTAGAGAAAGGTGATCTACACATACACAAAATATATTTTGGATTTACACCCACCTAAAAATTGCACAAGTGACTTTGTATCCATCTTTAAGAACTGTATTAAGTTAAATTCTGGCTAGCGTGTTTTCTAGGCATGAGAGTTAATACATTGTGCTATGTATGAATTTTATTAACATTATTTAAATAACCACTGGAAGAAAGTGCTTATGGCTTGTAACTACTATAAATATTGTTGCATCGTAAATGAATGCCCCATTCCTAAGTAGAAATGTAACCAAGTAGAGACTATATGAGTCAATGCAATAATAATACCTCCACCAAAATTTAGATGGTCATTATTTTTAGAATTCAAGTTTTCCATCCCTTGAGAACCTCGTTCCTACATCCTAAATCAAAATCACCAAACACATCCCAACAGTTTATTCTTTAAATATACCCTTCATTCCTTCAATACTGACAAAAAGAACATTGCTTCATAGATGAGCCAAAAACCAAAACAGTACATATTCCAAAAGTGAAGTGAGGGAAATAGATTCTTGTTCAGGAATTTTTCCAAGTAGAATTGAGTGCAGTACAGCTGCAACATAATAAAAAGCAATGCTGGAATCTGTGGCTAGCCTTCCCTTTGTGCTACAGTTAATGCCAGATCTCTTAACTCTTCAGAGACTTGGGAGATACAGCAAAATGGTCAACTGGCCATTAAATCCTATAATACTATGCAACTGACTATAAAAATCCCATGTAAATCTCTACAAAAATTCCAGGTGAGACCAATAGATGGAATAAACTCAACCAAATCAGAATATAAGAGAGAGAGAGACAAAGAGAGGCTAGATTGTCAAAGAGAGACATAGACATCAAAGGAGTAAAGAAAAGGGATTTCAGGTGAAGCAAAATGTTGAGGGTTTTGTTCTATCTATCTTTTGCTAGTGGCTATTTAGTTAAGGATTTGGGTTGCTTTTCTGTAGATTTTGCACTTCTTGTGGGAAAGCTATGTCAAATAAGTGAATGCTTTTCTTTGATCAACAAGGTGATGAAATATGTGGCCAATGTGATGTATTCTGGGGCTAAGCTTCCCAGAACAGATGCAGATCAAGCCCTGTCCATCACTTTCATGACTCCCAGAGATAGTTTAGGTCCCTGACACAAAGTTGTTTGATGAAAAATCTTTTGGTGCAATTAGTCAAATTGGTCTTGTAATTTCTTAGATCTGAGGGCATGCCATACCCTAGATTCCATTTAAAAGATATTTGCTGGCATCTATACCAACCTTTAGCTATAATTTCAGTGTTTTGTTTTTGATATTTTTTTCTGATTATTTACCACAAAGACACATGAATGAGAAACTTCAACACTGGGACTAAATGATAGAAACTAGGCACTTAAACAAAATGCACTGCTGAAGAGAAATGAAAGACATTTTCACTACCACTGTCACAGACAAGGTGCTGTAGATGCATATATGGACCCTTTCAAGTCTAGTATGTATAGTCTTGTAACGGATGGCTGTGGCTGGCTTTCAGCAGTCTTTCATTAATTAGAATTTAGTGAGAATTGCAGTCTCCAAGAAAATGAGGATTACTTTCAGAAGTAGGTCATGGAAATGAAGGAATATGGAAAAAAGTCTTGACTGAAGATTATGTTGCTCTGTTCATGAGAAAAAGAAGGTAAGAACAAGCTTTGACTTGTCATCGGGTATAGAACAGAATAGAATTGTGGGTAGAGATGTTGTAGGAAAAAGAAGGTAAGAACAAGCTTTGACTTGTCATCGGGTATAGAACAGAATAGAATTGTGGGTAGAGATGATGTAGGAACAAAGGGATACCAAGCTTCCTGGGAATTTGGGCAAATTTATTTTGGAATTTGTATTTTTTCCTTATCTATCAAGTAAGTTTTGGTGCAGAACACAGTCTATCCAGGAAGTAACTCTAGCGTGAAGTGACTAGCATACTGTGCTTCAGAAATGTCCATGAGTGTTGCACCTCCTCTTTTACTGTCTGATCCACAGTATTAGATTGGAGCCAATCTTACATGACAGCAAAGTTCTTAGACCAGTACAGCAACTCAAAGGGGTTGAAGCCACATTGTGCTTGACATAGTATATAATTCAGTAACAACAAAGGCCACCCCTGTCCAAGGAAATTTATAAATTGAGACATAGTCTTTGGTAACATATGGACTGCTGATGAGTTGTAATGAACTCAGGCATCTAGCTGAAGGCAAGGTTATGCCTGAAGGCATTGTAACTGCAAGATCTACAGTCCAGAAGATATGAAGATCTCTACATACAGAACTGATTCATGAATTTTGTTCTTTCCTAAAAAGGACAGCATTTAGGCCTGAGCTTAAGGTTAATGCAACAAAAAACATATTCTGAAGTGGCCAGTATGCCTCTGTGCTGATTATAATTGGGAACTTCTTCTAAGCAAGGAGACTCTGTAGTTCCAATTAGAAGGCAGAACAGGGATAACAGTAACAAGAAAAATATACTGATGGCATACTCTTTCTTTTTTTGGCAATTAGATTTATTTCCTAGATTTTACTTCTGATTTTCCTGTGGCCATGACCAATATCAAATAGTTGTTGGTAACGAACAGGTCAAGACTTCTGTCATACATGATTTGATGATAGATCGAAAAGTGGGATACAAATATTTATGTGTGACAGGCAAAGAAGGAAAGGAAGTAAAAACAGAACCTTCTTTCTGTTCATGCCATATTCCACTCTATGCCAAAGCCTATCTTACTGTATGACTTTGAAAGCTGGTTTAAATTATCTATAACTATGCAGATGCAGTCTAAAAAATGATTAACTGATTTAACACTTTCTGTAAAAGGCTCTGCATCATTTCTCATTCTTCTTAAAAACACTTGAAAGTGATTAAACATTTCCCCTGGGAAGCTACTTTATTTTATTTAGTATTGAATTTTTTCTCTGTATGATTAATGTGTAGTCAAAACTTGTTTTGATTTTCCAAACTGTATTTTAAAACCAAACGTGAAGTAATAACTTGTGGATTGCTTGCAAAATACTAACAATGTGTTCCATTAAGAAAAAAGAAGTATTGTGCAAATTTCATGTACCACAGAATTAACCACTCTTCAGTAAGCCCTGTGAAAGTAAATATGATCAAAATACCTCAAAGTTCAAGTGTTGAGAGATGATAGTAAAGCTATAGGGTCCTAAAAGGCAAGAGAACATGAATAACATCTAATGTATAGATGGAAATGATCATCTTATCTTACATAATTGCCTCTCAAGATTTTTGACTTTAGATGTAATGTAGCTGGGCTCACCAAATTTTTGAACTTTTGGTAAAAAAGTATCCTCCAAGAATGCATGTTTCTTTGTTTGTACTAAAAACATATGTGAATCTCATTCAATTCAAAATTATGCAACCAAATGTAATCACATTTCTCACAGCCTCCTTGCTGGTGCTGTGCGCAAGCAGTGTCTCAAGTTAAAATCTCTTCAGAGTTAAAAATAATGTTTATTTCTTCCCATGTAAAACAAACAAACAACAACAAAATCCTAACTTCTCTACAGAGTTGATTGTTGCCAAACATCTAAAATCTTGGCAAGTGTATCTCTTCCAAGAATAAATGTTCACTGATATTAGTCCATTAGGCTTGCTAGAAGCGAGCAAATATCATACCACCAAGTCAATAGGCCAACAGAACATTTTTAACTACTTCCAAGAGCTAACTGACCCACTAAAAGTGTAAGGTAACATAATAACTGTGATCACAGAGTAATGTTATCTCATTCTTAATGTAGTTGTTATATTTGTTTGCTTTTTGGGGGTGGATTGACATGTATAAGCCAAGGCTTGATTACCAAGGACTAACAGTGGGGACATGGAATAGGAAGAGTCCCAAAGGACCATCATTAATCAGAGATGAGCCAAGATCAGTCACTTATGACTTTTGTGCAGAGAAATCAGAAGGTTTGAAGTAGAAGAAGGTGAATAGACAAAGAACCAACCCCAAGTATTATGCTTAAAACTTTTTCATTTTCTCCCATAGTATCTGGAAACAGACTGAGGGTAATGTCTTCACTGCCTTTATTTTGGTTCTCCCTTGCTTCAAAGACTAGTGAGATCCTACTATATTTTTACAAAGCAGACTGCTTTTCAGGCAGGTTTTCTCAAGTTCTTGCTTTATGAGTTTTGGATAAAGATTCTGGGCAGAGATGTTCAGAAGAAAAAGTGTTTGCAGTCTTCGGAGGTTGTTAATTCCTGGAAAAACTTCTGGCAAACTCCAGCTCACCAAAATTTCACAGAAAATGTTTGTTAGAATTTGACCAGTTTAAATGAGTTTCTTGTGTTGGTGTCTACCTAGTGGAAGTTCGAATCGTGCTTGGTTTTACACACAAAGTCAAGCAATGCTGCCAACGTATACAGGCCTCTTCTCTCTGAAATATTTTATTTATTTACTCTGGAGTCTGAAGACAGCTTGGAGACATGTCTCTTGCCAGTGGTATTTGCGGTGGTATTCACAGAGTTGTCCTCTAGTTTTTAGAGTCAGTTAGCACTTATTTCTTAGGCTCATGTAGAGATTCAGTTTTCAGTAATAACTCTCCTAACCATGTTTGAGGTTGCCACCATTGTTCTGTATGGTCACTGACCTGGCCATCAGCCTCCAACATTCGAAGGTTTACTAGATTGCCTTTTGCCTAGAAAGTAAAGACAACATGAATACTGTTAAATATTTATTTTAAAATATAGATCAAGTATCTATATTCTGACAGTTTCACATGTCAGAAATTGTTACAGGGATACAGGATAGGAAGAGGCATTTTGGAACATCATATTCCCTTGACTGCTGTAAAAGCAACTTGGGCCACCATCTTTTTCCAGGACAGTTACAGGTCTCATCATGAAATTAAATAGGGCTTGGACATGTGCTGTGATCTTTTGCTTCCTATTTCCTGTATCTGAAAATCTTATTGCTAGGAACTTCTGGTACACCTCAGCTGAAATATAGTCAAGACTGGCATATTACCTTGTGTTAAAATAGCCTAAAATATCTTCTTGCTATGAGTACTGGCAAAGTAGTATTCAGCCTCACCTTCAGTGTCCATCTTTCTAAGATAAGCATACAAATCTAATTTTTTCCTATACAGTAGGCTCTTCAGCATTCTCATCAACCTAATAATCCTTGTTTATATCTATTCCACTTTGAATGTGATTTTCAGAATGGCAGTACCTTCCAGCAGTGACAGATTCAACTTCTGCTCTTGGAAATGATGCCACCAGTGCATTACATCTTGCAACACTGAATTCTATGATTATTCATTTAGGATGTGAATAAAGAGCTTTCTAATTTGTCCCAATCTATGTGCAATACAATCTGTCTAGCACAGTACTCTCAGATGTGATGGCAAGGCAACCGAGTTATAGACACAAACAAGAAATGGCATTCAAACCTGGCAGGTTGGCATAACCATTCTGCCGCTGAAGTCCTGAACTCAAGTTCAAACCAGATTTCTAGAATATTTATCTTCAAAATGATAGGGCAGGCACAGTTCTAGTACCGAGTGTATGCTCACTGGAGTGTGTGCGTATAGTCTAATACATATACTATTCTGAAAAGCTCAAGGTACATTTTGATCATAAACTGGAACCGAGATGACATTAATTTCAGGTGGAGGTCTGTGAAGATCAATGGAATTGCAAGAAAAAAAACCTATTCTATAAATATTAAGTAATAATTTAAATAATAACTTACTATCAGCCTTTAATTTATATGAAATATATACTACGGAAAACAGCTTCAAAGAAGCCTCATACACAAAACAGCCTTAGCGGTTTATAACAACTGAGGATCTGGCCCTATCCTGCTCAAACACATGATACTTTTAAAAACTTATAATCCATAATACAACAGCTCTGTACTAGGAAAATGAGCTATCCAACAAAACGGAAAATAAGAAAGAAAGAAAGAAGGAAAAAAAAACAAATCTGCTTTATAAGAAGAAAACGAGACATTCCTAAAGCATTTCAGGATGACCACACACCAAGTGAAAAAAAAAAACGACAGTTCAAAGTGCCTGCCCCACACAAAGGATAACTCTGCTTGGCAGAATACATGACTATCTCCTTTTACTAAGAACAACTCACCAATCAGTCAACACCACTTTAACTACTCTAAGTACTTTTCCACCTTTCACAGAGTCCATCAAAAGTTCAACACATACTACCAGCCAAGTAGAATATCCAGTAAGCTATATATATCCTCATATAGATATCTATACAAATATAAATGAATATATTCCATTTTGAGAAAAATAAAATTCCAGATGTTGACACCACCTATATGACAACATCCATCTTGTCATTCATTACACTTCTCTCTTTTTAAGAATTTCAGGTAGAAAGATATAGAATATTTGCCTTTCCTGTCTCATACATACATATATGCAAGAAAAATAGCTTCAGGCACTCTGAGAATTATCTAAATGTAGTTATACTGTGCAGTGGTGACTGCTTTGTTGGCATTTCTGTTCCTTTTGTTTCTTAGATGTTCTAATTATAATCAAAATGTAGTGCATACATAGGGAATAAAAGAGGTGAAATGATCCGAGAATTTTTTTTCTCCTTATGCAGGATAAGCAATGGATAAAACAAAAAAGGAAGAAAAACTGATATATTAGTATCTTCACATTAAGCTGCCTAAGTCCTCCCTAGAGGAAAGGAATTTTAAAGTGGGATTTGAAGCAAAATAATGAGACAGCTTTACAGATTCTTTACAGGAAGTTCTCTCTAAATTTGGCAGCCAGAAACGCAGGGAACCTTGTTTGGGAATTCAGAAGGGGACAGTGGGAGGTAATACTATGGGGCAAATGGAAGTAGGCGTTAAGACCTTTGCCTCTAAAAGCAAGAGGTGCTTTTACTTGATAAAATAAAGAAGGATACAATAAAAAGGTTTCAAGGAAGAGATACATTAAGAGGTACATGAAATACCCCTAAACTATAAAGTAGAGATATTCTCTTGCTGCTGTTCCTGAATAAACATAGTGGGAGCAAGCACATCCTAATAGGTGCAGATTAAAGGATACTGCAGAATTTAAATGTCAGGAAGAAAGAAGAATGAGGAAGTTTCAGCAGTGTGCATGGCTATGAAGAACTGTGTGTTGGAGATGCTATTTGTGTAAAATTTAGAAATAGTTTGGAAGATTTAGATGACATTCGGTTTAGGGACTTCAATCACACTGAACTCCACAGTTATTGAGAAGAGCATAGTGAGAAGGTGTGATTCAGACAAACTAGGTTTGCACGGTTAGTAAGTCATTCGTGAAGGTGTCAGATGAAAAGTTTATTTAGGACAAAAGGAGACAGAAGAGGGATATATTAGTAGATCCATGAATCTTCAGCAAAGAGATGACATGAGAGTTTTATGTTCTTGTTGCAATTACACAAAGTTAGAAGCATTTAGTTTCCTCACCGAAAGCAAGAGAATCCTCCAGAGGATACGTTAAATAAATGAATAGTAAGAGAATTAGTTGGGGAAAGCCAGTCCTGAGGAATCCCAGAGAGATTTCAAGAGGTAAAGAAGCAGAGAGGCCAAGAGAAGTTATGGTTATAGAGGGAGTCTGAGATCTGGCAAAGTAGATGCCATTAGACGTTGTGGAAAGAATGGTTTCATTTAAGAGCAAAGGGAAGCCAGATTGGAAAAGCTCTAGGAAGAAAAAGTGTAAACAGCACATTCAGAGGGCTCAGAGATGAAAGAGTAACTGCAGATGGGCCAGTAGCTAGAGATGCAAGAAGGAGTCAAAAGTGTTTTATTTATGATGTGAGAGACTTAACATATGGTATAGCAAGCAGAAAAAAACCTAAAAACAGTGAAAACAACAAACAAGAGGAGATCAAGAGGTTAAGGAGTAAGGGGGGGGGGGAAGAGAATGAGCATATGGGAGATGAAGAGCTGAGAGAAAGAGAAGGCAGGCAGCAAACGGGATTTGAAAAGAACAGATGAAGCATGTCTGCATCTGTGATGAGGGAGAAGCAGAAGGTGATGAGGAGATGGGTGGAATCATAGGATTAGGATACCATTAAGTTTGAGGGAGTGCAGCTGTGCAGTCAGACTGACAGCAGAACTGAAAAAGTAGAGAATTGAGTGGTAATGAGGTGAGTGTAGTTGGCTGTTTCAGATACAATAAAAATAATGGTCTTCATACCCTTTAATTTCAAACCTCTCCTTTTACAGTTACAAAGGCCCATATCAGAAGGGTGGTCCTTCCGGACAGAATGGATTCTTCATGATAGTACCAGATCAGAATTAAACAGCTTGTTAAAAGGCCATGTTCTATGATAATGAGCAGATTTATAGTATTTGTGAAATTATAGAAAACTCTGAAATTAGCATGCATATTTTTATGACATGCATATTTTAGTCACCAGGATATTTTGTGAAGTGTAAGCTTAGTCTGAATGAAAGCAATAGAAACATTTCCAATAAAATATTTCCAGTTGAATACTGTGATATTTCCCCACATGGAAGACCCAGCCCTCTCTTTCCATAGCACAGTGTTCCTTAGTGAGGTCTGAGAGTCCTACAGCGTACACGTGCAGCAGCTGCAAGACTAATGCAAATTGCAGAAGGCAGAGACTATGACCATGGAGTGAGATACAGACACCATTAACCATGTTGGCTGCATAACGAACCAGATCAGGAAACCAATCCAGGCTAAAAGTAACCCAGCAGAAAGTTTATTTTTAAACTGATTTGTTTCCCAAACATTTTCACTGACTAGCTGCACAAATACTTGCACTTGCAGAGGGAAGGGGTTGGATGGGATGGTGGCAGAGGGCAAAGCAGGGGACAGTCTCCTTTTAGTGTAGTCTTGGCTTTTTCCCTTTCTCTCTGAAGACTACACTACTTTGCAGGGAGGGACTGAATAACTAAATTATTTTAGCCCAACCTTAAATGAGACTTATATTTCACATGTCTTCCAACTTCTCTAGCCTACCCTAGGCTCTCAACATATGATATCTTAGACTTATTCCTTGCAGCAGAGGAAGCAGTTTATGCCTGGCAGAAGTGAGCCCAAGTCTCTTAAATAACCATTTTACACTCATACTCAGCCATCTTTTTTTTTTTTTTTTTTAATTATCCTTAATTTCCTTAGCTTACTTACAATGTCCTTTCTTCTGTGTCTCCAAATAATTCCTCTCCTTCCTTGATGTTTTTTCTACCCTTTTCAAACTTTGGATGTCAGCTGTGCCCTCAGACTCTTATTCTTGTCTAAGTGCCAGTACTGTTTCTCTCCACCTTAGAATACAAAGGCTCTCAGAAATGAATGCAGTTGTATCTAGCTTGCTTTACATAAGTTCCTCTACATCCCATCTCATCTATCATTTCTTATTTCCAAGTATCTGCTCCCTGCTGAATTATCTGAATTTATAAGCTATTGGTTAGACCTTGTTTGTAAGAAAAGTAGGAACCAAAGATGATCATTTAACTCATACCTTCCAGCAAACTTGGGGTCAAAAGTTGTTCTAACTCCTTGCCAGTGAGAACAGGCAGTGGGGATTGCTAGCACGCACACAGACTGCACTGCTGGAGAACATCGGCTGAAACGTGCTCTGGTAGAGGCTCCTTTGGAAAAGTTCAGATTTTGCTAATGCAGCAAATTCTGTGAAAAGTGACCCATAGAAATATACTGTTTTGAATTTGAAACCATCCCAGAGCCAGGGTGCAATTAGAAGAGGGGGAAAAAATGTCTCCCTGGAATATCCAGGACCTAGTGGTCTGAAAGGTTTGGAAAAGGGCTCAAATAGGTTCTCACACTTCCTAGATGCATCTAGACTGAATGTCTCTCTTTTTCTTTTCCTTCTTCCATCAACACTTAATTATTTACGCGAACACTAATGACTGCGGAGGAGAGATTATGGGAAAGTCTTGTTCTGTAGTTTAGTGGACAAGGTACTTAGCCAGAAGTCCCAAGTCCAAAATCTAGCCATTGGTCTGATGGGCCTTCTCGAATAGCACCTCTTTTCTAAGTAAGTTTCTCAGAAAACAAAAATGAGACAGGTTTGTTTGTTTTTTTTTTTTTTTTGGCTCTGAGTTCATACAGAACTCAAAAATAGGTGTTGGTAGCTTTACATCTTTCACCTAGAAAAAAAAATATATATATATGTATATATTTATATATTTATATATATATATTTCTATTTTAACAAGCCCTTCCTGGAGCCCTCAGTTTGGTACCTTGTTTGAAAATGCTAACCTGTGAAGTTGTGTCTGTTTTGTAGGTGAGACAAACTCTGCCCAAGAGGTGAGACCTGCAGCCATCTGCAGAACTAATCTGTTGGTTTATAGCCTGTTTAATAAAGTCTTAAAAAATGAAGTAATTTTGCACTTTTAGTAATTTGAAGTCAAAGATATTAACTTTCACATGAGAAATGGCTGAAGTTCTTCATGCTTCTGACAGATCTTGTTTCCCTTTTCAGCTCGCAGATCCAAAACACCCGCTGACTTCACTGTGCCCTCGTGTAAATGTTGATAAGTGAGGTGTAACTCTTTACAAACTGGAAAATGGAGAAACTGGTCTGAAAGCTGAAAGACTATAGGGAAATGGCCTTCTGGTTCATGAAATTAATGAACAAGCAGAATGATTTGTGAAAAACAACTGTTTTATAGGACCACCACCTGCAGTATGGGCTGATTCCCACAGTGTGGAAGAAATCCAGAACATCATTTCAGATTAATTTCTTGACATTTCAACTTTGTCCTGCACCCCATCCACCAACGCAGAACATACTCAAGAGTAACAAAGATATTTCTGGCGACACACTGCAGCCATGGGAAATTGAAATGCAAGTCATGCCATATCTACTGACAGCTCATAAAGTACTCCACAGCAGTGCAGAAGATGTATTATTTTCTATGCCTGAAGATCATGTTAGCTTGGTCTGGGCTTTGCTAAATAGTACTGAACTTTTGGCTGTTTATTCCCAGCTCTGTGATGTAAGCTGGCCTCCCTGGAAGCCAGACTCCAATTGCGGCAACCATTCTGTACACACACATTGCATGGAAAGAGTTACCTAGTAATAAAAAACATATGAAGCTCTGAGATCAGTTCCCCCTTCTCCCTCCCTAGGTGTTCCTTCGTGGTTGTGATTTGTGCACAAGCCTATAGAAAATGCTGCATTTTCAAGCCAAGATATATGAAGTGTTTGAGGCTCCCAGTTCCTATTTAAGCATCTAACCTTGGGTTCCTAAAAATGAATGGGGGACTAAATACCTTTGTAGGTCTGGCCTGCAGTACCCAATGCAAATGTAGGGAAGGGAAAGGAGTGAGGTTTCATGTTGCTGCCCACTGACCATTGAGCACTCTGAACTCTCAGCCCAAATGGTTTCTGGAATCATTTGGCATTCAGCTAGTTCGCATTTTATTACACAGGTGCATTTAATTGCTTCACATACAATTAATGTCTTAGCACTCACAAAACTGATCATTGATTTAGAATCCACCTTATTTTAGAGTTTCTCTCATCCCAAGATACTGTTTAAAATAATTCACAGGATGCCCTTCCTTAAACTTTCTCCTCTTCCTTAAACTTTCTCCTATGGGCTGCATGCGTTCTTTTGCAAAATAAAGCAAACACAGTTGGAAGGTCTTTAACTGGTAATGGGCTTTGGCCTAATTACTTTGACAAAAGGGTAGTTATGATATTATGCATCAGTTTAGGATTAAAATCATTCAACCTGCAATTACACTCTGTTTTTTAAGGGAAGTGGGTTGCCGCATATGAAAATGATTTGAAAATTAAGACTATTTGCAATATCTTGAAAATTCTATCCTAAAGTCCTTATTCAGACCTTCGTTTCCATTGGAGCTTCATGAAATTATTTTTCACCTTTTTTCTCTTGACAGCAACACACCTGATCATACTCATAATTCTCTCCCCCTTGACACTATGAGCAACTTTAGCAGGAGAGTTATTCAATTCCCCAGCATGTGTAGCATGCATCTTAATCTCAATAAAAATTTCATTGAGACCCAGTAGTCCTAGAGGCTCCTACTGGAACAGCCTCCCTATTTATTTTTTTTTTTTAGCAAACAATGTATAGTTATTTTCTCAGCTCTCTGAAAGCTTATTACATTTCCTTGCTTTGTTTCAGGAAAAGTTACACAGGCAAGAACCATTGCTTTCTAAAATCAGAGTACATCAAGTCATCTGTTTTCCCTCAATCATTGAATTTGTTCTGTCAGCAAAGAAAACAGGACTTGCTTTCCGACATTCTTCTGGTATCAATCTATCATGGCATTTCAAGACGATTTTTCCCCCCTATTTTATTTGGTTACCCACAGGTGACACATATGAGGGACTCCCTGCTGCATGATCATGTACATGTCCTGCACATGTTAAAGACTACACACATCCAAGAGGCAATTAGACACCATAATGATAAATAACTCCTCTGAAAGCTGCAAATACAAAGGTATACCTGAGAAACAAATTCCTGAAGCTTGGAAAAATATGTTGGAAAATTTCTATCATACATGTTTTTATACTGTTCTTGAGTACTCTTCTTATTGGATGTTGTAGGGGAAAATATAGAGAGCTAAACAAACCTTTGGTCTAATTCAGAAAAGACATGTCTGCTGTTTAAATTATTCAACAGTATGTTCCAATATTTTCTAGGAGGCAAGCTTAAGCTAAGCAGTTATTAAGATGGACAACATCCTTGCCCTTTTCCTGCTTCTGATCCCCATGAGTTCTCAGACTAATCCCTGGTCTTTCACAACTTACTTTCTTTTCCAGAGCTTTGAATACTTAGATACGAGTTTTAGTGGACTCTTCTGATTTGAACACAAGTATCACAAATTTCCCTCAGGTTGTTCTTTACATTGGTCTGTTTTCTTATCCTTTTATCAACATTTCCTTTATTATTATTATCTTCTCCAAATGTACGTATTTAGCTTTTCTGATACCCTTTTATGTCCTCCTTTTTACAATTCATATTTCATCTTAGTTATTATAACATTTTCTACATCCATTCATCCATCCTTATTTATTTTATTTTTATTTTCTACACAATTTCTTTCTCACTTTTTGGTCTTCATAGTCCCCTTAATTCATTCACTTCATGTATTTCTTTACTCAGTTCTATTTTTTTTTCTTTGAAGTAAAAAACAATTTTTACTCTCTTTTTGATTAATTGGAATTTTCTCACTGATTTCAGAGAGCAGGTCGAGAGATTTGCATTAACTCCTTACATGTATATGTAATATGTGGACATGTCTACAGTAATTACAAGCCATATAACATAAGGTCACTTTGAGGGATGTAAGACTGAAACTTTGTGACCAAGGAGCATGGCTGGCGCACTACTTTTGTTAATCCAGACTACCTCAACCACTGCCACAACCAAATATGCCAAAATCTCAGATTTCTGTTCACGGTCCTGCACGGTCCTCAGGTTTCAGCAGCACAGTAGTGATTCACCAGCAAACAGTTTCATCCCATGTTTGTCTTAGAATTTCTCTTTTCTGCACCACTTTCCAGTACAAAATGTACCTGACAGATACAAGGGTTAATCAAAAAGATGAAAAGAAATCACAGATGAATTTAAAATAGGATTTCATAGCATAATACTTCAAGTGTTGGTAGATGTCCACCATTATGTGTCTACATAAAAGTTTCTAACAGACAATTATTCCTAAGTACTTTGGAAGACAACTGTGTTCCTCTTTACTTGTTCAGTGTCCTCCTATGAAAAGACTAGAGTTTTCAGAGGTTAACTAAAAGGTGTGTGCTCATCAGTTCTGTGTACTATACTCAGATGTACATATAGGAAATACAAGATACTTCAAAATTGAAAAAGTAATTTAGATTCCAATTCTAACAATTAAGCATGAGAGTATTGCTTCTACAATGTTTGGCAGATCAAGGCCATAATGAGGGGAAAAATAGATTCTCGAGACACCTAAAGAACTTAGTAAAAAAGGTCTTTTTTTTTAAGTCAATCAGGTTTATCTTTTTTTAAAGCCATATTTTACTCCTATGTTTCTTTCTATCACCATGTAGCTAACAGCCCTTGATAAAGGCAACAAAAAGATACACAAAGGAAAGGATAGCTTTACAATTATTATTTATTTGTGTAACGGTAGTGCTTTAGTAACCTCTCTGTTCAGTGACTAGCATCTTCTACCATTTCTCAAAAGCAAGCTCGGTTTCAAAAAGTTCCCATCTTGGAAGCAGAGTATTTCTACAACTTCTTAATACACTCATGTAATGAAGTGAGAAAAAAATGCACATCTCTTATCTGGTCTGATCTTCAGCAATGTAAAGTAAGAGGAAAAACTGTATTGTTTGCCTCCTAAAACAGGAGGTTCTGAACTCTCTTACAACAGTCGGATTTCCACGTCACAACTGCTGAGAGTCAGAATTCCTGCAATTCTAAATAAAAATGACACCAAATTCCCACTGAGTATAGAAGCTTTTTGCCCCCAGTTGCTGTCATTAACGCTTGAAGAACTGGCTAAAAAATGTAAGCCACTCTCTTCACTTTCAAAGCAGCTAAAAGAGCAGACTCTAGACTGTGCAAATCTTCTGAGCTGCCCTTCCAGCCAATGGAGGAGATGAGAAGCTCAGCCCAGTATCTTGGATGGACAGAATGAGCCACCACATTCAAGAGTATCTGTTCTTCTGGATGAGAACAAAGACCTCCCCTGGGCCATCCTGTGCTAGGGCTGAGAAGCAACAAGGAGTCCAGGTGTTCCCGATGCCTGTCCAGCACAAATCCAGTGTTTAGCCAATATTTACTATGCTATTTACAAGGCAAGAACCCAAGCCAAAGGTTTGAATCAGACATGTTCAGTGTTCTGTGTTTCTAATTAAAGCTTGCAGTTTTTATGTCTTGTTTCCAGTGTTTATTTTTAGCCAGATGATGGCTCCTTTATTATTAGAGAAGATAATTGTGATTAATATATTTTTTTTAAGTCTCAGAACAAACACAAAAGGAGGTTTCAGTGGAGCTTTGTGTTCTCAGTGAGTACAGGAGAATGTCAGGGCATGCCCCTCCTCTCCACAAATCATTTCCAGTGTCACCAGATGCTCGCCAACAAGCAGGGGAGGGAAGGGAGGCATCTACAGTGACTAGTGCAAACTGTTCCAGGTTAAATTAAAGGTACAGCCCTGGCAATTTAAAGCCAAAGCATCTTTTATCATACATAGAGAAGTCCAAAGACTCCATGAAGTACACTTTAGACATTTTTATCTCATGTAAACCTGTCTAAGATTTTGTTTGTTTTAGGCATGAACCAGGGAGTTTTTCTAACCTGTTGGAACAAATAGGATTTTTTCCATTGACCTCAGTGGGCAATGAGTCAGCCTTCAGGTACTAATCCCCAGAATTAGTTCCTATACCTTACTGGTTTTCCAAAACATATTTTGAAATAATTTAGCTCCCTAAAAGAAATCAACACAATCCCAAATTCTTTTCTTTAGGCAATGGTGTATGTTAAAGGTAATTCATAGCTACTGCTACTTGAGATCTACCCCTATTGCTTTTTCTGTCTGCAAATCCCTCTGGTCCACTTTCACGTTGCTGGACAGCGCAGGAGTTGTTTTTGAATCAAGTTACTGGAAGACACACGTGACAGTTGTACAAGCTCATGGTGCTGTCTGGCTGTACTGTGGACTGACAATATTTCTAATGCCTTCAGTGTTTTATTGTTGTTCTACATTAAATATCTTTGCTTTCTGAGCTATTCATCAGTCTCTAAATGCATCTGCAGAGGCTTCAATCACTTCTACGTATTCTTAATGCCATCATTTCTGTGTCTTTCTTCTTTTGAAATAAAGGCCCAATCTTGATTAGCTTCTGTATGGGTGTAAGACCCTTCTGACTACAGATTGTCACTGAAACAGCAGTACTGTCTTTGTATGATGGAAGTAAGTCGCAATCATGTAAAAATAGAAGGCAAAAGTTTAGAAGATTCTTGCTGGTGTATAGTACTTTTTCTCTCATTTGTTCCAAATATCTGAAAACATGTAATTAAATTATCACTTAAATTTACTTCTGAAATTATGCTTTTTGATCCATAGATAATTATTTTTAAATTAATTCATTGTCATTTTTGTTGCTCATGGTTTAAATTAATTTTAATCTCAGCCATACAAGAATCAATATCAAGTAACTCCTGCTTACATGCCTATCTACAGGAAAACATTTTTTTTTTGCAACAGCATTGAGGTTAGAAGGGACATGAGGAACTCCAGGTGATAGTAACTGAAAGCACTCAAACTGGAAGGTAGAACATTTAAATACTAATGGTATAATACTCTAGAAGCATCCAAGTGTGCTACTGGATCTTTCTGTGCACAGATGCTATCAGTAATGATTATTATATCCAGAAAGTTCCTTTTTTCCCCTTCAGAGAGAGTGTTAAGAATCAAAATATGAAGTAAGATTCATGGGAGTTTGGGAATGCTTCTGAATGAAATCTCCTTCTAGTTTACCATGATGCTCCTGTACTTCACATTTATATGTGTCAACAACAACAACAACAACAACAACAACAAAGAAAAAAAAGAAAAGAAAAGAAAAAAGAAAGAAAGGAAAAGAAAGGAAAAGAAAGGAAAAGAAAGGAAAAGAAAAGAAAGGAAAAGAAAAGAAAGGAAAGGAAAAGAAAAGAAAAGAAAAGAAAAGAAGAGAAAAGAAAAGAAAAGAAAAGAAAAGAAGAGAAAAGAAGAGAAGAGAAAAGAAAAGAAAAGAAAAGAGAAAAGAAAAGAAGAGAAAAGAAAAGAAGAGAAAAGAAAAGAAGAGAAAAGAAAAGAAGAGAAAAGAAAAGAAGAGAAGAGAAGAAGATTTTAACCTTTAATATAACCTTCAGTAATGGTACTATCTTACAGTTTATCATATACAAGAATGTCATTATAATTTTATGCAAATGATCACAGCACTTCTTGTATTATCATATTCCTGCTGCAGTTTCAGTCTTGTCTTGAAACACATCATTCAGACAACTTACTCTTCCTCTTTCAACTGTGTAATAACAAACAATCTCTAGCATACTTTTATATTCATGTTGGTTGAAGCATTTGTGAGCATAGAGAAAAACACGCTTTTTTCACTTAATCATTGTCCTTACATTTGAAAAGTTATTATACTTTTGTCTACACCTAGCTTTTCTGTTATGAAGATGAATAATTTTACTTTGAGAACTTCAGAAGGCAGAATTGTTTTAAGTTGCTATGAGAATGTAATGATAATATGCTTTTCCCAGTCATCATATAGTTTCCTTTTTTTCATTTCCTTACAAAAAACATTCAAACTATTTTTTCTTAGCAGCTACATTGGAATTCCTATTATAATTTCCTTATTAATGATTGAAAAACCTTTCTGCTTTCAGTACAGTAAATCCTGTTACAATTGTTTTCCTCTTTCCTGGTCCATACAAAACAATTTATTGAGCAAGTGAAATATAGAAATTCATATCAATGAATCAGATTGAACTCGTTTTAAATAATTTCTCCACTGTACATGCCATATATGTTGGGATATTATACTCCAAGATATTTGCCTATATATACATGTCTTTCCAGTAGAAAATACACAAAATAAAAGAATCTTTGGACAGCTGAAGACTGTATGTATCCTTGCTGCAGTTCATTTAGAATAATTACAGCTATTTTGCAAATGCATTTACAACTTATCCTTTTGCTTTTTTATAATGTTTTACATCTTTGGCATACAAATTAATAAAGTGTACTGGAAGCACCTGATTTTAAAAGGTGCTGCATAAATACAGATTGCACTTGCTTGAGATAATTTGAATATGCTTTTTTTTCTGACAGGACTTGACAAAATGAAGACACCTTTAGGTTTTAGATACTCATCCAATTTTCCCTTGAGAGGTAATTTTTGTCATATTTGCATCAGTCTCTTCCAGTCCTTGGTCCTTTGCATCACTCTTACAAAATACAAAAGAAATATAGTCTTCAAGAATGTTGGAGCTCATGGATTTCCACTCTGCTTATTTTGAGGCACATCTCCCACTTTCTTTCTATCCTGAATAAAGCTTAGAGAAAACATCCTTGCATTGCCTTCTACTCATCTGGGAACATCGTATTCTGCAACTCCATCAGCAATATGGAAAGCACTGCCTTGTACTGCATACTACTGATTGGAACTCTGCAATTAATCATATCAGCATTCCTAAGTAAGAAAACTTTTTTTTTTTTTTTTTGTTTACAGAGCTATTAATGGCTGTGTCCAGAAATGTTCTTTCATGCTCTTTACCTGAGTCACAAGTATAAAATTAAAGGTCTGGATTGTATCATTCTTTTTTAACAGGAAAAAGTACCAAATAAAGCCAAATGGCTTCTTTTCTAATTCTGATTTGCAAGTCAGTGAAATCTTAAGACAATCCAAAAGAAGATGCTATTTTTTGAGGGAAGATAATGAGCCTTCTCATTAAGTTTTACTTAAAGATTGTATTTCTTCTGGTTGAATCCTACAGTGAAAAAAAAAGCTCAATCACAAGGTTTGTTAAATATTAACTCTGCAAAACATTGGTTTTCTAATTCAGCCTTTCTTTTATCCAAGCAACTAATGAACTAATAAAGTGATATCCTTTTGAAATAAGGCATGGATGGTCTTCCTATCAAAATGTACCAATATTTTGGCCTTTTTACAACCAACAGCAGCCATAAGATCAGGTTAAGTAATTTACTGCATTCACACTGTCCACTTGTTTCAAACACAGACTTAAACCCAAGAAATACCACTGCAGCACAGTTTTCTGGACTGAAATGCACCTATTAATCCATGTTCTACAGATTCACACTCATCTTCCTACCACAGAAGCTTTGTACATTTGCTCTTTAATCATGTCTTTTTCTGAAAGTTAAAAATTTAAAAGCAATAAAATGCAAATTAAATAAAACTAAATTTTATACTATGCTGTTTGCCTGGCAAATCTTCTGAAAGAAATATTTGAAAGTTTACCAAATAGATCAAGTAATGCTATTTTCCAGACTCTGGTTTTATCATCATGTAGTTTAAGCAAAGATAGATGGCTTTTGGCCATCACTGCTCAGATAAGTACTAGTCAAAGGACTGAAAGACTTTGGTGGTGGTGTTGATATTGCTTTTGTTGTTTTAGTTTTAGTCTAAGTTGATCTGTGTATCTTGAGAC
The DNA here is from genome assembly GCA_016647715.1 of Pavo muticus. Classification (NCBI taxonomy): domain Eukaryota; kingdom Metazoa; phylum Chordata; class Aves; order Galliformes; family Phasianidae; genus Pavo; species Pavo muticus. Next base: position 417,763 of record JACDJE010000028.1, read on the forward strand.
AGATTTCTGTTGTTGAGAAACTGCTATATTTGTCTGTCTTCTACTAATAAAAACAGATGGGTCCAATTCTTCTCTTAAACACAAAGGAATTGAAGACTATATTTGAGGACAAAATGAAATCCACGTGACTTCTCAAATTGGCTAATACATTCCCCTATATTTGAGCTTACAAATTCTATTTTTTTCTTAAAAATATTCCCAAAACTTCATTTAGACATTTTAAAGTTGCAGATGTGACTTTAAAAAAAAAAAAAAAAAAAAAAAAAAAAAAAAAAAAAAAAAAAGAGGCTAGGACTTTGTGTGTGTCTTTCACACATCACAAACAATGTAAGATTTCCCTTTGAATTTTCCCAGGTTCCATGTTAAAAAAATAGAATAATCTGTGATGATGCTTAATATTTTTAACAGACATTACTGATATTTGAGAGTCCTCTATAGAATACATACATGAAGTTACTTTTTCAGATATTTCAGTATTAATGCTACTATTTGAGTTAAGAAGTATGAGAACAGGATTAAACTAGAACATACATAAGTTCTCATCCTGCTCCAAAAAGAACAAATACCCTGGATGCAATTCCAAATATACCTCTCTCTCTGGCTTCATTTGTATTAACTTAAATTACATGAACCATAGTAGTGCATATTTTCTCTGGAACTTGCCTGTACCTCAGGTCTACCCCATTCTCCTTTTTCCCTGTCTCTTAGAGATACAGAAGTCCCTTTACTCTGGCATAGTAAACCATCAGTTAAGATTTAGTACAGTCAACACACTCAGACACAAGTCATCTTTATCCATTATCTTTCAAGCAAGATTCTCTTAAGTAAAAACTCCATAAATTAATGAGGTTCTGGCTCCTGAGGTTCTGGCTCCTTCTGAAAGTAAAAGCAAGATGCACAAAAAAAGACAATTGCCTTTTAGGAAACTGATGATACTTATACCAGCTCCCTGAGAAAGTCAGTTTTGAATTCTGTTTAAAGTCTGAAATGATGATGTTATGGGAGATTTCTGTAGTGATTAATTGAAATTCAAATTCTAGTCCTGCTTTGGTTTTGTACCAACTTAAATGTATTTCAGAAATATAGTCCCCATGCTTATTTTCTACAGATATCAATGGTGAATATCAATACTAAAAGAAGAAATCATCCTTCCAGGAACAAGCAAGGGTATGTACAAGAAGTAATTTGCTGTGTTCTAGCATCTTCAGTTACTGGCAAGGTCAAGTCTCCAAATCCATGTTTGCAATGAGCTGTTACACTATATGTCAGAGTATTTCCAAGAATTTCATCCATTTAAAGGAGATTGTTTTGAGGGAGCTATTATTGATGCCTTTGGGAGCCAAACTAATTAACTGCCTTAGTATTCAAACTTCATTTTCAACAATCTGAGCTTGTATTTATAGGAGAGAAACATTTAAACTAGTATTTCTGTGCTACTCCCTGGAAATACTAACTCATTCCTACAGATTAAATCTTGAAAACATAAAACCTATTGTAGCAGATGCTCAGCTGCAACATTATTTTTTTCTTTGAGTGGAAAAAGCAAAAGGCAAATGCATTACTACTTTTCCTTTTTTAATGAACAAGTATAAAACAGATTAAGAAATTGCTTTTTTTTTTTTTTTTTTTTTTTTTTCTGTAAGATAGATTTTTCCTGGAGGAAAAGAAAAAGGAAAAAGAAAAAAAGAAAAAGGAAAAGAACACAACTTTTCTCCATTAACAAGAATGACCTCATCAACTCAAACAAAATGGTATATGGACAACATTCTGGTACAAATCAACTGAGGCTCATAACACTTCAAAAATTATGTTTTGTTGAAATATTCTGTCATATTGGCATTATTGTTTTTGTTATTATTATTGCTGTCACTCAGATCTGTAAAAGAAATGATTTAGAACTGCATGCATGTCTGAGTCATATATGTGGCAAATGAATATTTGCATTTTGTAAAGACAATAAAAGAGATTAAATATTGGATCCTAATGTTGATATTGCAACATACATAAAACTGATTTGGATATACTTATATATTTAAAGGTAGTATTAAACACTAGAATCTGTAGAAACTACTTCTTGGCATCAGATAAATCATTAACGGTAAGCACTGAGTGCCTCTTCTGTGGCATTTTTAGATGTTATACATTCACTGCGGTATGAAAAGAAGTGATTTTTCTGGGACAAGTTTAATGTACAAAGCACTGAGGAAGAGCTCTATGGGCTAAGGGAACCCAGTCCTGACTTTAGGCAGAGATTTCCTGGAGCAAATTCCACAGTGCCTTTCCTGCCTTGGACCCTGCTCACACAGACACCAGGCTGGGTTGCCAGTACTCCGCACCAGCCATGAAATCAAAGCTCTCATAGCTTGCTGACATTGGATTCAGTCTTCTCGAGTCTTCTTCTTCTTGTGCAAATTAACACTGCCATCCTTGCAACATGGGAAATTGAGCTATGGGCTGGTTGATTTATCTGCCTATGGCCACACAGCAATTCAGCAATAGAGAGGTGCAGGAGCCAGGAGCACATCATGGTGCTGTGGTTGTCAGGCCATGTGCCAGAACAAGCCAAGGCATTCTAAGAAAAATAGACAGTGTGCACTCTGCAAAGTTTTCCTGCATTTATTTTACTAGGTAGTGAATGATACAGCAAAATATCCTATCTTAAAAGGATATAAAATAGTCGTGCACACTCACTAAGGCTTTATACCATTGACTGCTAGCCTGAAGAAATGGAACTGGAACAAACTACTCAAAAAGTAACAAGATCAATTAAAGTATTGAAAAACAGATCCTTTTGTCATAAGAAATCATCATATGAAATATGTAAGTTCATAATTTTCATATTTTACCTCAAATTCTTAAAGTATTTTTAATATGTATATCTACATTAACTGCGTTAAAATGCTCAACAACATATTTAGCTGATAGGCTGGTGAGGAAAGAAAGTGATATTTTTAAAAGTCCCAGGCAGAGAAGGAAGAGACTTAAGGAATTCTGACATGGTCATTAGCTCCTAAGATGAAAACAATTCATTGATACATATTCCACGTGTCAGTCTCTGGCCCTCAGGGAGCTAAGAGGACTGTTCAACTTGAAGAAAACAAGATAAAAAAAAAAAAAAAGAAGAAGAAGAAGAAAGAAAAAAAAGAAGCACATGAAAAAATTTCCCCGGAAAATCTGCTTAATGCTGGCAATGTTAAGTCATGGTCATAGCACTGTGGCTTGGGACTCCTGAAGAGCTCTGCAAAAACTTGAAACTGGGCCTGTGGGTCCCTGGTTACAGAATCAGTGTAACGTTACAGGAATGCTTATGTTTTTTGAACACTGAGAAGACTTCAGCAGTTGATCCTTGCTCCTCTTCTCTCCCCATTCTTCTTTCCTTTATAGAAATGTCATTTATATAATTAGAATAAATGGGCTCCACTAAGTATTTGAACCAAATCTGGGATGTAGCAATGTTTGGATGTGCCCTCAACCACAAGCTCAGCATGCCCATGCCTCTACAATGTTTACTTTGGACTCCTGAGAACTGAAGCACAACTGGGGCACTTAGGGCAGGAGAACAGGATAAGCAGAAGAAATCTGTGGGCCAAAAAGCTTGTGTACAAACATTGTACACAAAGAATAAGGGGAGAAATAGTTTATTCAAGTAGCTCAAGACAAAACAGATGGTAAAAATTCAACAGAGCAAGGGATTGTTGGGTAGCTGAAGCCAGCAGGAATAGGGAGGCAGGCACACTCAGAAGACTGAGCCCCCAAAAGTGATATGTTCCCTACTGTGATATCCCAACTGACATAAATTTATGAAGCCAATTTGAGGGTTTCACTATTCAAATGGAGAAGTAGTGCTTCCTCAAAGGAATCTGACCTCTTTCTGAAAATACAGTTTCTCTTAAGGGACTTCAGGTTAGATACTAAACTTAGCTGCTTCAAGCAGCTAAAGAAAAAAAGAAAAAAAAAAAACGTCATACAAGTATAAAGGAGCAGACAATCAACCTTAAAGCCTTCAGCTCCTACTATGGGACTTTCACACCTCTAAGCCAGCTTTTTTTGCCTCTAGAGTTTAGAAAATAAATATCAATTCAATGAGCTGTCACTATTGTTTTCACATTCCTGATGACCACCTCTAAATGTCCCTTAGGTAAAGAGAAGGAAAAAAATGAATCATTGAGCCACAAAGAAAAAAACTCAGAGGTACAACTTTGGATTCTGGCGACAGAAGCGATGAGATATTTCATTCTGTCAAATTTAGAACAAATTCTAAAATCATGTTTTTTGGAGACAGAAACTCTAAACTATTGAGCCTAAATTTCCTTTACTTCTGGTAAAAAGTAAATTCTAGTCTGTAGCAGGTTTTTTGTTTTGTTTTACTTTAATTTTATTCCTCTGGTAGCCCCAGAAGCAGGACGAGAATTAATTTCAAACAAGGCTCTTTATTGTTTGCATAGCTCAGTATTCTGTTTAATTACAAAAACATGTTTCTTGTTTTTTTAATTTAATTTTCTTTGAGAAAGTGATGGTTCAAATTACGGGGAAAAACGTTTTGCAAAGCTTGATGGTTTTGTGAAACCTTAAACTGTTTTTCTTTATGTTTCTAAATGTTTGAAAAACATTAAATGCTACCAGTTTATTATTATTATTATTTAAAGGATCATACCTAAATCAGTCACATATTGCAGCCAATTAAGTCCAGACAAGTAACAGGGGCTGAAGTTCCTAATCACACTATCATCAAGCTAATAAATATAGATTTGCATTCACTGTAAGTCAAATTGTTTTGAACAAGCAGGTCAACAAATGGATTATTCATCACCAGAATTTCACTTACAGCCCAGGCTTCCATACTGAAATGGTCATTGTGTAGATTCTGGCTGAAGGAGACAATTTTGTTTTTTTTATTTTTCCAAGGAAAGAAAAATTAGTAAACTTTCTTAGAGAAAAAAAGAATTTCATTCAAAGTGGAATTTATTTGAAAATGTAGTTAACGATTCTGAAAGTGAGATAATGTTCAAAATCACCAAAGATCCATCCATGAAACTTGGCATTCATTGGAAGAAGGATATTACGAGATGCAAGTTTGTTTCTATGTGATCTATGTTTCCTCTGTTTTCAAATCACTGGACAGTCTCCCACTAGGTATTAGTGAAATAGCTCTATCTTGAAGTATCTGGAAATTTAGCAGAAATTACCTGATTTGAAAGTTCATCCAATGTTGGTGATCATTAAAATATTCATTAAAATCCACTAGTGATGAAGAAATAACAGAATTTCTACAGCAATATAAAACATCCAGTAAAATTTCTCTCCAGTGAATTGAAGACAAAGGGAGATATAGCTAAAGGCTTAGATTAGCTTTTGCTTTTTGTTGATCATAGAAATGTGTTTTCTTAGGATCCAGGATGAAATAAAAACATTTGGAAAAATTGCTATGATGTGGGCACATGATGTCTTGGTGATTTTCTCTATCATTAAACATCAGAAGAGACAGAAACTTATGATGCTCTGAGTGCTGCCTTTGGAAAATATAACCCAGTTGGTCTCATCACCTCTTCTAAGAATTTTATTTCCATATTTCTCAGTATGTTTATGTATCCCAGGAATAAGTTGTCTCCAATTGGGGTAGTTTGCCAAAATCCGAAGTGTAAAGTTGCCCCTCCTCAACACAAGAGAAGTACTAAAAATTCCTGTAAGCCATTGCACGCATAATCCAAACTTCTCCTTATTTCTACTGTGATTTCAAAAAACATAATGTTCAGTAAATGGAACGGAAATAAAGTGAAGTAAATCTTGAAGGATATATAACAGTATTAATGAGATGCAGATTTTGATAAAATAACTGTAATTGACCATATTCCAGAAAGTGATTTACTACACATATATTGTTGTACTTGAAAGTGAAGTATTATAGAGGTGAAATCCTGGCTCAATGGGATGGGGTGGGAGTTTCCCCTTTGATTTCTAGAGGCCTGGATTCTACCCTAGGCACATTTTCTCTTCTAAAATTACAATTCATATGGAATTAATTGAATGGACAAATGATATTAAAAAGTGGCTTTGTTTTCTGTTTATTGCTTTAGAAACTCCTCATGCATGACATGCCATAGACCTGAGATGGTACCAAAGAGATACTGATTCAAATGAGTTCTTTCTTAGCTTGAAAGAGTGAGTGATGTAAGTCAAATCTTATATTTAGATATGTTTATGATATTAATGAAACTGGACACTTTGCCCAATAATGTTCTCACACATATGTTCCCCCCCCCNGAAGCAATCTCCTTATGTGACAATTTTCTTTTAGGAATACTTAATCATTGTATTGGAAAAATATCCTAAAAACTGAAAAACTGTTGAATATCATATTTGGTCAGATTAGCCAATTATTTTTAATGTGAAATATTTGTGAATTATGTATTCCACTCGCATTAACCCGAGAAGTAAATGTGAAAATGTGAAGGTGGGGAATTTTAAAATAATTTACCCATTGTATGCATCAAAAAAACGTGTATGAATACGTGTTTAGCCAAACAGCATCTAACCATCTTTCCTGTAGAACCAATAGAAGGCCCTGGCTCATCTGGGTGCCTAACTATACGCTTTTCTGCAAAAATGTAACCTACGCCTGCCTACAAAAACAGGAGGGAGTATTTCTGTCAGCAACAGTAGCAGTTCTTGTGTCTTAAATTACTCATATCCCCGAGCTCTTGCTGAATGATGAGTTTTATGATTAACTGTTCGAAAATCCCTGTTTGAATGATGAAGTCCCTGAGACGGACAGCATCCCTTGCTCTCTTTTATCCTCTCAGAAAGATCTGTGAATTCCTCCATGAGTTTCCCTTCCCCTTGTGACCTGAGATGACCTGAATTAACTATGATGCACTGTGTGGAAAACATTCTCTCCTATCCACCCTCCCCCATCTCTCACTTTTAATTTATTGGCCACCCACCCCTCTTTTTTCTTTTTGTTGTTGTCCAAATTTTCCTATTTCAAGCATATGTTTTAAGATTAAAAAACACTTATTTGGCAGATGGTATAAACACTGTACCTCAACAGATGTTTTTAGTGTCAGTGCAAGAAACGGCCACACGCTGATGCGGTTCTACTTGGCACTATTTCTTGTCTGGAGAGACTGACGCTGCATGAATATATTCATTTTACTGCCGGTTTCTTTTTGTCTTTTTTTTTTCCCCCTCTATTCCTCTCTCATGACACTGTAGCAAATTTGGTGTTTCTCTGACTTGTTCCCTCTTTGCTTATGACTTTGTTTTATAATTCTCTAAGACTTGTTTTTGAAAACGCCAACTGACCTGAATTTACCTCTGAGCATGTCTCCCTCCCCTTTAGCTGTGTTACCAGGAATATGTTTTCAGGTTAACTTCTAGCTTTTACCAACTGTTTTTATGTATCTCAATCTCACTATTCCTCTCCAAAATGTATTGCTATGCAGGCACATGTATCAAAATAATTAGGGCCTTGGTGAGTACTATCCACAAGTTCAACAGTTTTTTCTATTTACTCAGCTGGTCATGTTCTTGTAGGAAGGAGGTTTGTTTTTTTTTTAAGCTGTACTTGAAACAGGGGACAGGTTATATAAGGGCATAATAAAAATATGGCTTTTGTGAAGGCACAGGCATAAACCAAAAGAATCTCTCTAAATCTCCTTCCGTCTGCTAATCTGAAAGGATTTTTATGGCTTTCTGATGGCAGAGGAGATTGTTCTTCATGGATTTGTGCCAGGTAGCAGCTAAATATGAGGACTGGAACAGTGGACAAAAGTAAAAAATAGGTGAAGCTAAAAGCTATGAATTTAGAGCGCACACTGATCATAAAAAATTCTGCTGGTTAAGTGTTACCAAAAGTGGTGCCATATGAGACACCGCAACATTTCCCTAAGCTTGTGAAAGGCCATAATTGTGGTGCTCCAGATAATTTCATGTGGTAACTGCTTGTAAAAGTTGACCCTTTAAAAGCAATCCCATGCTTCATGGCCTAGTGCAGCCATCTTATTCTTTGTTGCCTTTTTGCATTAAGAGAGAAAGCAGTTAATTGATGCAAATGTTGGAAGAGTCAACTTGATTTTGAAAAAGCAAGTGTATCTACTGCCATGTTTGCTTACATCAGATTCTTTGAAGGTGCCAAGCATCCAGAAGCTCAAAATAGACACATTTTTTTTTACTCTAGACAGTAATGGGAGCTCACCATCTTTCCCTTCCTTTTGTCCAAACCACCTCCTGAATGTGCTTATCTCCTCCCCAGACACTATCTGTGAGAGTTTGACAACTCAGTTTTAGGTGTGGAGATCTTTATGCTGTAAATTTTTACTTTGGAGCTCGTTCCAGAAATCAACCAGCATGTGTTGCCAGCTAGAGGTGGGCATTTTGTCATCCCCACCCCAACATAGGCTTCAAGAGAAATGATGTTGCTGTCTGGAAGTAGCCTTACAGTGAGAAGCCCTAAGACGAAGCCCCACTGCTTGTTTTGAATTTCTTACAGATCCTTGCTAGGATCTCTAAACCCTTGTCTGTCTCTGTTTTGTGTAGATGGCTGAAGACATAACTTATACATTTAGGGTGGTGGAGCTCAACCTGACCTCAGATAGCTCTCAGTGAGCTATCAAATCTCTACTGCAGCAGGCACAAACACAAGCCTTTAGTGTCAGGGGTACATGTCTCATTCTTCCGGCTGCTTTTCTCACAAACAAATATTTATTTTGGAGAAAGAAGGGGAAATCCAATTCTCTACTTGTGGTTTTGATTCCTTTTGTCTGCAACATGTTCTCCTAGGGAAGTGATGCACAGTGGTTTCTTTTTCAAATTTGCTTCTGGCTCAGCAAGAAGGTGGGTGGCACGGCAGTTGGAAGTCATCAAGCATAAGCAATGATGTTTAGTAACCTTTTGTGCAACCCAGCCCTCCAACCATTGCAACGTCTTCCTTTTCCTGTTCTTATTGGGGGACATATCCTGGGAGGTCCCGTGTTTGTCTGAGACATTCCAAATCCTAAACTTAAGCTCACAAATTTAGTGCAGAAAAGCATTATAAAAGCTTTCTACCCATACCACATAAGGGAGCCAGTCACACAATTTGAGTAAAGTGAAGCAAGTCTCCCCAAGGCAGTAGAAGAAGGCAGCAACAGAGCAATTAACATGAGCAGGCCACAATAATGCCCTCACACTAAGAGTCAAATCCTAATCTCTTGAACACCGTGTGAGTTAATAGGAATTTTATGGAATATTTATATCCTGGACAGAGCAGGTGTCAGGTTTTTCTCACCCCAATGGCAAGCAGAGCTGCCTTATTGCCATCAATTAAGCAAATGTCAGCATGAAAGACATGCTCAGAAAAAATACGCCCCTAGATCCCAGTAGTTGCAACTGGGTACTTGCTAATGACAAACAGTGATGATTGGTGATATTTATTCATGTGGTAGGCTTTCAAAGCAAGAAGAGTTTAGAATCTCTGGCTAATTCTTTCCCAAGAGCAATATGATGGCCCATTCAATGTGCCCATTCAGTTCTATTCACAGTTTTCATGAGCAAATTTTGGAAAGAAAGATATTCCTTACCAGAAAACTATGTTTCTTTTTTCATCTATTTAGTGCACAAACACATTCATGCCACAGAAGTAGACAGGGGAAATACCTGTTCCCTGACCACGTCAATTTTCCTTCTAAAATAGTTTATCTCCTATTCATTTATCTAGAGGACAAACTAATTATCTTTTTTCTTGATATCTACTGTGGTGATATGTGAATCTACATTCCGATTCTGAAGAAATTTTCTTTATTTAAAATACGCTGTTCTATTTTACAGTGATTACCCACACGTGTATGGACACATGAGCTCAAAGGAAGGCTGTAGATTCACCACAGAGAAACAAATACATTCTTCATATCAATAAAGGTTGTAAGGATGCTACCCAGTGTAGCACTATTCCCGGATGCTTCCAAGATTGCCCAGGGTCTCATGAAATTAAAGAGAGCTTTAGATCAAATCTCAGTAGATGATAGGAAAGGTGAAATTTCTCAGCATTACCACTTTCTTAGCTGACAAGCTAGTGGCATTTGCTCCAATAATGGATGCAGTCTTGACTGCAGTCACAGGTCACAATAGCCTCTACCAGGACAGTCTGCATGCAGAGATCACAATATCCCCAGATCATCCTGCTGTTGACAGTAAGAGCCTCAGCAATCACCTGTAATTTCTGATCTTGTCAGAAATCAGAAAAAAGGTAGAGATTAACTGGTATTTAGAGTGTGTATGAAAGATAAATGGAGAGAAGATAAAATTTAAGTTTCTGAGACAGAAATAAGGATGAGTCTCAAAAGAAGACTCATTCCTATCCCATGAGGAATGGATACTATCCACAGAAAAAAAAGACCTTCCTATCCTTCAGGAGAAAGCAATATTCAATAAACATATCATCTTTGGCAGAGGGATCAGCAAGAAGGTTGCTACGGATTCATTGGAACGATGTGAGTGAGGGTCATGAACACCGGTTTCAAAGCTTACAGAGAAAAGTACATAACAAACTGAAACAGTTTGATTAACACTTTTAAATAAAATTTGAAGACAAGGATCCAAAAATCCATTTACTAGAAAGAGTAGATTTTATAAGATTCCTCCTAATCATGGCCCAACAAATCAAACAAAACAAATGAACAAACCAACAAATCAGTCAATCAGTGAATCCAATCTTAAAAGGTTAACTACATTTTCAGTAACATCGAGGGTTTGTCCCTGGAAGATTTAAAAAACAAACAAACAAACAAACAAACAGCCACTGAAGCAGTATGAGTCAACATTTATGTTTTGAAGAAGCACAAGTATTCATCCTCAGAATCTCCATTCATTTCTAGGAATGAATTTCAGGCAGTTATCAATAAAGTTTGAGGGCTTGTTCTGTGCTTTAACTCTGTGAAGTCTACCAAAAGACCTAGCAGCGACCCTGAAAAGCATTCTCTGCTGAAGAATGAGCTCTCTCTCCAGTTTCCAACAGACTTTCTGCCCACCCATGGTCATTTGCATTTATTGCCTTCCATAAAATGCACATTTTATTAAAAGAAGAGAAATAAATAAACTTCAGCTTGTACTGAAAACTTGGTTTTGATCTCAGGATTAATGAGGGAGATGTGCTCATAACACCTCAACTTCATACAGATGGTGCTGGAGAGAGTTGCCAGAAGGGTTGAGGAAATTCATAGTGACAAAGATGAAGGGCCTGCGTTAGTGTCATTTTCCAGTGATCATGACACCCAAGAGATTCTCAGAGGAATGGTCACAGACTAGATATTCAAAGAACAGCTTCCAACCATTTGGCTCTGTGGATGAAGATCATGTTACTTGCAGAGTACTTGCAATGACAAGACAGAGGACCACAGAGACTAAAGCCATAGAAGACGTCAATAGGCATATTTTCTTGAACTTATTTTCCTGACATATGAATTTAATGAGCATATGGAATCTGGGCTTAATGGCCTTAAAAAGAAAGAGTTTAATAAAGATTTTTGGAGCATAGGAACATCCCCTAAAGTGCTTGAAAATTTTGGTGCACAAAATCTTTTTTGTTGCAAAGGTAGAACAGCACAACCTGACCTATTACCTGTGCTTTTTTATTAAAAAAAAAAGTCAAAGCCAGGCCACTGGTGGAGAGGTGTCTTAAGTGAGATAACCATACAGAAGGTATACACAACTCCTCAAAGGCAATGAAAGAAAGAATTGCTAGCATTTACCAAATCTAATCCAAGGTAAGAAACAGCAGAGAGGTGTCAAAAAGCAAAGAATTCCAGTACAATTCTGCTGTTGAGAAGGGAAACATTACGAGGTATTTCTTACTTTACATACCTTCCTATGTCAGGCGTATGTCACACAGTAGGACTGCTGAAAGAATAAAATATTTGTTCTGAATGACAAGGTGTATGTATATGCCCTGCGTGAATGTTTATACTGATATCACTAAAAGTCAGGAGATCATAGAATCATAGCTACACCTAGTCTGACATAATCCATACATTCCAAAATGATTTCAAAATAAAAATCTTCACTGGTGGAACTTGAGTCAATTCTTTGTTCTTGAATTCTGGCTTTAATCCTTAAATAGACAAGACAAATTTTAATATTCACTGTACAAAAAGGGCAAACAATAGCTTTAATTTCTTAGTTCATGTTACTGCAACTTGGAAAGCAATTTTTTTTAATAATATTGTGCTGGAGATCATGATTTTCCAAATATTGGAGCAGTTGTTTATAGCTTGGTATTTAATAACCGAGTGTATTAAACACTGCTCTAAATTTACCAGTTCTTGGATCTTTACCAAAGTCTCTGTAGAATGCTGCTCCAGGAAAACACTATCCAAGCTCTGATGACAGCTTATATTACTTTATATTTTCAAAGCATTAATAAAATGCAATATTAGAAATATACTGGAAAGAGGTGATTAATTATTATCAAGAAGCAAAGTGTCAGACAAGCCTCAATTACTGTAGTCAAGCTCATCCCAGATTTGTGTTTCATATTTATTTCTTTATTATCTGCTTTTATTTTAGATGTATGGAATATGCCCATTAGAAATGCTCTTGATGCACACACGTTGTCAAGCCATACTCAGTGACTGATGATTGCCAACCTGTATAGATGACGCTTTGATACTAGACTATGTTTACCATACTATATTGGTGCACTAGAATTAGGCACGTGTATTCCCACCTACCTCTTGAGTTATTCACATCACTAAAAAGAAGGCCACTTGTTTAGGTGCCTTTAGCTAAGTGACTAAATTGAGACCCCACGTGGCACGTCTATTACAAAATAACAAGAGCTTTTTCCTTAATAGGCTCCCACGAAAGCCAACGGGAGTTTAGCCACAGAATTCAAAAGGGACAGACTGCACTCAACTAGTGGATTGTGTAATAGCTTTTATTTTGATGCAAGGTTTTTTGGGACTTTTTCCTCAGTAAAAGACTGAAAACACAAGTTAATAAATCTTCTAATTAAACCGCTTACCAATATTACAACATTGGTGTTGGGATAAAAACAAGCAAAAGAAAGGCAATTATAAAAGCGGAAAAGAAACAAAAGCAAAGGAAGAAAATGGGACGAGAAGGTGGACTCTGCCTTTGGCTGCTGGTTTGGCTCCTTCTCTCTCTCGAGGCAGCCCTTTGGGGAGCCAGACTAGGCAGCAGATTTCAAAGGTGTTGACAAGCCTGGCAGACCAGTGATTTCAATTTGTATCCCAGAAACAATGCCAGGCAGCTGTAAATGACTCTAACATCCTCCACTTTATGACAGTTCCAGGATTAGGGATAAGTTTTTGCTTTAAGTCCAGCATGGACTCCCTGCTAAGAGGCTCAAGCTTACTTAGACAGTGAATGATATCCAACTATAAGCCATAAGCCTTGTTTATTTTGCCAAGATAAAAGCAGCAGAAATCTTTTAAAAGAGGGAAAAGCACTTCAGAAAGCAAATAAGAGAAGCGTGACATGGACCCCACTCAACCATCTTTCTTTCAAGGGGACTTATGATCCGAAATCTCTTCAACAGTTTGGATATCTTCCATCACTAATTTCAAGGCATTTTAAAAATGTTGTTCATGTGCAGAGGAAAGACAGCACCATTTAACTTGCACAAAAGTAATAATATATCACTTTTCCCCAAATTCTTTCTTTCCAACGTGGGCAGCCCTCTTTCAATAAAGTAAAAATAGTCTATTCTTTTGCTACTTAAGTTCAGCATCACACTGTAAACAGAATCAGCAGGAGGGCATTATCTTTAGCAACATCACCAGCACCAATGAACATAACCTGTCCATCCAACTCCAAGTAAGAGATCATAAGTTTCTCACATAGTCATGCTGCTACTTTGTAGATCAGTTATGGGGCCACCAGAAATACAGGATGCTCCAGCCAGCCTAGGGTCATTAAACTCTGCTTTACAGTGTGAGGATACAGAACAGACAAGAATGACTGAAAAGCCAATTACATTTTGTGATGGATTCATACAAAAAAAAAAAAAAAAAAAAAAAATTATTTTTCATCTGCATTTTCAGCATTGCAAGCTTGCAGAAGGAAAGATGAAGTTTTGGCTCAAAGAAAATAAATTTTAATTTCTAAATTTCTGTGATTTTTACATACTTCATCTCAAACCACTAAAATAAATGGATTTTTGTCATTGGCTTCACTGGAAATTGGCATCAAGCCTTCACTTGATAATTTCATGTCTGTTCTACAGCTGTAAGCTATTGCATAATATAGTTTCTGATGCTTCACAAATTAGAAGATCTGCCTAATGAACATCATCTTAGAAGATTACTCTCTTTTATGTATAGTTTATGTCTTCACAAGTGAAATATATTGGAGTTGAAGTTATTGCTACAACAGAATATACAATGGTTAATGTGCAAAATATTTTATCTTTCTTCAGTAGTTCTAATGGAAGCCTTCAAAAACTGGAAGAGTCTACTACAAATAAATACCGCCCTCTTTCAGCATGCTTTGCAAAGTTAGGTGAAGGGAAGGGACTAAAGCAGCTTCCCTTTAAGGCTTCCCATACCTTAATAAAATCAAAATGGATGTTTATGTCAGTACCTCAAAGGAGAAAAAATAAAAAAGACACTCTGGACAGTATCAAAAGAATTAAAAATTTTAAACTCCTCTTTTTCACTTCTACTTTCTGTCTTCTCACCAGGTGCCAGTAAAAAAAACACATCCAGTGACTCTAAAAAACAATGTGTTCTGAAATACACGTGACTGCCTGGCAACTAAAAATCCTTTATGTATTTTTTCCCTTCTTTCATGGCCTAAATTATTAACCTGCAGTGTGCCACACATAAATCAGTCTGAGAATAAAAATCCCTGTATGTAGCATTTCTAAACTGTTGCCAAACTGGTTATTTGAAGTCATTTATCGCTGTTTAATCTGAGTAAAGTTAAAAAAGAAACAGCGGACTTGCTGTACACATACAAATACTGGGACAGGAGGAAGACAATAATACTATGAAAGTATTATCAGCCTTCCTAGCTGTGTTTCTTGTGTTTAAGCAGCTTCTTGCCAATCTCAAAATTCATTAAAGCAGGATGTGCTGAATTCACAAGCTGCAGCACCTCCATTGTAGCAATCAGACTACTACTATCCACCACATACTCTGGCACAAACTCAAGTTAATTCTCTTCTTCAGTCTTCTTCTCCCACCACCTCATTACAGCCCAACAAACTTTCCTATGGAAATAAATGCTTTAGAAAAAGTCATGCTGAGAACAGTGCCTTACACTGCTGTTTCATGGACAAAGCCACAATAAGAGAGCACAGAACTTCAGGGAAGTCACTGGGGTGCTGTCTGGGTGCAGGAAAATTTTCACATGGAAGAGATTATACAATTATAGAATGAGGCCAAGCAATCTGTTAATCCATCATAGGATCATGTAGTTTGCATATGTTGTGCAGCCACATACCTTTCAGTTGGGACTGGTTATGTTATGTTCATCTTACGTAACACTGATCAGTTAGACCACAGATGCTGAATTAAGTGAGCCTTCAGGAGTTGGCCTTCTTGCCCCTGAGTGATTACAGAACCAAGAACAAGCGTACAAGGAGTAAAATAAATCAGGAATCGAAGCACAACAGTTAAAACAGGGCTCTGTAGAGACTCTTTATCCCAAACTGCCTTGGTTATTTTTTGCCATTTGAGCAGATTTTTTATCACTGCAGACTGTGTCTAGGTTTTCTTAGAGTTGTGCCAGAAATAAGAGCTGGGGCATGTTTATTTCTGAGGGTAGATCCAAGAGAGGGAATAAGGTCAGCCAGATAGCAGGCGTTAGCATCCAAGGAAGTGAAAGGGGACATAAGCAAGGTTTATGAATCCACAGCTTTAAAAACAGAAATGAATTTGTCAGTAACCGTTTCTACAGATACACAGCCTTGGAGGGGGGGGGGAGGTTGGTGGGATGGATGCACAAGTGGAAAAGAATTTGAATTTCTGGAGTTCCTTTTTTCATTTCTTTAAATACAACCATTCTAAATCACAATCCTGAACAGAGCCTAAAACTTTCAGAAACATGGAAAGCTACTGAGTATTTCCTCAGAGCTGCACTGTTGTTGTGGAGGGGTAGGAACCACTAAAAGAAAAACGGTCAGCAAGGCAATCATGCTCTTTACTTTAATAGCAGAGCTGAAGCATATTGTATTCCTGATACTAAGTACAGCATAGCAGAAGAATGGAAGACCTGCAAACAACATGAAATAACGCAGAGATGTACCTTGCAACAATAAGAATAGAAAGAAGAGAGAAGTCTAAGGAATCACACTTGTCCTTCATGGTTAATCATATTCCCCTACAATATAAAACTCTACCTTGTATAAAAGTTTCAGAATAACATTACTAGGAGATTTAATATTAATCTTTCTTAAATGTTAAATCAAGAAGCTCCAGTATGCCATCAGCCCCTTAAACACAGGTGCATGTCATAGCTGTATCTTTCATGACAGCTTTGTCTTATTTTTTAAGTGACAGTGCTTTGAGACCTTTGTTCATGTTAGTGTAAATGCACATGCACTGTACATACTGCACATACTATACCTAACATATGACAGTGAATGCTAGCTTTGTTTTTTTTAGTAACTGCAGCTTCAGGAATGGGTGTAACTACAGCACAAGAAGCTTCCAGCAGCCTGCAACCTGCCTCCTACAGCCCAGAGATGTTCAGCAGGAACTGTCTGATCCCCAGCTACAGCCTAAACACTTGAACATCCACTTGAATCGAGTTCCTACTCACCTGCTTCAGCAGAAGCCATCTTGAGATGGAAGGAAGAAAGTAACACCTAAGCAAGAAGGCGGCTGTTTGCTCTACATCAAGATTTAAGGTGGCTGCTCCCAGGGGAGCTTTAACTGCTGCTAAAGGCAGGAGAAGGAAGTGGGCAGCTTCGCTGGGGGAAGGAATGACACAGATGGCAGCTGCTGCTGAGAGTACCTACAGCTTGTGCAGAGCAATAGACGGGAATGGTTGTCTCAAGGATCAGCTGCACTACTTGAAACATTCTGGTTTTCAATACCAGCTCCCATCAAACACAGCCACCTTTGATCCCTGGCTGCTAAACATGGCAGTGAGTGCTTTGCAATCAAAAAAAATTATTAAAAAAATGAATGCTTATTATAAGCATCGTGTTCTGACAGCATCGTGTATGTTGGTGTCAATTCAGCATGGTGGGTGGTGGGAACTCAAATTTTCAAAACTTAAAGATGTTCAAATTCAGAAAGGAAACTGCTTCCCTTCTTTTTGTTCTTTTCATTTTCAACCAGATAAAGATCTGTCTAGACAGAATTAACTTACTTTAATAACTTCATTATCATTATGACTAGATCTAACAAAACTTTCTCAGCGCTTCAAAAACAGGTCAGTTCTTGTTACTGGGAGGAAATTTCATGTCCAAGATCTGGCTTAGTTGTCCTTCTAATGCTGGCCAAGTATGGGAAGGGAGAGAAAGCCCTCCCACTCCTCTCTGAATGTCTCCTAAGAAGGCCCTTCAGAGTTTGTGATTTATCATAGAGTCATTTGAGTTGGAAGAGACCATTAAAGGTCATCTGGTCCAGCTCCCATGCAGCAAACAGAACAGCTCCATCAGGTACTCAGAACCCTGTCCAGGCAGAGCTTGACAGGGCATCCAACATCTCTCTGGGCAACGTGTGCCAATGCCTCACCATTTACCTCTGAGCAATTAGGTGCAGAAACAACAGAGTACTTCCTCTCTCAGCAGCTGGGCTTTTTGGTCAGCGTTCATTTTCAGGATAATTTGCACTGTTTATTTTGTTTTGCTTCAGTTGAGAAAGCAAATGTCTGTTTGATTCCAGAGGAAAAAAAATCTAACTTTGGTGAAGGATACTGTAAATACTAAACAGGAATCAGTTTTTAATCAGATAGAGCTAGCATGTAAGTATTTACTCAGTCTGGATTTACAAGCCTGTAAAGATGCTCTACTTACATTCTGATGGCCAGGTCATGAGTATTAATAAAGTTCAGATTTTGGTGCTGAGAGATAAGTCATTGTGCATTCCTTTGAGATGCTGAATATCTCATGTTGAACATCTGATTTTTGAGAAAACTGTATTGCCTTTATTGCAGCACAGAAATCAAAGAAATAAATTTTAATTGCCTAACCTAGTTTTTAATCCAAATTTACTCTTCAGGGAAGCTAGAAGAAAACAGGAAAGCGAACTGAAGCAAATCTATTCATCCTCAACTGCAATTGCAAAAACTGCATTTCCCTTTATTCTCCATTCTCTCCCTAGCTCAAGATTTATCTTGCAATGAAAAAAAATAAATTCAAAAAAAAGATTGATCTGTAAGAAATTGCAGATCAGCCACAGCAACATTCTGTCCTGTGTGGACTGGAATTCTCAGACAACTACCCTTAGCCTTTTTTTATAAAGGAAAATATGACATTTATTAATTAATACTAGTAAGAAAATTGCACTGACTTTTCATAGGTCTGAAGAAGATCTGGCCAAAGTGAATCCAGATTTGAAACTCTGACTAGTGATATCATTTGATACAAGTGATAGGTTATATCAGAACAAAAATTAAGGAGAAATCTCTGGTGTAAAGAGCATGTTATTCAAATAGAACTACTGGTTTTTACACATTTGAGCATTAAGTCGAAGAAATGTTGAAATGAGCTTGGTATGAGTAATTCTGGTAACATGTCCACTGAAATGGACACAAAAAGACATCATTCAGAATATCATTGATCCTCTACCATGGGTATTTTACAAACAATCTCAACCCAGGAATCTGATTTAGCTGCCTAAATTAGCTACTTGTGACACCTCCTGTAGCCAGTTCAGGGACAGGGTTTCTCCAGCAGCAGAGACCCAATGTCTTTAGGTTAGATTTTTGCACTGGACTTCCCTAGAAGGAACCTCTTGCAGATAGAATGCAAATTTAGAAACATGGATGATTTTGAAAAGTTGTACTCAGCAACTACACCACTTCTTCAAAACCAGAAAAATCTATGCTTTTGCAACTGTCCTGGATTCTTGCCCCAACTGCTGTTTATTTCAAAGAAGCTGTACGATTATGTAAACCCTACTGAGCTAAGAAACACCGAAACTATGGTCTGTTGAATTCTTAGCTATTGGTAATATCCAGTTAACAAACAAGTTAACCTGTGCAGATAGAAAAGTCATTTGCAAAGAGTAAAGCCAAAGACACTCCAGTTTTGAAAATTTTTGTATACTTTCCTTGTTCACTTTCTAAAAATACGCATGGCACTGAAGAACTGAAATTGTGATGGAAATAAGGTGGTGGTCATTTCATTACAAGATGTGAGTAACATTCTCTACTGTAAGTAAAAGTACTTCAAATATTTCATGTGCAATTAAGTGAACTAGCATATTAGTAATGGCACAGTTTATTTCAAAATTAAAGATGTGTCTGTATTCCACATTCAAATTCAAAATAAAAAGACAATTTATCAAATATACTTGTTATGAATTTCTCAACTAATTCAAGAATGTTATGTTTATTTTTTTTCAAGAATGACCTTTAAATAATCACAAATTATAACCACTGCAGGCTAGATACCTCTCTGTGAAAAGTTTTGTCCCAGTATATTTTTCTTGGGAATTGTTGCAATCAATATAGGAACACGAGTTGCCTTTTTCAGAGTACAGAAGTGAATTCCAAATGAACAAATACTACTTCAAAATTAAGGGTAAAAGCACAGAAAAGCTACTCAAGAGGACACCTGTCACCTTAGAAAATCTGTAATGAAAACATTTTTTTCTACCATAGCAACATGCAAGAAAACTACCAAGAGAGCATTCTAAATCAAGGCATTCTTTCTGTCCACAGCTGTTCAGCAATTATTTTTTTTAGCTCACTTTACTCCTATCCATTTGCTTAGGACTAACTCAGAATAAGAAGATATGTGTCACTCAGTAAACAACAGTATAATTAAAAGTCCTACTGCTACAGCTTGTTTGAAGCATTTGAGAGTCTGGGAATTGCAGGGAACTCATATTAAAAATAAAAAGGATGTAATCACAGCACCCTGTATAGTTTAAAGCAAGAGTAATTTTCTGATTGCTGGTGGTTTGAATGAAGCATATTGCTCTGATTATCTATATCATGTGTGCACACGCAAAGACTAGAATTTATCTATATAGTCAGGGTGATTTAAAATATTCCTTACTTTCATGATTATAATAGGCAAAATATTTACAAATCACAAGATCATTTTTTACCATGCTGTAAGACAGAACTACATTAAAGACACTTCCAGCCACAAATTTAAACTAGACATTGTGCAGTAGTGTCCAGCCTCCTGGCTGCATGTAGCAGAGGGAAGTACGCTCATGTCTGTAGCATTTTCTTTTTAAAATATTAAACAACTAAACCACATGCTTTATTGTTCAGCATGCCACTACTGAGGATGCCTACACATGTAAGTCTTTTCTGTGTCATACTATTCTTTCTGGAAAAGTCATTCCAGACTGATGTCAGATAGAGTATATGAACGCTGCAGACTTGTAGTACTAAAACAAACTGTGCTTGGGCTAATACTTTCCACATTGCATTTCAGTCCAGAGTAATTTTTTCTTACTTTTGAGCAAAATCAGTTATGTCAGTTTTTGTGCTATTAGCAGAACTGTATTTTTCCCATGAAATTTGTACACTGAAGTGTTTCAGATAAAGCTGAAACATCGGATGCTAGCTATCTTGTAGACCACAGCAATGATTTAGGAGACAGCCCAAGGCTGAATCTCAGATTCGCATTTCTGAACTAGAACTATTTTATGCTAGCATGTTTGTACTACTAGATTTTGCACCACTAGATGAGGGAGCTGGGACTTTTTAGTCTGCAGAAGAGGAGGCTCAGGGGAGACCTTACCACTCTCTACAACTACCTGAAAGGAAGTTATGGCGAGGTGGGGGTCGGCCTCTTCTCCCATGTAACTAGCAACAGGACTAGAGGGAATGACCTCAAGTTGCATCAGGGGAGATTCAGGTTGGATATTACCAAAAAATTTCTTCTCTGAAAGAGCAGTCAGGCATGGAACAGGTTGCCCAGTGAGGTGGTGGAGTCTCTGCCCCTGGAGGTGTTCAAGAAACATTTAGATGTTGTACTAAGGGACATGGTTTAGTGGGGAAATATTGATGGAAGGTGGACGGTTGGAAAGGAGGTTGTACCTTGAAGAGACCTTCAAGGTGATTCTATGATCTTAGAGTGCTGCCTTTATAGGGAGAATTTGTACAAGTTCCTTCCAAATAACAATGCTGCCATTATGCAAATATACTTTTAAAACGCATTTGCTAAGAAAGCTTTAAGTTTCCTCTCTCAATCTCTCTCTTCATTCCTCTTTCGGTTAAAAGAACTCTAATAAGTAAAAAAGCTCATTTCTACCATGTTCTGATTAGCTCCCGCCAAAGAGAAAAGAGTGGAAGATAACCACGGTCAGCATCTGGATAAACAGGCTTACCTACCACATCAAGAAAAGTATTGAGAAATATTGAGAAAGCAAAAACATAAAATAACTAGTGAAAAAGATTATATTTAGTGGAAATGCTTCTTATTGATTTTAGCACTTTGAGTTTAACTTTAGAACTAAGAGAGTAAATAAAAGCTTTTTTTTTTTTCCCCAGTACACAGAGTATACAAATTAAATTGTTCCTGCTGTTCAGATAGGGAACACAAGGTTCATAATATAAGCTAGAAATATTCATTAGGCAGCAGTTTCAATCATGGAGGTTATCCGAATGGCACAGTTACTGCCACAAATTATATTTATCTCAGAAATTTGTGGTAGGTTGGATAAGAGTCCAAACTGCACTGATTCAGGACTGTCTTTGTTTGATTAGAACTTATGAATATTTCTCTGATCTCAAGGTTTCCAGTTTGTTTCCACATTCAGCCACGCTTCAAATTGTGCAACATCATTTTCATCATTTGAGAATAGTTTCACTTGCCCTCCAGTAATGTCACTGAAATTATTCATATTGGGATTATTTCATTATTCATATTGGGATTATCTGATTGATTCACAGTTTATTTTGCACACATTTTGCATTCTCAAACTTTGGAAATTGTGGTCTAGATATAGACCTCTTAAGGTTTTATTTCAGTTCACACTAACATCTCATATTTCAGTGAAGAAAATATTTCTTAGCACAACAGAAAACACATGACATTAATTTTGGATATTTTTCATCTGCTTTGTCTACATCAGCTCAGGTAGCTGCTGTGCCAAGTGTTTAATAAAAGTATTGTGTTTAATTTACAAAGAACTCTATTCAGTGAAACAGCAAAATACCCTTTTGGGCTTGCCCAACTGAATACATAAGCGACATTTGGAAAACTGGTCTAATTTCACATTGTAAAGTAATGAAGAAAACTAAGAAAAACTTTCACCTCAAATCTTCCTTTACTGCTTGAGAATTATGCCATGTAGGCAATTATAACCCTAAAGGACATAGCAGCAGATACAGCTGATGTTAATGTTAATTTAATTATTTTTCTGATTACTACTTAAGAGCATATTTTGTTTTTCCACTTACACCTGATGTATCCCTGTTATTATGCTGACATTTCCAGTGAGTTCTCTCCTTCAAACCCAAGGAGAGCCTCTCAGGTCAATTTTGACTTGTCCATTCGGTATTTATTTACAGATGCAGAAAATAGATCTGCCATGGCATTGTTTCCTCTCAAGCTGTCTTGGGCTAATTCTTTTCCTATCATGGGGCCACTCTGTCCTTATTTAACTTCATTATATCTAAATTATGTCCCATAACCTTTGCCATTAGTTTTTCCTTAATAGGAAAAAGATGAAACGCTATTAATGTGGCTAAATTTTCCATTTAAACAATTCTAACTTCAATACTTTCTATATTTGAGATTGCCTAAGATTTTCCTCCCATCAAGAACAAAGAGAAACATATTGGTAAAATGAGCAACTTAAGGATGACAAGCTTACTGTCAGTATCCTGCTCAGCATGTAAAGTTGGCAGTTAGTTAATACTTACTCCACTTTCATAATGATGGACACTGGAAAATGTAGTATTTTTCTCTCTCAGCCTTTCCTAATTCACTCCATATGTAAGCAGAACTTCCATACACTTACCTCATGCACCCAGATTTCTAGCACCCCCTCCCAGTGTAGGGCCAGGGTCTCCAAAGTGAAAAAAAAAAACATTACCTTGGTGGTTTGTGGTTTTAATGCATGCTCTCAATCTCACATACCCAGAACCACTAAAAATCAGCAACTCCTTAGATAGCCAAGATTTAATTTGGATCACACGTTACTGGCCAGACTAGAGAGTATGTTTACAATAACAATATTTACTTATATTCATCAACAGATGGTAAAACTGTGCAGGGAGAAATGTTTGAAAAGTGATTAGTTTTGAACAAAAACAATGGTCATACCAGATACACATTGTTGATGAAAAGCAAATCAGATATGTGCTCACAAAAATATAGCATGGTTTTTCAAATTATATCATAGATCGAATATTTCTTCCTTATGTACCTATTTCAAAATTGAAAGTCAGATTTACTCTCCTCCATTTCTTTGGTCACTGTCCCTTCATTACGCAAGAGTGGTGCACTCAGAACCAGAACATTTTCTTTCTAGAGATGTTTCCAAAGAGCTGACTTCACCGACCATAGTTACAACTCATTGAGCCTTGCTCCCTATAGAAGTATTAGCTCAGATAACTATATCTTTTTCTCCCTTTTTAAGAAGGCTGGTTCACATGGGTGTATTCTCTTCAGTTATACTAATATGCCTTAGTTTTTTCAAATCTTAGTGTATAATTTGGCTGTTCTCACTGGACTTTCATTTTATACACAAGCTACCCTGAGGTGAAGAAATAAACATTACTCTCCTGACACACATACATACTTCATAAGATAGTTCCATGAAGAAAGCATTTGTAGTCTGTAATACATCCAGACAAAAAGGGAAAGGAAAAAAATCAGAACAAAAAATTATTTATGGAAATTGGACAGGGAAGTCCACAAGAACTGGTACTTCATGATCCATTCCACAGCTAACAGGCAGTTTGCTCATTAAATGATATTAGCTAATATGAACGTTAAATTTAGGCTGCAAAAGTCACTTGGATTTAATATGAATAATACCATGATAATACAGAAACTTTGATCATAAATCATTTCCTGAAAAGTTGTCCAAGTGACACTGACACTTATACTTCTACCATTTTTGTATTTCATAACATTCTTTCCATTTATAGGAACCCTTCAGTCTGCTTAAAGAGTGGCAGAAGACATGCTGAAACCAGAAGATCCTGCTAAAGAAATTTTTTTGTGCATTTTACTTTCTGAAATATGACTTTTTTTCCCTGTGATCAACTATAAAATTATAGCACCCTTTCACAGCTCATCCTCTGACCCTAGCCATACTACTGAAAGACAATCTAGTTCTTTTGAGTCAGAGTTGCTAGGGGCATTTTACTACAGATGTGGAAGGAAAACTCAGCCCAGCACGAAAACAAGGACTTGTTTAATAATTACTTTAAGCATTCATGTGAAATTATAGAGCATATTTGTGTTTGTAAACAATACAGCATTTTATTTCCAAGACACATTAATGTCTCAGTATATGTTCTGTTTGTGATTGCTTATTCAAATTGACAAGTAGTCAAAAATAAACAACAACAAAAAATGTAGCAAATAAAGACCACTGTGGTCAGTTTTGCAAGTTAATGTGTGTGTTTACCTGGCAGACCTCAGTGGAGAAGACTGCTGCTTACTATAAACAGTTCAGTTGTACAACCTAACTGCAGCAGCATGGAGTTCTGGGTAAATTAATTAAAATCGTTCTGTAAACATGTTGTAGAGGTACTCTATCTAAAAGGAAATTAAATAAAAAAAATGAAATAGAGATTCCAAGCAAAAATCTGGTCTGAAATAATTATTGAACTACTGGATCTCAGAAATCCAATCTTGCATCAACCAGCAAGTTTTGCTACTGTCTGCCTTGTCTCCTAAGACTTGTGATGAAGGAGACTACGTTCACCAGGGTTTCTAGGCAGAAAAGT
Source organism: Pavo muticus (assembly GCA_016647715.1). NCBI lineage: Eukaryota > Metazoa > Chordata > Aves > Galliformes > Phasianidae > Pavo > Pavo muticus. The sequence continues at coordinate 442,804 of JACDJE010000028.1, forward strand.
AGTACTTTTCTTGTGCTGTTTGTGTTTATTGTTCTGTTTTTCTTTTCACCATCACTAGCAACGTCTATTAAAATCATTATCTTGGTTAGCAAACAAATACCTCCAGTATTGAAATACATAGAAAAAAATACGTTGGTGCCTACATTATCATAACATTGAACACTTTCATACTGTAAGATGAGCATATTTTACTTGAAGCCATTCCAAATCACTACTATGCATCCTAAAAAAATAGACTTGCCCTTAAAACTAGCGGGTGCTAGCCTCAAAACAAGCAAAAGGAAACAAGTTTCCCATAATACATAATTATGCAGTGGGACATGGTGTACCAGATGCTATGAATAGCAGCAGTTGAGATGAGTTCAGAGAAGAAGTATACAAGTTTATGGAAGAGAAATCTAATGAGGCAAAGTCACCTCAATACCACATCATTATGCCTGGATCAGGAGGCCCCCAACCCGCACATTGTTGACTGTGAGAATATTCCCAGGAAGCAGCACTGCCTGCTTCCCTATGCTCATATGCCTCTACAGACATGGACTTTAATGACTGTCAAAGACAGGATGAAGAGCTTCTGTAACTATTCCTGCAGTTAACATCCAATATTTTGTTTGGGTCAGAGACATATTTCAGTGTTGCTGGTGTTCAGTATTTCCTCCAGTGAAAGCTCTAATGAATTGCTGACAGAAAGCAACCTTTTGAGATTTATTGTGGACAGTTGCTGCTAAAAAGTAGCTGTAAATTAGACAACAAGCTTTCCAGGACAGGAGTCAACTTTTTGTTATGTGTTTGTATGGTGCCCACAAAGAAGTCTTCTGATGAGGACAACAGGTTTCCTGGAACAGCAGGTCCTGAATGTTTCCACTTGCAACCTCACTTGAAAGGGCACTGTGACTTTCCAAAATTTCTGGGACTGTGTCAAAATTCATAGTTCTTCCACCTTTTATATTTCTGTGATTATATTCCCCAAGCAGGAATAACAAGCCCATGTTTAGGAATTAGTGTCCATGACTGCTACCAGAATGCAACAAATACAAAACACCAGAAAAAAAACCTGAGTTTTATTTTAGCAAACAAATAAGGTTCAGAGAGAGACTGAACCATAATTCCTTCTAGCAAAACGTCTGCAATTGTCATTGCAAAGAAGCTGAAACAGTAGACCAAGCAAAGAGAAGAGTTAAACAGAGTTCTTCTTTAAAAGGAGAAGCAGTGTAGATTCCTGCCAGCTTCTGTTGCCATTTAAAGAGTACCAAACACACAAGTGCTTGGAAAAGGAAGGTATAATATGATGTAGCCAAGCTGCAACAACAGCCCTCTTATCTGTGGTCCAATAAAATGAACAAATGGATATGATAAAATTAGTTTATAAGGGAAAAAATAGCAACTTGCCATTTTTCCCCCTTTAAAAATGTCCAGTAAACAAAATAGATGTTAAGTTATCCTATCCCTATTTTCTTTTGTACATCTGTTATCTTCCTGCAGCCAATTTTCTCTGACAAGCTGATGTTTTGTTGAAGCAAATCCAGTAGCTGTACAGCTGTGCAGAACAGCAACCCGTTACTCACCATCCTGAGAACCATGCAAAGCTTGGGAAGGATAATTGCCTCTGAATTTCAAGACTTTCTTTCCTCTTACACTACTCCATAGAGCAAGGAGTAAAACACAGTAGTGATTTTATAGCACATCATCTATTCCTGCTGTAATGCCAAGTAGCTTATTTCATCAAGGAGTAGTTAGTTTTCATTAAGCTTGCATTTCCTGCTAGGAAACAGACTGCATATGGACGATCAACATGCCACAGCTGACCTATAATTGACATTCTAGGTTATCTCATTCCCACACTCTCACTTCCAGAAAAAGTAAAGGGAAGATCATCCATTTTCAAGAGCAAGTTTTAGTTGCTCTAAAATTTGTTTTAGTTTTCCATTTTCAAGGTGCAATTTTAGACTTTTAACTGTACATATAACCCAAGAATAGAAGATGAACAACTCTAAGAGTAATTTTGTCACTAATCATTGTCTATATGTCAAGTAAATTTCTTTTGCCATGATATGATAGGGTGTTTATCTTCACCATTCAAATCTTGAATTTTAACTAGTACCTATGCAGTTAAATCTCAAACAACATCACTTCCTAGCAACCCTTCATACGGAGACAAACATCTTTGTGAATTTAAACTCATTTACAATTCTGCTCTGTAAATTTTTCTCTTACGTGGCCAGCTTTTCTATGCATATTTCAGAACTACTCTGGTCCAAGCAGTGTTCTCTGGTGAACAATAATAGGTTTAGTTCTAAAGTGGACACTGAAACAGTTTCATTGCTTATCATTAGTGCACCTCCATTCTTCTAATGGGAGAAGTGTTAAATGTCCTTTGAAATGCAGATATGAATACTTTATTGCTACTGTTCATGGATTCTATGAATGTAGTTTCAATAGTACTATTCTTAATATCTACTGGAAAGAAGGCTATTAGTTGTAATACTTTTTGCTTTCTTACTTCCTAATATTCTATTAAGCATTGCTTTGGAAACTTCCCTCATATGAAGCTTCAAGGCAAGTGTAAGTGATCCTTGGGTTATCTCATGCTCATGTATATTGAAGGGGCCCACAGATGGCTCTTTATGGTTATCTTTGTTTCCTATTAGAGGTGTTCCAGTTAGTCTGAAGTAATGCAGCATATTCTTAGCTTTTCAATCTAAAACCTGAGTGTTCACAGATGTGAGTGATCCTGTCCTTGGGTGTTGGCAAACTTTCTAGTATAGTTTTATAGCTTGCTCATGTTGAGTGTTCCTTTAGCTGTGTAATACTGTATAAACCGGCATTACTTTAGGTCTAAGGGCAGTAAGAAGAACTGGGAAGCAATAAAAAAAATGCACAAAACAGGCCCAGGAAATCCCATCAGCAAATATTTTGTTCTGTAAGGAAAACATTATGACTTCTACCTATTACAGTTCTGAAGAGAAACAAACAGTGAAACAAACTAGAGAAAATGTTCATTAATCAGAGAGTGAAAAGCATTTAGTCAGTGAAATGCCACCCTGATACAACCATTATCTTCTCCCGAGGTTTTTCTTTCTTCTTTACATGTTATTCAATGCCACAGTAACAGAATTGGTTTCTAGTTCAGTTTTCTTTCTAATTTTCTCATTTCACTCCCTTCATCCTCATGTATCATCTCCATAAAGTATTATTTTCACTTCTGCACCACCACTTCCTCGTCTCATCCCCCCCCATGCTCCTCTTCATCCTTCTTCCTTTTTACACCAATTTCTACACCTTTATTTTGTGGGGTTTTTTTATCCTTTACTTCACATTCAGCTTCTCTATTCAGAATAGAAAAGACAATATGACAGACTATATTCCACATTAATAGATATTCCACTCTGCATCAACTGTGTACACCATGTTTTACATTGATGCAGCTACCTTCCCTAAGTACTCATATCCCTGCAATGCATTTAGGTAAATGGAGTTTGCCACACTCAGCTAGAGCTAATCTCCTCCTCAAAATCATTTGCCAAATAATTCCATGCACACTTCTCCAAAGTAGAGATCTGCCAGCAGCTACCTCTCAATTTACCTTTCTCTCTTGCTAAAGACATAGGTTTCCCGCACAAGATTCTATCCCACCATGTGTACTTCAACATCTAATCAGACAGCCAGTCTTCTCCTGGGATGTCTCACCAAGGAACATTAGCCATGAATTTAAAGACATCTATTATCCACAAAGCAAGCTCTAAAGTATCAGAAATACTTGAATTGTTCTATTTTTTAAATGCACTAGAAGGTGCGCATGTAGCCACACAGTTTGATACAGGTTCCACTACCACTTATCAAGGAATACAGAAAGGGAATGGGAAAAACAACTGTTATCATTAGTTTCACAAGTGGATGTTAATCTGGGGCAAGTTTGATAAAAACTAAAAATTATAAATTTAAATAGTATTATAAATAATAACCAAGCTGATGTACCTCATTATATTACATTTGAGGTCCAAACCAAAGGCAAACCTTCCCAAGGGCCACCTAAAAGTTTTAGTCAGATTACTTCATTTTATTAAGGCAACCGAAGACCAATCAATTTGGAACTTCATAAAAACTGCTGACAGATAACACAGTGTAGATGCATTTAGTAAAATAACTATGTATCTATTTATGTATGCACAGTGTTACACCACATAAACAAATGCACAAGCTTACTTCAGGTCAAAGTGATCTTATCCTTAAAGAAAGTGGTCATGATGGGACTGCATCAGCAAAGTAACTGTTAAGAAACTGACAGCTGAAAAGTTGGGAAAAGCCCTAGTTTCTCCTCAAAACATTCATTTAGTACCCAATATTTCAGAACAAAAAACTGACTAAAGAACGGTAGAATTTAATTAAATCTGCATCAAGTCTGTATCTCCCTTCAAAACAGACATTGAAATCTGCATATACACACTGCAAAACACTAGAAAAAGCAAAAGCAGAGGAGAAAAAAATTTCTAGCTTTTCTTACCACTTTGATGACCACAAGAAGACATTTTAAAGGCCTTCCATCCTCTTTACCCCTTAGTTCTCCACCTGCAAAATAAAAACATTCCTGTCTCAAAGGTAATGATCAGCATTACATTAAGTAGGAGCATTTACTAATTGACTTCACCTAGAAAATGGCCACTTATTTCAATAAAAAAAGGAAAATTTCTCTCAATAACGTATCACTACAGTGAAGTACACTAAGTAGAGGAATACTATGAATGTCTGTAGGACCAGGGGTGAGAAATCCATGCTTTACAAAAAATTACTTTGAATCACTGTAAAACTTTTCACTTATATCCTCATCTCAATCAATATAATATATTGTATAAAGAATTAATATAAAAGTACTTCCTAATTGGGTAGATGTTTTTAGTATTACTAGATTTGAACATATAAACATCTGACAGTTGCTAAAGGAAAAGGCAATTATGGCCTCTTCACACTACATCTGTCTTTAAGCAATCTGTTGCATGCCAGATCTACTTTTATCAAAAAGAATTACCTTCAATGCACGAAATCAACTACGTGTAATATCACAAGAGTATTTTTACACAATCTAGATTTTAAAGCAACATTAATGGGAGAGAAGAGATTGTCTTATATATGGTTTACCTTACAAAAGTAGAGTATGTAGTTACCAATGTGTGATACTCCATGTTTTTGAAATTACAGTCTTTAGAGATTTGTTTGGCATTGAATGAAAACCACTAACAAATTGCTAGTGGTAAAATATTGCATGAACATTGTTTCTTGCAAAATATTGGAAATAACTATTGTAGCATTACTCAACAGTTAGGCAACCTCTGTTTACTGTAAGTATTAGCTCCTTGAACAACGTGTCCTGCATACGTAAATTCATCCCCTTTGGATCCAAAATCCCAGATCCTAACACTTGGATCATAAAAATAAAACAAATATACGAACAAGTCTTCTTGCTAGCTGGTCTAACGTCTGTAGCTGGAAGAAATTGTTTACTTCATATGAATAAAAAAAGCCATAAACAGAGCTAAACAGAACCATGCTTATTTTCCAAATAATTCATTGTAAATACATTTCATTTACTGCAGAAATATTTGTTTTTTTCTTGCAGTATATATACATGGCAATCAAATCTTGTAGTCACTCTTAGGAAAAGCAAGCAGAACATTCTCCACCATACATCCCACTGTCTCATTTAGATCCATGCAATTGTATTTGTAAAGAGGGCCAACATATTACTATTCTCTCTCCATGCAAAATGGAAGTAATACACTAGGAAAAAGGAAAATAATTGGAAAAAAACTGAAGAAACTCCACAAGCATTCAATGCTGTGATAACAGAGCAAACTCATTTTATTTCTCTCCTCCCCCATGTAAGACTAGATGCAGCAAACTAAACATGGCTCTTCTGAAAAGGCAGAATCAAAAACAAGTTCTGTTCCATACTTTAGCACTCTTTTATAGTGATGTACAGTAGACAAAAAACAGACTTGGCATGTAACCTTTGGTCTAATTTCCTCGTTTTCCTCTCACAGGGTTTTTGTTGGCGATTTTTAATTATTGTTGTTTGTTTTTCTGTAAAGATACATTGGAACAAGTCTTCTGGATAGAAATCTTTCCAGCTCAAAGCCAGCCAACTGATATCACTACTTCTTTGAGTTTCAGGTTCACTTACCCTAAACAAGTCTGCAGATGACACCAAGTAGAGTGATGCAACCAACACAATGGGGGGAGAGGATGCCATTCAGAGGGACCTGGACAGCCTTAGGAGGTATTTAGCTCATGTAAACCTCACAAAGTTTGTTAAAGTCAAGTACAAAGTCCTACACCTGGGTCTGTTAGAGTTGGTCTAGAAGGGGGCTGGAGTACTTCAATGAAGACAGGCTGAGAGAGTTGAGGTTCTTCAGCCTGGAGAAGACTAAAGGGAAATCTTCTATTGGTCTTATAGTATTTAAAGGGGGCTACAGAAAAAAAAAACAGGCAGGGATACTTTATCAAAGATTGTAAAGATAGGAGAAGGGTAATAGTTTTCAACTACAAGAAGGTAGATTTCAATTAGTTATTAGGAAGAAAGTCTTCGCTCACAGCGTAGTGAGGCACTGGAACAGGTTGACCAGAAAAGTGGATGCTCCATCCCTGACTGCATTCAAGATCAGGTTGGATGAGGCTCTGGGCAAGCTCATCTTGTGGAAGACATCCCTGAAATGGTTGGAGGTGTTGGATCTAAATGACCTAAGATACCTTCCAACACAAACCATTCTATGATTCTGTGATTTCTAATGAAACTTATTTTATACCAAACATGCACTTTGCAAACAAACAAGAAGTGATCTATTACAGAGCTGTCTGAATTTATATTTTTTGTCTTTCAAACTGTCATTACAAGTACCTGATTATGAGAGCACAACTCTTAGAGGAGAGTTTATTTGGTTACTTCATTGTGGTTGACAACTAACATGCAGAAAACTTAGACAGTACATTAATCCCAGAAGCTTAACAAAACTGGAATGCAGGAAAGAGCACAACCATCTTTATTGTAAACTGAGAGGAAAGAATGTCACAACATATTTAGCACACAGTATGCCAGCAGTAGTAAAGCAGAGATGGGAGTTAGCACCTGTTTAGGAAAGGAACAAGCAAGCTAACACTGGGAGTTGGGGGAATTCCCCACTAAACCACACTACATAGAAAGTAGGTCATGTTTACTCTTTTGAGAATGGAGAAAAGAAACAAAATTCTGAATCATATATGAACCATTACATTTAACTTTCTTAATCTGTAGCTGTTCCCAGGAGTCTTACAGGCTGAAAAATCTGGATTTTACAACTCTGGCAATTATCTTTGTTAATACCATAAAATTCTCTGTATCCATTTTCATTATCTTTAAGGGTTTGTCTTTCTATTTTACTCCCCTTCACAATTCTCCCTCTACCCCTTGGCCTTGATTTAGTATTTGCCTGTTAAAATTTACTCCAGATAAAACTTGGCACACAAACATCTTACAAATAGGCTTTAGCTAAAATAGTACTTGAATATTTTTGCAATTTAATTTAACTCTCTTCCCAGGTGTTGCTAACAGGAAAAATAGTCAGGCTTAAATGTCAGAGGGGTCGTTGTGAGAGACAAGACTGTTTTTCTCTTTTGTCTTAAAGCTTGCTTCGTGAGGCCTTTCTGGTGATAAGACTCTAACTGACAATTGCAAATTATCTAGGGGGGGCAAGTGGTAGGTGTCACCGTGCCACAGTACCTCTGCTCATGATTGTAAAGATAAGCAGAAGCGGGACAAGCAGTCTTTTTTCAGGGGTGCGGCTTGAAGGAGCTGACCACTGCAAAAGGTGATAATGCTTGTGCATGGCAATGAGGGCACCACTCCCTGCTGGCTTATCTGTTGGACCAGGTATGTCATGCTAACAGAAAGAAGAAAAAAAAAAAAAAAAAACAGAAATGGGGGATAAAAAGGCCCTCACTAAACTAAGGATTTTGGAGAAGAACTCCCAAAGAAACCTTTGATGGAGAATTCCCTGAGGGGAAAACCTCTTTGGAGGAACCCCCCCCCCCCACGGCCTGCTTGCTGCAAAGCTTCCTGGCTTCCTCCCATCCCTTGCAGTGACGAGTTCCTGAGAACAACAGACCTGCTACGAACCTCGCTGGACCCACAGTGGTGACTATCTCTCTCTTGCTTTCTATGAAGACTCCTTGCTTATTTCCTATCTCTTTTCTATTGCCCATCTTCCCTTCCCCATATCCCTAAGCAACTGGGATTTGTAATAAACTGGTTGGACCAACATTTGAACCATTGTTTCTTAATCTCACATCGGGTATACATACATTAAAAGAACCTCATCTTCCACCTATAAATTGGAGTGAGACAGTCATCTTAAAACTAATTGCATTTATTAGCTTAAGCATCCCACTCAGAAACCTAGAAAAACTAAATACCTTCTTTGTGTGACCTTAATAGTTAATTCTTCTCTGAAGCATTGAGTTAGTGCGTGAAACAGTCAAAATTTCACATGGGGAAAAGGAGAAGATCAGCTTGATAACATTCAACAAAAAACTACCATCTACAAACAGGAATGGCAAAGCAATCTCATAATAACATTGAATTTAGGAGTCCCATTTTATCAAGTATAAAGTAGTAGGCTAAATGTAAAACTGATTACAACACTTCTATGGAACAGATGAAACATTAGAAGTCAAAACCCAAAGCAGAGTCCTAGGAAGAGAACCAACCACTGGAATTTTCCTTGGGGATTAAGTGGAAACTCAGGGCAATTATCACTACTGAGTGAAGGATGGGCAAAACCACAGGGACCCATAGATTAGGTAGCAGGAAAGACCAAGAGACAACTAGACAGCATGTAGGAGGATTTTAAGAAACTGAGCAGAGAAGACAGTCATGGTAGCTCCTTGTCCAAGCAGAGTTCTAAAGCAATGAGCTTCTCATGTTTACTTCTTGCATCATTCAGGGAAATGCAAGTTCAGAGATATTCTTTGTACATAGACAGAATTGCAACAAAGAATGATTATATTTCATTGTCTGTTTGCAAAATCAGATATCTGCTAATCACCCAGGATGAAGAGTGAAAACCCCACAAAATAATGCAAGACTTAGACTGGAGTACAGTCACTCCCAGTGCAGACTGTAATAGCATTTCCCTTCACCTGTGAGCACCACATTGCTGTCAGAGCAGCAGTCTACAGGCAGATTCAGGTCAGCATCTTCCCATGGAAAGTGCTTCCCTGACTTGGTGTTGAGTTTATTCCATAATTAAGCCTTTTCAACTAAACCAATTGAAAGACTCCACCTACACCACTGTCAGTGGGGCTCACTCCCACATTCCATAACTCTCTATGAGCTTTGCGACAAAGTTCTACTACTCAGTGGGGCCCAGTGCAGTTTATACATCTGTAGAGTACCTCACTAGAACAGAGGTAGATCCTCAGAAGATTTTCTCAACCTCTGAAGATGTTTGTTGTGCTTTTTGCAGAGAGCCACCTTAGCAGTGTCTCTCACAGCTAAGAAAGTTGCATTTGCAGGGGTACTCCAGAGCAACAAAAAGTTAATAGCACCAAAGGGCCTTAAATATAGCCTTTGTCACCTGGGGACACTGGCTTGCCACAAGGCTCAATTTCTGTTCTAGTTTTCTCAACCTAGAGCTATTCTACTTAAGAAATGTGGTGTTTTCTTATGTTTCTACTCAGCATGTGGCATGTGGAAGATGACAGCAGAGGTCAATCTTGTGAGACCCACAATAACAAAGAATATGATTTACAAAGAGACAAAACATGGGGAAGAAACAAAGGAAATCATCAGCATGGAGTGATGCCAGTTACCAGGAATGGTGGTGGATTTCCAGATAAAAACCCTGTGCAGGCAGTAAAATTGTGAAAGCAATAACTGAGCCACCATATGGAATTTATAATGGAAGATGACAGAAATCATTGTTATAGCATTTGTGGGGGTAAAGATCATCAGGACACTACTGTTGGAACAATGCCCTAAATGTTGGAGCTGACCATGAAAGTATTCAATAAGCCCAGAAAGACCAGTAGAAACAAAAGTGTTCTGTTTTGCTTTTACCTGAATATTTGTATTTAACAGCTGAAAATGATTATATTGCACAGCTCATATTATTGGCACCTACATGTAATTTTAAAAAGGATTAAAAACAAGATTATTTTTATATTTTTGATGCACACACCCTTACAGACATGGCACTCATTGAAAGAGCAACTGGAGTGAGCACTGAAAAGAACATAATGGATTGTGCATAAACTCCAAACTAAGCAAACAATATAGAGAGTGAAGATGCCATGTATCGTAGATACCATTTAATTCATGTGCTACAGACAACAATTGGACAGAAAAAATAATGGCCAGGCTATTAGCTGCAGTAGCAGAGTAAACATAAAATAATGTATCTTCATACAACAATGGTAGGCCAGGAAAAAACACAACCAACAACTCTTGCTGTTTCTGAGACTGTCTGCAAAGACTTCTACTAAAGGGAAAGCAATCTGTAGAACGAGTGAGCAGATGCAGGAATATTTATTACAGAAAGAGGTGGAAACTCAGCTGCCATATTTACTGTTATGTTATTAAATCAGCAATCAATTCAAGTCAAGCTAGATGGCAGAGCCAGATGCATTTCAATGCCAGCCACATTAATGCAGTAGCAAGACCAGGTGCTAATGAGATACCTGTTTGAAAACAAATAGGTCAAAATAAGTTATTGATAAGAAGCCCATAAAACAAGTGTCAATAATTCTTGGATTTGGTAAAAGATGGCAAGATAAGATTTTATTTGAAAGGGATCATAATCCCATCAGGTTTCATAGCTGACAACAGGAAATGCTTTACAACTGAGAGCAGGTATGCCAAACATAACTAGGGAAGCACAGCCCTTGCTAAATTTCCATTCTGAATAGCAATGATACAGGGTGAGGTCTACAAAAGTTACCCTCCCTGCAGCAGAGGGAGACTATGGAGCTTCATTCAATCTCAACTTCAGCAGGGAGCAGATCAGAACAGCTCTACTTATTTTTACTGATGCAAGCTCCATGGTCCAACCACACTGCTTTCCTCTTTCTGGGAGAAAGAGGATCTGAAAGACATTCAGACAAGAAACCTGATTTGGAAACTGAAAGTCTGACACAGCTAGCAGACTATATGTAGACTGTTAATCATTTTTTATTTTCATGCTCTAGCCCTTAATATTTTCAAATGTTAGTATGTACCCACTGTAGTCAGAAAGATGACACAAATAAAGACATGCTCCTTATATAATCACATGTCCCCAAATATTGGGACTTTAAATACAAAAACATTATACGTAAGACAGAAAGCAGAAGCAAGATAACTACTTTTCTAAGGGTACAAGAATGTAGGACCAAGTTATGAACCATTCTTTGCTTTCCCCACATAACCATCTGTGGGGCATGACTACCATGTGAGCACAAACCCATAATTCACTTAAGGCTTAAATGCAGTTCAAATATCACTTAAGTAACACTCAATTCACTTATGATACTGGCCCACAAGTGATAAATATTGTGTATTACAAGCAGGCCATACTGTTCAGATCACAAGTTGTTAAAAAATGTTTTACCCCAATAGCCTCAAAGGTTTGGAAGATTAGTAATACATTCACATTACATAGAATACTTTCTTCTCAAGCATTTCTGCCATTCCTCAGCAGAGTCTAAGCCTCAGATCATTAAACAATGTGTCTGTGCTCTTCATTGATTGATGGTTTTGCTTCTTAGTGCACCTCTGGCTAATGTGCCACTGGAAGATAGAAGTTGTCCTCTCCTCAGGACAGCAAACAGCCATGGCAGAAGAGAGTAAGGTGTGGTGCAACACTTCTGCCCAGGTTCTTTGGTCAAAATGAAATTCCTTTTGAAGTGATATGCTGTATACTTCTGGTGATAGGTTTTCATTAGCCTCATGTATTTAAGAAAAACCAACATGTATTCATGGTTTAAAACTAGTAATAACAATTCTGCCTTATCGCAGTCCACTGAACTGTATAGATGTCACAGCTTTGCAGATGCCCTTTTGTTTTACACAGCTGACTACAGATAGAGAGACTCTTGACAGCCAAATTCTGAGATCAGGCTCTAAGGAGCTGCAACATCAGGTGCTGCCAAACATTTGATTCCCCTATTGTGAAATGCCAGGTTGGTTCTGGAGCATAGAGAGAAGACAAATTGAGTTTAGAAAATTCTATACTGAGCTATTGTTTGGTATCAAATAAAAGATCTCTCCCGCTGCTGCAAATCACAGGGCATCCAAGGACATCTAATACTATCTTCACTTTCTACTGCTTTTGCAAAACACAGCAACAGAGCTACATGTATCTAGAACATGTATGTGAAAGAATGGAGATCTCTTTGTCAAGAATATAAGTTAGAAGAATCTCATAAGTAAAAAGAGCCTTAAGATACTTTTATCAAGAGTTTTGTGCTCTCCTGTACTCCATACCAATAGTTCCCACTAAAGTAATAATCATTGCATCTCCAACATATTTCCTCTTGCACAGTTCTGATATTAGAAGAGCCAATAGACATTGTAAGCTGAAGGTCTTGTTTTCATAAAAGAAATACTAGCGCAAAGATAATTTTTATTTGCATGAAGAAGTCTGATAAGCGCCTCTGTTGCTGGCTTACAGATAAAGCTGTCTTCCACAAATAGAGAATCAGGCTAAACTGGTGGTGGTATAATGAAGACAGGAGAACACTGATGCACTGAATAAATTCTTACCTGTATGAAATGGAATCCCTATCACTTTCATGAAAGGGGAAGTACACTGTCAGAATCATAAAAGGTATATGACTGGAGATAGATTCCTAGGAATGGCCAGCAGTGTTTTGTTTATAGATAGATATTTCTGGTGCTGGTACATTGAGTACCCTTCCCTTTGCCTCTAGATTCATTCTGATGAGAAATATTCTTGCAATAAGAGCAAGATTTCCAATAAATAGAGAATGGCTACTCTATGTCCTGATTACCTACAAGTCTGTCCAAAGCCTGATTTTTTTCCCACTTTTTGCATTTGTTCCTGAGCAATACAGCATTTTTATCAGGTCTGCATGCAATTTAAAATGACCAAGTCTTTCCTCCCGACTCCCTGAGGATAATTTAAATATCTAATGAAACTACCACTCATTTCAGCTAGTGAAGGTTCTGACCTGAAGTGCAAGGGATGACACTACAACCATCTCATTATTGTCACAGGAATAGGGCAGCTCCTTTGACCTCATAACTGTGCACATTAGAAGCAAGGCTTCCTTGATTAGCAACATAAATTTCATGTTGCAAGAGAGCTCATGATGCATAACATATATGCTTTTAATTATCTTAGTTTTCCTCAGCTTTAACTTTGAAAGATGGGACAGTTGCGTAAAAAGAAAAAATAATTTATTTCTAATCTTTGTCACTTGACACTTAGTTTGTCTGCTTACAGATACTGTGGGAAGCAATCATGAACTTCATGCAGGGATGTGAAAAGGCATCTAGAATGTGCAGTACCAGAGTAATCTTACTAGAGGAGCTGTCTATGCTTTTACTCATGTAGTAAAATGACAAAGATAGCAAGCTTTTTACATTGCAAAAAGCAGGATTAGGAAAATTGAAGTGAAAAATGCATATATTCAGGCATATGCTGAATATTTGATCCTTTTTTCAGAACATACATTTATAGAGATGCTTCCTTAATATATTTAGTTCAGGAGAAGCAACTAATCAGTCCAGGACCAATTTCTAGAAGGGTCCAAAAGCATATTTCCAGGAAAGATCTTGAGTACAGTGCAGTATATGACAGTAACTCCCCACAATATTTTCTCAGCCCCCAGGGATTTGTGGCTGAGTAGTTCCTGAATCAGAAGCAGGATCTCTACCTTTAATAGCCTTGGATCTTGCTTTCTTTTCATCTAAGGACTCTTTATATCTCAGCATTTTAACAAACGCAACATCTCATGACGAAGATCTTCACAGCATAACAATGCAATATGAGGCAAAAAAATACTATCTTCTGACTAAGATAGGCAGCAAAAAATTACCACTTTGCATAGCTACTCTGAATAACTTCTGCATTGCCAGCAAATACCTTGAAGTTTCCTCATTCTCAATTCTAGATCCCTTATTAATACTGGTTAGGACAGGCCCCAGGCAAATCCCACGGAAATCCTCCTTCCTCTGTTTTTTTTTTTGTCTTTTAATGTGTTCACTCTTGGAAGCAGTGAAATTACTTCCGATAAATCCTTTGTGATACCAAGCAAAGCATTCTCAGGAACATCAATAATCTCATACCAGAAAAAGCTCACTCACCTGACTGGGCATCTGGCTACAGAAAGTTCCATCTCAGGAAGTGGTCTACATCCAGGAGAAATCCACCTTTTGGAAGCCAGCCTTTAAATGAGCCCAGGGAGGGGTCAACCCAGGGTCCACCCCTTCCAGTCATGTGGAAAGTACAGGTGAATTGCTTGCACCTGTTCTTCCTGGGCCAGCCACACACCTTCACCAGGTGCTCAATTACCAGTTCAGGCTGAGACATAATAGTTCTCTTGCAATATGTGAAGTTTTTTCTTTTATCCTCTGACTTCTTAGCTTTTTTAAAGGCTTTCAGTAACCTACAAACCAAGTAGGCTACATCAACCACAATTTCATTATGCACAAGCTTTCTATCTTCTCTAAAGAATCCATGTTGATTCTCTACCAACGTACAGTATTCAACCCTGTGTTTTCTGAATATTCTAAGCTGTTTCTAAGCATTTTACACTAAACAGTAGATCATCTCTTGAAACTGTCTAGAATCCTTGGGTGAACACAATATACTGTTGTTCATTATTATCAAATTCTTCTGCAAGCACTTATAACAAAATCAGCTCTATGGAATCCATGTGTATCCTGGAAACAAAAAAGTTTGTATTCGTGAGTCCTTATACAGTCAAAAGGTTATGATCATTGTTGGGTTATTGGTTAATAGCTAGAGCAAAACCTAAGAGAAATAAATGGGATCTGGTAACCTAGGTTTTTCCTATCTCTGACTTCTTCAAGTTTTACTTACTGCACTCAAAAGTTACATTAATTTTAACCTAGCATGATATGTAATTGTAGGACTAATCTCTTCAGGAATATATGAACTTGAAACATCAGCCACTGACAACATCCCTCATCCTAAACTTTCATGTCAAACCTTTTCCTTGCCCAAACTTGAGATAAACTCCAAGCATTGTGCTACTTAACCTGCGGGCCTTGAACTAATTCTTGCAGCTAAAATGCATTAAAGGCACCAGCAGTATCATCACTAAGAATCTTTCTAAATCTCCACCTCTACCAAATTAGGTGAGCAAACTCTGTAAGAAATCAGAGTGAATGCATTTGTCCTTAATTATACTAACCTTGTTCCTATCCCTGAAGCCATTCCAGAATTGGTGACAATCTAGGCTCAACAAGCCTCTTCTTAACTCTACTGTTTTTAACCAGAAACTGAAATGTAACCCAGTAAAGAAAATGAAGAAAATGTTATTGAGAGCCGTTAACAACCAATCTTTTTGATCTCTGTTGGTCCTAAACAATCAAACAGTGAGTTTAGCCTGTGAAGCCTCTCTCTCTGTGAAGCCATAAGGTCACCCTAAACCTAAGCCTAAAAGTTTTTAAATCAAAGTCACCAATTTGTGTAGTAAATCTGAACATATGGTATTTGTTCCTGCTTATGGAATCTTTAATCCTAATTCTACTAGTCTAGTGGAATGCAAGAATAAAAAGGCTTTCTACCTTCCTTTCTGAAAACCTGATTTTGAAAAACTTGCTCTAAAATTAACACGTACTGTAGACAGAAGATTAATCTGTACTGAAATAGCTAATATGAAGCATATGCCTCTGCTTGTACCATACTACTTCTATCTCGGAAGACCCCACAGAAAACTATTATAGGTGTGTTTTTTTTCCAGTTCTCTACCCTGATCCTGAACCTTCCTTAAATGGAAAAATGTGTCCAGGAATACTGAAAATAAAATATTTGCTTATGACTTCACCAGTCTTCTTTCAAACCCTTATAAATCCAGCACTAAATCAAACTTGTTACAGCTCTCCTTTCCAGATCTTATCTGTCACCAGTCCCTAAAGGAAAATTAAAGATATTCATCCCCATTTATATCAGTATTCTTATTCCTGCCAGTCATGAGGATTTGACACTAAAAGAATTTATCAAATCTTTTTTTTTCCAAATTCCAAATCTAACCACAAGGTTACCTATCCCCAACAGCTCCAGCAGAAAACTATTTATACATTCTCTTTTCCATTCCCAATGGCCAGGCAAGTATCTCACTTTAAGATGACCTTTTCAAACCTTATTTGCAAATTCTAATCCAAACCTACTCTTTGGAAATCAGTTCTTCTGAATAAAGTTCAAGAAATGACAAACTGCATTGGCCACTAATTTTTTCTTTTTTTCCAAAAGACTAAATATAAGCTAAAGAACATTATTAAGGCACTAGCTCAAGAAAATCTGTTTTTATAAGTATGTTGGACTATGTTTACGATGAATCTTTTAAACACCGAAATAGTGTTTAGCACTAAACAAACCATAAATAAAGGTAAGGTTTACCCTGTGAAACATGCTGTCTAGAAGTCAGTCTAGGAGAAAACAGGATGCTGTAGAAAGCTTAAGGGAGGATGCTGGCAACATGATGTCATTGCAGGTCTGTCTGACCCACTTGATTAAATAAATGTTGGGAATAAAGAGGATATTTGACTGATATTAAGTATTAACGTGCCTTACAAAGGCATGGTTTGAATGAGATAGCAGAATCCTTTATATCAAATTCAGAAGTTAGTTTGAACTTAGTAGACAATCCACAGATGGGAATGAGAGATAGATGCGAGAACCTCCATGTATCATCTGTGCCTTTACTTATTAAATAGAAAAAGAGGGTACATACATATGTATAGCAACAAATGTGTGGTTCCGGCACATGAACCACATTCATCTATGTTGTTACATCATTCTGTCTTACACATTCCACAGTGATGACAGAAACAACTGCAAAAGTGGCTGTAAAATACTGGTCAATTTTTTACTTCAACTGTATCTCCACTGCTAACATCTGCCAACTCAGAAACATCTATTTTAAAAAGCATTTCAAACAGCAGAAAAATTGCACTAGTTGACAAAATTGAAAGCAGAATGTTGGAAATTTCTTGTTGGATGGCTACCATGTTGCCATCTAACAATTAATCCAAGCTACCTCAGATGAAAAGTTAAGTTTAAAAAGTGGACGAATTTCAGATAAATACATATTTAACTTTGCAACAGCCTCTATCTCTGCATAGGTGTTGCATCACTCACCCAATGACTTACGGTACTATAAGAACATAAAGACAGATTCAGTTGGAAAGGTAAAAACTCATCCAAACCACTGGCATTGGAATATTAAGTAGACCTTGCAAGAATTTTTAAAACCTTTACATAAATGTAAAATTAATATCTTTTATTTCATAGCTGAGTTTAAATACAGCTTTCCTCCTGCAATAGGGAACACTGATTCAGATTCTCAGCTCTTCACAGCTCACTGCGCCAGTGTGCCTTCTCTGCTAGTCATTCAGATTGCTTACAGTATGCACTGGAATAAATGAGCTAGGATTTAGGTTTATCAGGCTCAGTGGTGAGAACATGACTAGAAACCAATTCCAGAGGTTACAGAGTCCTATAAAAACTTTATAAAAAAATGAAGAGTCTGGTTTTTTATGCAGTGTTTAGAAGGGAAGTGTGATGCTACTGAACTTTGTGTGATGTTAAACCGTACTACAGAAATATGCAGACAATGAATTAGTAGAAATGAAACTGTTACTTCAAAACTCTGATAACAGTATCATTCTAAACCATTCTTATCTAGAAGTACATGGCCATCCCCATCAGCTTTCCTTAGTTCCTATGATTTATGACTGTTGAACTATACTGCAGTTGTGTACTGTACTCTGAAGATCAAGAACAGTCCTTTAATCAGGTTTTTAACATTGACATTTCAGACAGCACTTTGCATTCTTAAAGCATTACATGTATTTTTAAAAGAATAAATTATTTAATAAATAAGGGAAGGAAAAAAAAGTTTTGATGTTGTTCTGTAAACATTGCTTTCAGAACAGCTACAAAATTTTTAATAGAACGAGTTGAGTATTACTTGGGATTTTCACGCTTTCAGATGCCAAAGTTCCTTAAGAACCTGTGCATTAGTTGTAGACATGACCTCAGCTAACCCAAAGAAAGCCACAGGCATGTCTCCTTTCCCTATTGGCAGCTACTTTAATTGGCAGGTTCACAATGAGCACTTTTGTTTGCATCCTAAACATGCAGAGCACAATTAAAATGTTTGATACTTTCATCCTGAAAGTGCAGCAATTAATATGTTTTTTTTTAATAGGCCAAGTCATTACACATTAAATAGCATCAAACACTTAAGGAACTTGTTTTACAAGGACTCAAAAGGTTGCCCACTTAAAATTATATGGATTTAGTTTGGTTTAAAAATAGACATTTTGTTTATTTTCTATTCCATTGCTCTACTATTTGGTTCTCTTTTCTTGCAAACATTGTCTCTGAGTATTTTACTACCCCCTACTGTATGGAGAGAAAATTGTGCAATACTTAGCTATAAACTATATGCTGCTAGCACCCCTTGAGAGCTCCCAATCAGCTGGAACAAGAAGAAGATGGATTCAAAGTTGTTGGAGTTATGGGATCCAGTTTGAGTTGTCACATGAAGCTCCTAGTGACTTTGATGTGAATAATGGAGAACAAAGCATTCTTGACAACTCTAAGGTAGTAGACCATTACTGGAGCAGCAAAGTTATTAGGTTTGTAGTGCATATCAATATGTTTCCAAAGCAACTAAAAGTGCTTTGCGAAGCAGTGAGTCAGATTCTGGTTCTGCAGTAACCACACACAGGGATTTATGTTTTCAGGAACTATCTGTCCAAGAGAAGCATACTGCTATATAGGCCTCTGGCACTAAATGGATTGGGAAGCCACTGAATCAGATTGAACACTTCTAATGCCATATGAGCAACAGTTGGTGTACTACTGTGTACGAGCACAGCCCACATAATATTTATTCACTTGGGCTGCTATGTGATGTGATGAAGCTCCCCATTCTGCTGAACCTCACTGCCTCTCTTGGTAAAGAGCATAAGATTAAATTGCTTTCACACTTGCACAAGATAAGGCACATTCCACACGCAGTTTGCAGGTCAGTAGAAGAGCACAATCAAGCATTGCTCACCCACCATCAGAAGCCAGAGCTGATCATTTCTCCCCCACCTTCTTCACAAAGTGATTTGCCAGTAAATCTTGTTTTTCCATCCCCTAAGAAAAGGGAGTTAAGTTTGTGCCCAGTGGCATTTCCTCTCCCACTGCAGTTCACACTGGATTAACTTGAACTATTTCAGACTGGGCTTTCCCTGATGTCAAGGCTGGTTGGTAGCTAATTTGCCACCAGCCTTGCTGAGTAGCAAGGTGGTCTTCTTCCTGGACTGCCCAGCTATTTGTCCTAGCCATGCTGCTTGGGAGGTAGTCCCAGCTTCTTGAGCTTTTCCATATTCACTCAGTTTCTTCCACAAGGTTTTTGTTGTTTGTTAGTTTGGGTTTTTTGGTTTTTTTTTTGTTTGTTTGTTTTTGTTTTTTTTTTAATTCATGTCTTGTTGAAGAAAATATCACATACCTATCTTCCTTTCTGATTTGGAATGCAAAACATAGTAATTAGAAACTGCAAGATTTCTATGAGAGAGGAAATGCATTTCCCACACAGCTATTTTCCATTGACTGGAAGGGTAGTTTGCACAGCTTTGCTTGAGAAAAATATTTTAGGCATATTTTTCCCACATCAAACTACAGAACCTTTGCCAATTTTTATTTTTATTTTTTAAGTCAGTACAGATTAGACTATGAGTTATTGTCCAGATATAATAATTAAAATTTTATATATGTGTTGCCCTGTAGTAGACCACATCCTAAGTGGGAACTCAAGGAATCTCAAACCAATGCCTTGGTCCACTAAGGAAATGACCTGCTACAAAGCCTTGTCTACCACCAGCTAGAATCACCTAAAATCACTTGTTCCTTTGGGGATCTGATAAAAGTTCATAAATATCTAAAGGGAGATGGGAGGCAAACGTATGAAGCCAGGCTCTTCTCGGTGGTGTGTAGTGATAGGACAAAGAGTATTGGCCTGAAACTTGAACAGAGGAATTTCCATACTAACATGCGGAAGAACTTCTTTACAGTAAGGGTGACAGAGCACTTGGAACAGGTTGCTCAGAGAGGTTGTGGAGTCTCCTTCTGTGGAGATATTCAAGACCTGTCTGGATGCTTACCTGTGCAGGATACCTGCTTTAGCAGAAGACTCGATGATCTCTTGAAGTCCCTTCCATCCCCTGTGATTCTGTGTGACTCTGGGTGAGCATGGACGTCAGTCCATAGATCATTTCTATTCCCTCAGCACAGCACTTTAATCTCTGAGCAAGCCACCCACTCAACCACGTATATTCAGAATGAACCATTTGTAAGGGCTACAAAACAGTACTACCACATGATTTCAACCACTACAACAGAACAAACTCAGCAGGTAAAGCAGAGTGTAGTCCAAATTCCATTTTACTACCTAAGATAGAAATGATAATCCCTGTATCATGGGTCTTCTGGTGAAATGTTAGCACTTGTTACCAGCAAATGATAAAGGTACAACAGGTAGAGTCTATGTGAAATATACTATGAAAAAGATGGATTAGCCAGAATGCTTTATACAACCAATGCTGTAAATCTAGTCATCTCCAGCACAACTTCTCTAAATTTCTATTTAACAATTCTTATAAGAATTAATCTATTTACCCATATTTTACTGTGATGTCAAATATATTATTTGGCAAATTTTTTCAATTTTTTTTTTTTTTTTACTCTTCTGTTAGCGCTAATAGTAAAACTGCCTTATTCTGTCTTCATTTAATTCACTTCCTACTTCAGGGAAAAAAAGTCAAGTCTAAACATCTACCAAATGCTATTCCTCTCCAACTGAATATGACGGATGGTCTGAGGAGCACATAAAAATTAAACAAAAAGTGCATTGTTCCCTTCCAGATTTTTCAGCTGGTGTAAATCAGCATAGCTTCATTGATGCCAAGTAACAGAGATGTACATCAATTGAGAATCTAGCTCTTCATCTTTAGGAGAGAGATGTTTTCCCTACAGTTTATGTTCTTTGCCTTTTCAGACTCACAAAAACTCCAGCTCACTTTTCTGCAATGCTCTCCACATCCCCATAAATGATCTCCACTTTGCTTCAGCTCCTTACTTCCCCTAACCTGTGAAGAGATCCTATAAGGAGGATTTAGGACGAATGTGACTGGTAAATTACTCTGTCCCAGACTCTGCCTGAGATCCAGGTGTCTTCATTACCCAGTGTTTGAATTTCTGTTTAGGGAAATATGTCCTTAGCAAAGAGGAATAAGGATAGTCTTTCTTCATCCCTTCTCGTCAGTTAATCAGGTCCCATAATGCTGAATGCTATACAATTTATAAAAACATAGTAATATGACTAATTAATTTTAATTCATTTTAAAATGCAGTTTTGAGGGGACCACCATTTTCCATTGGGCTTGATCATTCTGGTGCCCATTCATTTGATGCCTAAATATCCAGCAACTAACTATGGCAGGGATCAGGTACCCTCCTTCTAGCCACCTGGGAAACTACAAGTGTGAGAGGGAAGAAGCCTTCACAGTGTTAAACCCTGGAACTTCCAGACTCCTAGATCCTCTTGCTGACACTAGCCAGTCTCAAACAAAGGCAGAAATGTACCTGCAGCCCAGACTCAGGAACACATCTGGATCACTAGTCCACTTCTTGACTTCTCCAAAGGAGCTGGGAAGGAGCCAGCTCTTATCATTCATCTCTCAAATGCTCTATTCAGATATTTTTTTCCTCACTTGCTGTAGCATCACTGGTTGTTTGTCTTCCTTCATCCTGCCCTGCCTCCCTTTTCTGTCATTCCTCTCCCCTGGTTTCAACCACAGCCCCTCCCAGTCCACCCTAATGAAAGCTTTGTTTTCATTATATAAGCCCAGTGTATAATCAAATACATTTATAAAATAACAAAACCATGGAACTGACAAGACATGTGTCTACCATCACCCCATATCCAAACACTGAGGTTTGAGCTTGGCTCAGGCATCCTCGAAAATGCCAAACGCAGATTTCCACAAAAACAGAGAAACGGATCCATAGCTGCTGTAAACAGAATAAAGGTGCATTGTTTAAAGTTGCCAAGCAAATGCACACAGCAAATCGTAGATGTCTTGAGAAGAAAGTTGCAGACTTCAGTCTCACAAACACTTAAGCACATGTTTAACATTAAGCAAAGGAAAGTCCTACCTCAAGCAGGACATTCACAAGCTTGAAGTATCACCCCAAGTATTTGAAGGACTGAAGTCTCAGTCTTGAAGGCTATTTCTGTACTGAAAACTGGTCCACATTTAAACCACAGATATCTCTGTAATAACTTGTACTGGGCATGTTCAGACAGACTTCTTTTTTCCTGCTTTAATTTACGTGCAACATTAAAAACACATTATGCTCTCCCACAATTGAATTCAGTTGAATTGCTGAGGTCTAGCAGTACAGGTGAAAACAGAGTAGAACCTAAGGAATCATCCAGGCTAGATTACAGGAGAAAAACATATTTAAAATTCAGGATCTCTTGTGGAGTTTCAAATGGAGGGTCAGTATTATACAGCAAGCACCTAGTCCTGCTCAAGGTATCTGCCCACACACAAAACAAATGCCAAGACACTTCTGTCTTAAATAGCTGACAGAGCTGGACAGCAAAACACACTGGCAGACCCCAAGCAAACCTCTTTCTTAGAGGTCTTCACACCACAGTGATGCAGCATGTAGCTTGGGCATCAACACAGAAATCCCATTTCCACCTCCAGAGATGACTGCAGATGCTGAGCGCTGACTTCATACAGCTGCATTGCTCACAGTGTGTGAGTTGCATGGCTGCAAGAGCATATTTTCATCAGAGCAGAGAGCTGAACTGTAGAAATGTTGAGAGGAGAAAAGGCAAAATAAAACAAAAAGTATGATGATGGTGATAAAATGAACAGAAAAATAGGGAATCAAATGGAGGACAGGAGAAGTTCAAAACATCAACTTTCTCTGTCTTCCTCATTAGCACAATTCTTTTTGCTTTACAGGTGTCATTGGGTTTGTTTTTGAATTTGCTATCTTACTTTTTTTTTTAAATATTCTTACATCTAACTTTATTTCCATAATAATTTTCTATATGTTAATAAAACACTTCTGCAATGCTCCTTTCTGAAAATGAAAATGCTAACTTAGTTTTTATAGAAGGAAGGGGACAGCAAGAAACATAACTATTATTTCACAATAAGTAAAACTCTCCTGCTGGGTCTCTGTTCATGATAATATATTATGGGAAAAAAAGAACTACAAACATATTACTAGCAGTATAATAAATAGCATGCGCAAAATGTACATATAGTAAATACACTACAGGGACTACTTAGTGATTCTCTTCCACTCCATAACCATCATCAACCGTCTTCTGTGGTTTGGCACATCAAATATTTGCTATGCACTTTACCATTTTAACAGCACTGCAAACCCTTGGCTGGACACCAAACAAATGCTGTACATTATTTTGTCAATTGTTGCCTTGTGTATTCAACATCTGACCTTACCTCCCCCTACAGTTCAATGTGCAGAAATGCCAATAAAATACATGATGTTTATTTCCAGTGGCTTTTATTATTAAATAGGTCTGTCACACTGACAAACCAAAAGATTTCTCTCTTGGAGGAAGTCTCAGAGGAAATCTACACCATTTGGAGACAAGGACTTTGGAACTGTTTTTGAGAATCATTTCTGTTAAAGAGCTGTTTCACAAGTTGTATTAGCACATTCAGCTCTATTATCTAAAGAATAGTATAGTATTTTCTGCACTTATGTGGAAGAGCAGAAATGCAAATTACCCTCATGCACTCCCTAAATATATTACTGAGGAAAAATACACCAACTATTAATCAGTAGACATGATACTAACATAAATACAGAACCCAGACGGAGCAATCTATGCAGATAAGGGCTGGAGAGAGGAGAAGGATAATAAAATGGGGATACTTAACCTTGCCAGAGGCTTGACTGGACCTGAAAATCTCAGAAGCTGAATTTCAGAGTAGCTTCCAATACCGAAGGTGGATCAGTCCTGAGATGATGTCAAGCAGCCCTGGCTCAGATTAGTAACAGATTAGAAAATGTACTGGAGGGAGAATAGAGTTCCATCCACCTGTCCAATTTCTTACTAGCAGATGTGACATTTTCTTACCAGCTCTAAAAGACTTGCATGGCATGGATTCAAGCTGGAATCCACAGCTAGAAGATTATTTGATGGTACAAACAAATCCCAAACTTTTTAGCCCATACCTGTTTTTAAGTAAATTTCCTAAGATAAATAATAAGAATGAATTCACAGAAACTCAAGAGGGGGATATAAGGAGATATGTTTGAAATGAAAAGACACAGCCCATGTTTTATTCTGAAAAACAACATCAGGAAATCAAAATACACGAGGCATACATAAGCATTATACAAGGACTCTTATTATTGCTATTATATGCCAGTCATAATGTAACTAAAAAAAACTTGTCAGGTCTCATAGATTTGAGTTCCTATGGAAACCACTTTTATTAAGTGCTGGCTTAAAAGAAAACAAAAAACTGTTCTTTAGAATATTTCAGTTCCTTCTAGGACACTGTTTTTGCTGAGATACATTAACATTAGCTAGTAATAACAGCTCTCATAGTTCAGCAAAGACATTTGGGTTTTTTGCTCTCCTTCATGAAAGAGAGTGTTTCTAAGCATTCCATCAGCGAAGCTTTTACCTCATCATTCTGATATTATATCAGTGAAGAGTATATGTGGCATCTAGCCATCTCTATCTATATTCAATTCCAGTCTTCCATCAAAAAATGCAGTTACAGCTATTGCATTTCTGGAGCATTTAAATTATCACTCTCCTATGTGATATAACCTCTTTTCTAAAGGTCAGTTGAAAATTCAAGTCTCTCCTTCCTTTCATTTCAGACTGTATTTAGAGCTGCACAGTCAACAGTACATTTGTTGAAATAACTCATTGTAGAAATGTGGTCAATTCTATTTACAGATGTGATACCCAAGCACCAAAGACTGACCCCAAGTTCTGCTTTCAGTTATTTAACTCAAGGAAATTAGCCAATCTATCACTCTTCTGTTAGCAGATTGATTACACATGGACTCTTGCTGATGCTAAACTGATCCAGTTTGAGGATAGATGTTAAGTCCAGACAGTTCTTTGAGGAGACTGTTTTCTCCTGTCCCAGCAGCTGAGCTTTCATCACCAAAAAATATGTGAATATCCAGAGTGCAGTGTTGCAAGGAGAAGTTATAAATTCAGAAGAAAATATTACCTGTTACTGCAACAAGACTCAAACAGCAAAAAAGTTCAAAGAATAACTTTTAAGAATTAGTACCCAAAAGTCATCTCAAATCATGTTAGCACTGAACTGTGAACATCCATAACTGATGAACGCTGTTTGCTATTTCAGTGACAGTGAAATATATCTTAAGCATGTTAGAAAAATTTCCACTTTCTTTTGAGAAGGACTTCTCATTTTAGTGCTTCAATATGTCAGTAACTGTTCAGCATTACCATCAACAGGAAAGTAGCCCTCAACCACTTACAGCTGCTCTACAGTTCTTTCACAGGCAAATTTACAAAAAGGCTTTAGGGTCCATAAGAGTTTGCAATCTTAGTTAGGAAGCAGCAAATATAACCAACAACAGGAAACTGCAAAAAGGAAGACGGAAAACCTTGAAGACCCCTAGATTTTGAGGCCCAGAAAGACATCTGACTTTATAATACAGGCCACAGAGTTTCATCCCGGTACTTTTGCACTGAGCCATATCATTTCTGTTTGAATAAAATATATCTTCCATAAAGGCATTTAGTCTTATTTAGAAAAGTCAAGAGAGAAAGAATTCACTTCTCTCCTGGGCAGTTTGTTCCACTGGTTTAAGCCAACAATGTTTCCAGAGCCTACAGAATGAAGAGATGCTTTCTGCACTTATATAATTCAAACCCTCATCTATGCAGACATAATTTCATTAAAGTCAACAAACGTTAGTCATCAGTGAATTAAGCCAAAAATTTTGAGTTCCATTGACTGACTTTACAGAATATCACCGAACATTTTTTTTAAGCCAAGAACCCCCAAGATATTTACTTGTTTGACAGGGAAGATTTCTCACACAGCAGACTGAAAACGTTTGGGTTTGCAGTGAGCATGGTAAGTGCAGCTCTTCAAAAATGACCTAAAAATATACGGCTATACCTTACTGGCCAAAGAAATAAAATCTCACAATGGGTCCAGTACAGCTTGGAAAGATAATCAAACACTTGTTAAAAAACTAGGTGGTCTAGCTGTGGAGGTTAGCATGAAACAGAGAACACACTGGATGGTTGTTCTCAGTGCAAGATCATCCTCCCCTGCTTTGCAAAACTTTTTCCATTTACTCACTTATCTAGGTGAGCTGATTTGGATTTCTTTCTTCAGTATAATCCTACCAGCACTGTCTTCTTTCATTACATTGTAAGTATGGATGTCACAGTCTCTTCAGATGCTTCCAATAAAACCACTGCAGTAAAAGGACATATGAGGTGGGTTCTTCATAATCACAATCAAGAGTAAGCAGTAGGTAACAACTCAGAGCTAGTGCTATTGCAAGCACCTCCTACCACAAAAGGTGCTATGGAGGCATCCGACTCCTGCTTGTCTTAAACAGCTGGCTTTCTGGATGTAAATGGAAATTGCACTGCTTCCTTGTAGTGTAAGCTCAGAGAAACAGCCAAAAGTTTTCGTTCAGCTGAGAAGGGGTAGAGTTAAAGATTCGTTGGTATTTGCAGCATGTAAGAAGAGGAGAACAGAAAAGCAAAGTCTCAGGAGCAAGAACAGGTAGAATGAAGAAGAGATCTGTGAGGGAAATTCATCTAAAAACTCATGTAACAGATTACATCATCTTTGTCTCAGTCAGATCACCCTGTAAAGCACCCTACCTCAAGCTACAATTTTTTTCTGATTAAATTCTATGCAGGGGGCAACAGCCCTTTGCAGTCTTCCTAAAGCATGGTACAACACTGATAGAAGGTATACAATGGCTGTGTTTACAGAGAAAATTAATAGGGTGACCAAAATTGAAAACATAGGCTACACCCTGTCTACTATGGAAGTAGGGATTATTAAGTATTTCTTCTTGTACCTCATAAAATGATTCTGCTGGGAATAGGCATGGGGAGAGCAACATTTAACAGCTGAACTGACCTGATACTCTACAGAGTTCTTTTTACTGACAATTCACAAAATCTGTTGCACAAACACAATTACACTTCCCCATGCTTCTCAGGGGTAAACTTTAAAACTTTTGTACTAGGACTAGTCTTTGCCTAAACATGAGCAAAGATTCATTAAGATGAATATGAGAAACATCTCAATATTGAATGAAAAAGCAGTAATTGGAACTCTAGAAATTTCCTTGCCATTTTGCCTTTAGACACAAGATGGCAGCAAGAAATTCATTTCAAGCATTTGTTTCCATTAACTCAAGTGTTACCTGTCAGTAAATGTTAACGATGTGGTCTTGGTTATTGCGACTATTTGATGGAAGTCTCCACAGACACTCACGCCCTCACACAGTTTTCCATTAACCTGACCCTGAATTCTGCTGTTAACTCCGGTCATAATGACCAAGTTCTCACTACATGGGGTGAACAGCCACACACAAAATATATTTATGTCAAATGCAGAGGTCTAAGGAATGCCAAACACAGTCTCTATTTTAGTGGCCATAAGTCAGGACAGAAATCTTTCATCAACTCTTACGTCATTATGTAGCCTTTTTTTCTTCCCTAGTGTGATTTTGGACAAGCGGGAATGGTTTTAAACTAAAGGAGGGTAGATTTAGGTTAGATGCTAGGAAGAAATTTTTTACTCATAGTATGGTGAGGTGCTGAAATAGACTGCCCAGGGAGATAGTGGATGCCCTGTCTCTAGAGACGTTCAACGCCAACCTGAATGGGGCTCTATGCAGCCTGACCTAGTGGATGACAACCCTGCCTATGGCAGTGGAGTTGGAACTAGATGATCTTCAAGGTATCCTTCAACCTAAGCTATTCTGTTATTCCATGATTTTTTTTTTCCTTCCTACAGTTTTAGCCTTTAGGATCTACAGACATTAGCAGCCCCAGAAAATTTATTTCTTGTCTTCATTTCCCCTACCCATAATGTCCTAGTAGTTGTCTGGTCCAAAATACCAAGCTTAGAGCTTGAGGAAGACTTCTTAAGTTCTTTGCCAGAAGGAGTTTCTTTCCTTTAAATTCAAGTCAAAACTGGTTTTCAAAATTACAATGAAACATTATCTAATTTTACTCTATTGGTAAGTGAACACTTGAAAAATTCAGACCGTTAGTCTGCTTCTCTACAGTATTTGTGGTATATTCACAATTTCTGCTGATAAAAGGATCTGTTCCAGAGCCCTTTAATACCAAAGGACACTGGTCTGAAATTAAAGAACTAAGCTTGCCAAAAGCAAGCCAGTGCCATAGTCACAAAATAAATAGAAGAGGGAAAAGACACTTCCTTAGTTCCTTGGACAGTACTCACCCACACACACAACCTCTGAGTAGAGGCATGACCAACCAGCCTGGAGTTCTTTGTGTATGAAAGTGATGTGTGGCTACGGGCAGTGTCAAGAGTTAACCATGTTCAGAAAGCAGGCCAAACCAGCAGGAGGACCCAGAGCAAAACAACCAAGCTGGTAAGCTTCTGGAGCAATGTACTTCATGTTCAAAATAAGCCAATGCTGCAATCATCTTTCCTCCCCTAACGTTGAACAGAACTAAAGCACATCGAGTAAAAAAATCTAAGAAACTGTAATAAAAGTATCCATATATTCATGTATTTTTAGCCATCTGCTTCCTATGGATTAAACTTCCTGATAAAGATAAGAGATTTTAATTATACAGCCCTTAAAGTGATGCTAAAGCACGTGATGTTGAAGTTACTGTATATTTCCATAGTCTTTCTAAGCCATTTTCTTCATACTGCTAGTGATTTATCTTTTTAAGTGTCTTGTCAAAACTAGACTGTTCAAGACAGTCCCCAAATACTCATTTAATGCTTGAAGTCTCAAAGTAAATATCCTGCTTCATAGTAACCAAACACCTCAGCTATTATAACATCTTTGTTGGGGCACATGTGATATACAAGTATACAAAAATTTGGCCTCATGTCTAAAGCTTGATAGTGCTTTTCCCCTCAGAAATATATATCTGTCTTCCAGAAAACACGCCACACTAGATTAATGAATATTATCTGTTTTAAAAACTTTCATTTTCTCTGCTCAAGAGAAAGAATTTCCAGCTAGTAATTAATCTGCAATACAGTTCAAGGACAGAATTATTTACTTACAATCTTGGAATGCCGGAGATTGAAAACACATTTTCATCAGGATACTAATGGTGAGGTCTGAAGTCTTCAGGAGAAATTCTTAATATAGCCACCAAAACCAGTTTGAGTTTTTTACCCTTATTAATGTTAAAATTTTCACTGGGCTTTATGATGTCTATTTCATTCTAAATAAACCTACAATGATCTCACGGTCTAACTTTTTTTCTTTCTTTCTTTCTTTCTTTTTTTTTTTTTCTTTTTTTTTTTTTGGAAGCAGGCCTAATATTCCTACTAATAGTAGTATGAAATTGTTTGGATGCAGATCTATTATTGTTTCTTCATGAATATTATTTCCAGTATAACATTTTAGCAATCATGCACTTTCTCTATTCTGTTCACTAAATTCTGGAGAACTTCCCATTTGACCTATGTCTGAATAGCTGAAGATTGAGTTGCACTTTTAACTTTTCCAGATAGCAATTCCTATTTTTAGATCATTTATTTTTATCTGCTATGTACAGCATTCACTTACAAAAACTAACACCACAGGAGCAAAAATCCCTCACAGAAATCAAATTACTGCAAACAAATTCCCAGGACCAGGAATTTACACCCCTTTTGTCTTCCTGGCAGGACATGCAGATGTTGTCATGAGCTTAAACCTTCATACCTTCTTCTGGTAAACTACAGGCAAAAAGATGTTATTTCTATTTATCATCATATGAGACAGATCCTAGCGGTTACAATAAATTGCTGCCTAGTTCTGGGGACAGCAAAACATTTGATTGACCATCTTAAGCTACAGACCATGCAAGGAGAAGCATGGACCTGCTTCAGGGATACTTCACCAGGAATAACTCAAACAGTTAACTTTCCACTAATGCAGCACAAAACAATGGGACTGAGGACAAGACCCAACGTCAAGAGGTTCAGCCAGCATTGCATCTAGTCAGAGAGCAGAAAGCTTTGTCAGACTTTTCCACATCCCCAAACAGCTCGCACTTGTACACAGCCCTCCTCCACTGAGGTGAGTAGATTCGAACTGGAACAGGGTTAAGCCATAAATCAGGCAATTTATACACTCAGCCAAAAAAATGTAAACTTTATATTCTCTTTCCCTTCACGCACATTTTTAAACAAATTCACCTCAACTATGCTCAGGTATTGTTTATATGTGCTTTCCCTGGACATTCAGCCAATCATATGGTACAAATACACATAATTGAGCTTCTAAATTGATACACAAATGTTCATAGGAAGCATATTTTAAAATTGTATGATGAAATACACTACCACGTGCTCAAAAGTTTATCCAGTTTGTAGCAGAAACTGTGTATACTGTGTACCAGAAATTTACTAATAAGTTAAAAATCACCACTCCAGTTTCAAATTTATCTTACTAAGTCAATATTCCCAGGGAAATTAACAACATCAATCAAATTTAGAATAATTTTCTGATTATAAAAGTTGGTTAAGTCAGAATAATGAATAATTCAAAGTGACTGCTTTGTTCTTATAACATACTGAAGAGGGAATCTACATTTATCAAATAAATTATTCATTGCAAAATTCATTCTGTTCTGCCAGTACATACCACACAAACAATTCTTCTCAATTCTTCTCAAGAATTATGTCTTGAGAAGAAACCTCATCTGATCTCAGCTTCCAGTTTCATCAAAATCACTTAGTCAAACACAAGACCTCAATATAGAGGACATCAGGATAATGTCAGATCTCAAAGAAAATTAATGCAGACTGAAGAAACCACATAACCTAACAATGCATCTGAAGTTAAGAACAATTAAGGCAGCTTAAAAAACAAATTATATGACACTATAGAAATAATAGGCTGCTCTGCACAGAAAGGGGTATAAATTGTTGAAGAAAGAGATATTTATTGCAGAGTATAAATATTGTAGGCATAACATTTTTGAAAACTGATTTGAGATTTTGCTAGCATTTAAGACTTTCGTTTTGATTGCAGCCTGAGACTGATTTATATTAAAAACTATAACAAAAAGAATCTTGAAATATTAACTTTTTCAAATCCTTTTTTCCATTCAATACATGTATTGAATTAGAGTTGATATAACACAATTTTCCTGGAAAACAGCAATTTCAACCAACTTGATTTAATAAATAATGAATATGGAAACAAATTTCAAATCATAAGAATTCATTTAAAAATTGTGATATTTTAAAGAGGAGTGGGTTCTTCTTTTTTGATGCCTGACAACTCACAGATGTTATAAGGTGTAAATGTGTTTAATTCCCTTTTGTATAGATCTTTTTATAGTCAAGGAATATAAAGTCTATTCAAACTCAAATAAAGACTGACCTGGAAGCCAAAAGTAAAGCAAAAAGACCAAGCAGACATTGATTTCAGAAAATGCAAGAATTTCCTACCAGAATTCTTGACAAAGGGATAATAGATGAAGAAACTATAATCGTTACAGAATAATTCTCACAGCAATTCATGTTTTTATTCAACCTCCATCAGTTTGACTTCTGTGAAAAGAACATAAAATTTCTTTTAAAGAAAATTTTTAAAAAAAATAAAAAATAAAAAGTAAAGAACATAAAATTTCTTTTAAAATAAAAGAATAATTTAATATCTAGCATTTGCAGTTGGAAAACAATCTTAGCAATATTAAGAGAGTATTTTAAAGAATCTGAAACTAGAAAACAAGTATGAAAAATAAATTATTAAGAGAAACATCTGTATTGAGACTAACGTTACTGATGATAAACAAGTTGCTTTCAATTGAATGGACAACTATCATATCAAGTAATTAACTACAAAATTATCAATATAACATTTCTTGAAAGTCATTATTTAATAAAATGCAGAACAAATATTAGTCAGCGACTTTGTCTTCACTGCGGTGTAAAGGTTCTTCTAATTAACTCTTCTTATCAGAAGAAGACATGATATAGAAGAAAAATACCCCCAAAATAGCACTGTCTATTGTGTAAGCACGTTTGCAATAATTTATTTATGCAACAACAGTGTAAGTATTTTTCAGCATCTCAGAAAAGCTTCATCAAAATGCATTTGTACATGACTGAATTTATATTAGGCTCTTGTGTTTATATCCAGGCTCTTCTCTGTTGTGTGTAGCAACAGGGACAAGGAGTAATGGCCTAAAACCTGAACGCAGGAAGTTTTGTACTAACAAGCAGAAGAAATTATTTACAGTAAGAGTGATGGAATACTGGAACAGGCTGCCCAGAGAGGAGTCTCCTTCTATGGAGATTTAATTTAAGACCCGTCTGGACACCTACCTGTGCGACCCATTGTAGGGAACCTGCTTTAGCAGGGGCTTGGACTCAATGACCTCCTGAGGTCCATTCCAACTCCTACAATTCTGTGATTCTGTAATTAGCAGCCCTGTCCTGTTATTCAAACATCTATGTAAGAACACTTTATTCTACAACAGTCACACAAGAATTGCTATTCTTACATACAAAACTGTAAAATATTATAGCACTACTGAAATCAACAACTGTTCATCTGGTGGTTCAAATGGAACCAGAATGAGACTTGAAGAAATTAGTAACAGATCCCTCTATATTAAACACAACTTTATACCATTCATTTCTTTTTTTGTGTAATTTTCTAAAATCTGAAAGTTTGCTGTTGCTAAGGAAGAGATACAATATCAGCTCAATTTTATCTGCAATGACTAGATTAACTGAGTAAATAAATAGATGGAAAATGAATGAATGACTAAATAAATAAATAAACGCTGATGTATTTCAAGTCAGTTTATAATAAAAAAATAAATTTGGAGGCTACTCTGAAAAACACATAAGTTGAAAAATTTTATTCTACAGGCATCATTTGAAAAAGTAAGTATTTTAAGTGCTAGTCTTGAAGGAGCAGAAAGCAAACAGTGAAAAATATCAGATAAAGGAAATGCAGCTAAAAAAATACTGTAAACCAGCCAAAATTATATACTCCTCATTGATTGAGCACAGGCAAGATACTGTGACAGACAGGCATGTAGTATTAGAAGCAACAGACTTTATTCTGTACAAAGTGTTCCTTCAACTTTTCAGTGAGTATAGAACATCAACCAGGAGCCTGAAATGGCTCATTCACCAGATAAGAAAACATATTATAGCTGAACTGGGCTAACTACCAATTGAATAATTTGACATACTCAAGCTGAGTATGCTTGGAAACCAGATGAGTAAAATGAAAAGAACAATTTAAAATTATTTTAGAATACTTATGCTCAAAGGAAGGGGGGAGGGAGAAAGAAGAGAAGAGAAGAGAAGAGAAGAGAAGAGAAGAGAAGAGAAGAGAAGAGAAGAGAAGAGAAGAGAAGAG